>OX638135.1:35171669-35699169 GCA_951804985.1 Dryomyza anilis
AAATATTTTTTTTACAAATGTACAAATTGTGAAAAGAGCTGTAGTTACAATAACCATGACTTAATGTTCTAGAAGTATATAGATTTAAAAACCATCTACCTGTATATATGGACGACCATCGTTTATGTCGAGGCCACTGTGTTGAAATTTTTGCATTTGTTCCAGAATTTTTTCATAACGCATACTGTCAATATCGACCAATCGGAAAGCAGTTATATTGACACTGTTGTATTTGAAATCCTCTAAGTCGAATGTTTCGATATCCTATATTTCAAAAGAATTAAATAAACTGAAAACATTACTCATCAATTGTTTTCCTCACATAATGCATCCACACATAATTTTATATAACAAAGGTTGTGATATTAACTGCATTTGAACAATTAATACCATTATAGCATAAATACAAATAAATTATTCAGGAAATGTCTAAAAATCAACATTAAATCTAAATATTGATAATTAAATAAGTAGTTTTTCTGAAACCTACTATAAACTGCAATATTTTTTATATTTTAACATTTATCGAATGTCCTGAAATTGCGAATTACTTATGTTATACGATATGATTTACCCTCAAGTTATATAAAAATGTTCTTAGTATAAGGGACATTAACTTGAAATTGCGTTAAGTATAATTTTATTTATTTTAAAATTAGAAAATTTTTCTTATTGTAAGAGTAACTTCAAAATAAGAAATTAGTATTTGTATTTGTATATTTAAAATAGTACAATAAGTTTGGATTCTTTTGAAGTACAACAAGTAAAGCTCAATATAGAAACTGTTTGAGTTTTCCAAGTCGGATTTTTTTTTTTTTAGTGTAGGAACATTCTTCTTGTAAAATAGTTATCGTTTATACTTACGAATGTTGTAAACATATAGTGATAGCGATAGTCGTTCATTTGCAATTGTAAAATCTGTAAAACTTAATGGTTACTACAATTTAAATGGAAAGTGTTAATTAACATTTTGAATAAGTCAGAATAAGTGACGATCAAAAGCAAAAAAATGTAGTCTTGTTCTTGCTCTTGTTATTGCAGGGTAGGTCATGATCTTATTCTCCCATCGAAAATTCGATCATGTTCTTGCAAGAACTTGAAGAACAAGAGTCCTGCATTTTTGGCTCAACACTAGCCAGAAATCATTTAAACAAATTTAAGTTATACTTGGGAAATAATATTTGTTATCATACCGCGCGAAAAAAAGCCTTGATGTTGATCGGATTTGTATCGACTATAAGTTTATACATCTCTTTCTGTCGTACGGCCCGTAGTACTTGTCGGTATGTCTCCGGTGTTGCCTGACGTATGTACATTTCCGTGCGTGAATTTGCAGCGGTTTCTATGAGATCTTGTTGTTTAAATAATCCTTAAAAAATACAAAATAATTATTATAACAATAAATATTGGTATATCAAGTAGCACCGTAATCCTCTTCGTAAATAATCGCAACTTTTGTCCAGTTTAAGTATACCATGAAATCGCGATATGCCAAATTCATATGATGTTGCGAGGGATATAGGTTGATCGAGAACTCCTTAATATTGGCATCTAGGTCGATATGAGTTTCGATATGCGGTATGTCCAGAGCCTCGCATATAGACTGTATGTGGCTAGCGAGAAAAGAATCGGATGGGCCAAATATAGCCTGGACACCAGTCTCCAGTTGCCGACAAACTAGATATAACCAGTAAAATTCTAAATATCTAAAGAATTGAGAAATTTGAGACGAGACCAACCTTTTTTGGTTGTGCGAAAGGAATCGTCACGTGGAACGTATTCTATATCGTATACAAGCTGTGAGTTTGGTAAAATGGTTTTTTCTTTGTTTATTCTATATACAGCGTATTTGAAAGCGAACTCTATATTACTGTCGCGTTCATCCTCGGTAAAAATAGCACCTTTAAATACATGATATAAATATAATTTTATCGATTCATTTTGATCTTCTAATAACATTTTTCGATTTTGTGTGTTAATCAGCCTTATTGTGAATAAAATTCCTAAAAGAATTTTTATCCTTGTTGGAAAATAGGTATCGTGAACAACGTTCGAAAAGGAAAAAAAAAAAATACATAAAAAAATTTCGTATCATGAACAACATTTTGGAGGAAAAATTACAATTATTACGCCGAAAAAATTGAGCCACTTTTTTTTCAACGGGGAAAAGAATTAATTAAAAACAACACACTTTAATGAACTATACTTTTATTTATAATATGTTAACAAATATCTGAGGCATTCTTTTTCAAATCGAACGCATTTCGTCAAAAATATATAGTTGCACTTTGGAATTGCTTGAATTTTTTTTATGGATTGCTATTGAAAATAAGCCCACCCATATTTTTTTTTTTACTTTTTGTCAATATGTTTGAAAATACAGGGTGTTTAAAAAATTAAAATATGACGTATGGACCTTTTTTAAAAATTCTATAACTTCGCATCTGTTCATCGTATTGCGTCAAGTTTAGTCTCATTTTGAAAGTAATAGAATTTACTTTATTTCCTTATATAAATTTAATATATTTTTTTATTACCATGACACTATTATAAGCAATTAAAATATTTAAGGACATTTTACTAAATTAGAGGTATTTTTTTTTTTTTTAAATTCAAACTATAATTTTTCTCATTAAATTCTATATAAGAAACATTCTTTTGTTGAGTGGTCATTTGTGTACATCTATACAAAATCATTTTTTTTTTGTTCAAACGATTGTGCGAATAAACTCCTTTTTATGTCTTTTGTCTATAGCATAGTCCTGATATGTCAGTAAAAATAGACTTTGGCCATAGAAAAATATATGTTGCGTCAACCAACTCGTTGCCAACCTTATACCAAATGGATTTTCTGTGTTTATTAATATACATTTTAGAAATAAATCGAATTATATGATAAATTATTTTTTTTTATTTACCATTTATTTACATGTGTATTAATCTTTTATGATTATAACTATTCGATATTAAGTTTTAACAGTAAATAACGGAATTATTACATTAATTTAAATCAATGAATTTTTCATGCATTGAAAATTGTTTTGTGCGTATTTTATTTTTATTAATTGGAAGTATGCAATGGAATCCTAAAGTACCTTTTACGGTTTTTGCTTCACAGATGACAATACATTCGCTTCGCTGAATATTATCTTTTTGATTATAAAAAATTCATTTTGTTTTTTTAACAAGAAATGAGTGTAGAAGTAATTTGGATAAACCACTTTGGACAGAACTACTGTCTCCAGAGTAGTTCTGTCCACAGTTGTCCATTGCCTAAATGACACGGTATCAATAAGCTGTTCCTCAAAAGAAGTTTCTATTTGTTCTATAATATTTGTAACGCCAGGACACATGTTACAGTCTCCTAAGTAACATATTGTTGAAGGAGGATTACATATCATGCGATTTAGACAATCGTTGACTTTTTTAAATGCTGCTGTGAATCACCTGTTAGTCTTTTAATATTTGCACCATTAAACAATAATCTTACGTTTTCATGGATAGCGCAAACGCATACAGAATGGGTGCCACTTGTTCCCGCCAACGCGCAATGCTTCGGTCGCAGAGATGCAAATTTTGAAAAACTGCACTTCACAGCGGGATTTAAAATTTTAAACTCTTCAAATAGTTCTTTTAAATTATTTAAGATTAACCGCTTTTGCATGAGAATTCGTCGATTTTTACGGAAACTGTGTCCTTTTTACCGGGCATTACTCGGCTGTGATTATCCGATTCAAAAAACTCAATTATTAAGTTTACTACGCTAGTTTCCAAAACAGGATGTACTTTCGGATTCGGTGAAGACTATATTCCTTTTTCTGCCGTTTTAATTGCTATGGTAATAATTTGATTAGTGGCTTCAAAATGTTTTTGAATTTTTCGATAAGACCAATGGCTAAACATTATAAGTATTTGAATATGAATAGATCTTTCATGAGTTGAACAATATTTTTCTTGAAGTGTTTTTAAAATGCTGGCCTCATTACTTTCATCATCATCAGTATCATCTTCTGGTATGTTAAATAGTTTCGTTTTTAGTGATTCAGTAATGTTTTTAAATTTTTGAGATAAATATTTTTTTTGTTGAATTTTTTTCTTTTTTAAGGGAGAATTACCTAACAACACCAATACCTTATTTAATCTTTCCACTGACAAACTTGAAATTTGTGGGTCATTTGCTGTACTCATCAAACTTTCTTCACTCTCAGCGCTGCTTTCGCTATCATCACTGTTACTTGAAGAAGTAGGTGGTTTAACTGTTGTCTAAAAAAATCGTTTAATTTCCATTAGATTTATATACTTTTTTTAGATGTGTTAAATATGTGGAAGAAAAAAACTCAACAATCAATTCGAGAGAGGTCATTGAAATCGTGAATTTCAAAATAATTCGCTACAATATATCACAATATAGCACTATCATAAAGATTCATTAGCTAAATACATTATATAATAAATAAATATATAATAAATAAATACCTTGTTTTTAACGATAATATTGGCACATTTACGATTTCGTGTCCTAAAAGATGTATAAATAAACAATTGCGGATGGTCTTCGGTAGACAATATGCCCAATTCACACATTTTTTTTATTTTGTAACTTTTCTTAATTTATATTTATTTATTGGAGGGTCCAATTTAAATAAATTGCAACAAACTTTCCAAAGTTTTGGACATTCCAATTTCTTTGATACTTTAGGCATTTTTATGTGCAAACAATATGAATTCGTTGATTTTATTTTTCTTTTCAAATAATGACTACGCTATGTTTTATTTGTGTATTCTACGAAAACAAGTGTACTAGATCTATTGACTTTGTACAGTAGTTTGCATAAAAAGACTTTTTTAATATAGATATACACAAATGACCACTCATCAAAAATATTGTTTGAATTTAAAAATGGTAATGAAAAATATATTAAATTTATATAAGGAAAGAAAGAAAATTCTATTACTTTCAAAATGAGACTAAACTTGACGCAATACGATGAACAGATGCGAAGTTATAGAATTTTTAAAAAAGGTCCATACGTCATATTTAAATTTTTTAAACACCCTGTATTTTCAAACATATTGCCAAAAATTAAAAAAAAAAATATGGGTGGGCTTATTTTCAATAGCAATCCATAAAAAAATTAAGCAAATCCAGAGTGTCAAAAATATTTCGTGTTCGATTTGTGAAGGAATGCCTCATCTATGGATATGACCAAAATTATTTAAACAAAAGTTAGTTATATTTTTCTGCACAAATTAATTGTAGATATATATAACCACCGCAAAAACTTCACCGGCTGGGGTGCAGAGTTGTAATTAATTACACGAGCAATTACAATTACTCGTTATTGTAATTGAATTTTTTAAGCAAATCCAGAGTGTCAAAAATATTTCGTGTTCGATTTGTGAAGGAATGCCTCATCTATGGATATGACCAAAATTATTTAAACAAAAGTTAGTTATATTTTTCTGCACAAATTAATTGTAGATATATATAACCACCGCAAAAACTTCACCGGCTGGGGTGCAGAGTTGTAATTAATTACACGAGCAATTACAATTACTTGTTATTGTAATTGAATTTTTTTTCAATTACAATTACTTGTAATTGTAATTGAATTTTTATAATTACAATGGCTTGTAATTGTAATTGATTTTTTTTCAATTAAAATTACATTTTGAAAAATCACCAATTACCATAGATTCACATCAAGTTGCTTCATTGGAACTTTTTTGGATGTAACTGTTCCAAAGGGCATAGATTCACATCCAGGTGCGTCATTGGAACTTTTATGGATGAAACTGTTCCAATGGGCATAGATTCACATCCAGGTGCGTCATTAGAACTTTTTTGGACGAAACTCTTCCAATGTGTATAGATGCACCTGTTCCAATTGCCACATATTCACATCAAGGTGCGTCATTGGAACTTTTTTGGATGCAAGTGTTCCAATGGGCATAGATTCGCATCCAGGTAAGTCTTTGGAACTTTTTTAAACGAAACTGTTCTAATACGCATAGATTCACATCTAGGTGCGTCAATTGGAACAGTTTCGTCCAAAAAAAGTTCCAATGATGCACCTGGACATTAATCTATACCCATTAGAACAGTTTCGCCCAAAAAAGTTCCAATGACGCACCTGGATGTGAATCTATGCCCATTGGAACAGTTTCGTCCAAAAAAGTTCCAATGACGCACCTAGATGTGAATCTATGCCCATTGGAACAGTTGCATATAAAAAAGTTTCAATGACGAACCTGGATGTGAATCTATGCTCATTGGAACAGTTTCATCCAAAAAAAGTTCTATTGAGTGTTCGTTATCTTCAGCAGTAATACATTAATTTTCATGTAATTAATTGAAAAAAAATGTAATGGTTCCGGTTTTAGCTTCAATTACATTTGTATAACCTACACCTATGAGGTACAGGGTATATTAACATTGTGCATATTGTAACGCCCCTTAGGATGCGTGACCGGTATGGAAAAGTAAATATATTCTTGATCAGCATCACTACCCGAGTCCGTTTAGCCATGTCCGTCTGTCTGTCTGTCTGTCTGTCTGTCTGTCTGTCTGTCCGTCTTGCTGCCCGAATACAGAATAACTTGAGAAATACTGATCAGAATGCGATGAAATTTCGTCGCAATATATTTTAGCAAAAAGTAGGAACTGAGTTTGAAAATGAGCCAAATCGGTCAACGGACACGTCCACCTCCCATACAAGTCACTTTTATATAACTCTTTAGGAACTAATAATTCGAAAAGTATTCAATATATAGTTATAAAATTTAAAATGTATTGTTATAATTCACCTAAAAATATGTGGTTCAAAAATGGGCGTGATCCGCCCAACATTTTTTTTTATTATTTCCGGTTTTTCATAGAGGAAATTTGATCCGTAAATTATTAAAATCAAATCTATTAAATATTAGCCTTTCAAAATTTTAAATATAGGCGTGGTCCGCTTAATTATATTTTTCTATTTTTTTTATTAGTTTTTTATACTTCGATATACATTTTTTAATTTATGGGGATATGAGACGTAAATTTCTGATATGTGAATAATATTCTAGGTTCAGAATAATTAAAAACTTTAAAATTAAGGTATGCAATTAAATATCCCATATTAATATCCCCACCAAAGGTGTAGGGTATTTCATAGTCGGGTCCGGCCGACTATAAAAATCCGCCCCATGTGACCGAACTTACACTTTCTGATATGTGAATAATATTCTAGGTTCAGAATAATTAAAAACTTTAAAATTAAGGTATGCAATTAAATATCCCATATTAATATCCCCACCAAAGGTGTAGGGTATTTCATAGTCGGGTCCGGCCGACTATAAAAATCCGCCCCATGTGACCGAACTTACCCATGTGACCTAACTTTCCCAACTCGTTTTTAATTACATTTTTCAATTTTTTTTGTAATTGGAAAAAATTTGTCTAATATGCAATTAATTGTAATTATAATTGCAAAATTTTCAATTACAATTACATGTATTGGAATTTTATTAATTACAGTTACATGTAATTGTAATTGAAAATTTGTGTAATTGTGAATGCCCATGTCTGCTGGAGAGTATCTTATTTTTTTTTTTACTCTTGAAAAATGAACGCAGTATAATCACAACATTTTCTTAAATGAAAAACTACAATTAAGAGTCATTTTATATGCTTTTAATCGTAGTTTAACATAATTTTAACTGCAATATTTATTGCACAACGCAATTTTATCCAACAACACTGTTTGACATTTGGCAAACAGCTGATTAAGCGTTGGCCGATGTTCAGGTCTAATTGCAAATTAATCTTTCATTAAGTTTAAAAATGTGAAATGTGTGTATAGTTAAATGAAAATAAAGATCTGTATACATATTTTATATCCAAACTATTATTTTACAACTTCATTATCTGAAATGATAACGATAACCAAAAACGCATAAACAGAAAATATGGGAATGTTGTAAAACTGCATTCGAATTTCGAACAAAATTCCAGAGGAATCGCTGTTCCTGGGAGATTGCCGAAACCAAAAAAATTTACCTGGGAACAAAAAATTCCGAGGGAATAAATATTTCTCAAGTGTTCACGATAAGGATGAATATGTCAAAAATGTGTATTCTACCGGTTCATGTACATTTGCCCGAAAGTTATTACCCCGAATGGACATTTCCCCGAAATGAACATTTCCCCGCAATGGACATTTCCCCGCAATGGACATATCCCCGAAATGAAAATTTTCCCGACAAAAGTGGGCGAAAAGTTTGAAAAAGACCGAAAAAATATTGCAGAAATCCATTGCAGAAATCGAATCCCAGCAGAGAAAGGTATTCAATTTAGTAGTCGAAACCTTGTATGAGCTATGCATTACAGAATATATTAATTCTGTAATGCAATGTACGGCGATGTCCAAGGAAAGTAATGTTTCCGACCATATAGATTACCGACTAATCTAAAAAGTTGGTGTTGCATATATACCATTCGCTTGTATCTGATGAATTCTTTGGTTACCAAAGGATACAAGTAATAATTGATACAATCGTAATCCATAAAATTTTTGCTTGATATGTTATTAATTATAGTATTGACTACAAAATAATCGGTTACATCATCGATTAAAATGTTATCAATTGTTATATTAGCTGCGTAGATCATTTTCACATACAAAACAAAAACAAACCAGGTTCGTTTTTGGATCAATTACTGATCTGGTACTGTACGTAGCAAAAGTAAATTTGTTTGTAGTGATGTTATGCTACTGTGAATGACACTTAATAGGAAGAATAATTTGTGTGTAAAAAGAAAGGGAGACGAAAACGCTGTTGCCAAATTTATGAAAATAGAACCGATGGCGTTCCCTTGAAACAGATCTGGTTCAAGTACCACGGGAACGCAGCTATTGTCTATAAAATGTTTAAAAAATGTAAAAGCTTGCTTCAGCTTTTTTCAGCAACACTTTTGTCGGAATCTATTTTGAGAATCCGACGATAGACCATTTAAAAGACAGACCTTTTAAAATTTATTAAATAATATCCATCTGAAAATAGTTTTATTTGGTTAAATAATTTATAAACTAAAACAGATGCCGAGCCTACCGTATATTTATCTCGTCACAAACTTGCGTCCTTTAAAGACAACGACGCGAGACAATTGATACAAAGCAAATGAAGTCAAATTAAAGTACATTAAAGGCGAAGTAGGTCGTTGTAAATGAATATAATTGTACTTATATTTTTTTACTTTGAACATCTGCTTAACTCTATACATTGCAAAAATAAATTATTAGGTAATGCATTTTAACAATATTAATTTTGATACCTTACTCGGTTCCATTACTAGATAGTCTATTTATTTATCATTATACATGATACATAACTCGGATAGATTAGTAAGTAATTTATCTATAAAGTTTACACTCGATGCATTACCTAGGTAGATTACTGGGTAATGCATTTATAAAAAATACCTTACTCGGTTCCATTACTAGATAGTCTATTTATTTGTCATTATACATGATACATAATTAGGAGAGATTACTAAGTAATTTATTTATAAAGTTTACACTCGATGCATTACATAGTTAGATTACTGGGTAATGCATTTATAAAAAA
Source organism: Dryomyza anilis (assembly GCA_951804985.1). Classification (NCBI taxonomy): domain Eukaryota; kingdom Metazoa; phylum Arthropoda; class Insecta; order Diptera; family Dryomyzidae; genus Dryomyza; species Dryomyza anilis. The sequence goes on from OX638135.1 coordinate 35,181,279, forward strand.
ATTCGATGATACATTACTCTTTCCATTTACATAGTATGCAATATTTACTTAGGTTACCATTTCATCGAAGAATTCATAGATTACAAAAATAATGCATTGCACATTTCCCTGCTGGGAATGTACCATTTGGAGTGGACCATGACCTTCAAAATGGGGTCAAAAACCCCTTTTTGTCCAACATTTTTTTTATTGCGGAAATCGATAGCGGACATCATAAAATGCCTTATTATACCATTTGGAGGGTCCATGACCCACAGAAGAGGGTCAAAACCGCTTTTATGACCCAACAATTTTTATTTCGAAAATCGACATGGGATATCATTAGAAGCCTAATGGTACCTATGGTATCGCCTATCGATAAATAAAAATGTTTGGGTCATAAATGCGGTTTTGACCCCCTTCTGGGGGTGATGGACCACTCCAAATGGTATAATAAGGCATTTTCTTTAATGACCCGATAATCGTAGTGACCTAGGTATCCTTTTAAGAATTAATACTTGTACCCATTTTATACAGTCAATCCAGTGACAATTTATTATTTGTGAATAAAATGGACACAGTTGTTAGGAAAACAATTACTTATTCACGAGATCAGTACCTTTCATTTCAGTACCTATATTCATATATGTAGGTGTACAAGTTTTTAGGTTTTTCTAGGGTACCACAGTTCCGACCGCACCATATTTTTTATATTTATTTTACATTTTAATCCAAACAGAGCTGATAGTTTGAAGAAGAAAAAATATTTCACTTTGGTCGGTAAAGTAAAGTTCAGCCTAAAGATCTATATTTATGGTTGGTCACCTAACAAATATGGTTACCCCAAATTAATTATTTTTTTAAAGCTATTAAATAAAGTTTACAATTTTGGCAGCACCATCAGTTGATTTTACGTGGAATAACCCATATATTATTTAATCATTTAATGCTTCATTTTCTTCGTTTTTTTTTAATTTCTTCAAATCAATTTTCAGTTGCAATTTTCAGTAAGTCGTTTTGCATGTTGTAAATATTTCTAGAGAAAGGCGGTTTTTACTGGTAGAACTGTTAGCTAGAAACAATTACGTGTAGTTGAATGTTCGATATTTTTGTAATTTTCTGAGTTATCGATTATTTAATACAGAAATAAAAACATATATATCTAAGGGCTATTTTTATATATAAACACAAAATACAGATACACCATTTTGTACACCTAAAATATATTGTTTTTGTTGTTATTTCTACTTGTTTTGTGATTGAAATTATTTATTGTTTTGTAGTTATAATCACATATTTGAATTTTGTGAAAATTTTACTTCACTCGAATTTTAAAAGCAAGCTGAACAGAACATTTTTTTAATAAAATTATCTTTTAAAATACCACTGCGTTTCCTTAATTTACAAAAGGTTATGGGCGATAGCAAGAAGGAATCGTCACATGGAATTTTACAATTACGTGGCGAAAATTATGAAAACTGGAGTTTTCGAGTGTAGCTTCATTTGGACGCAATTGATCTTCTGGGTGTGGTCTGCGAAACTCCACCCGCTGAACCTAACTTAACAGCTACGTATCAGCAAAAGGACAAGAAGGCTAAGAGGGATATGTGGTCAGCGTTAGAGACCACATTTGCAAGGAAGTCTGTTACAAGTCAGACCCTTTGATGACCCGGAAGCTTGAGACTGCCGGAACTACACTAATGGAAAATGATATTGTTGCGCAACTATTTGCATCGTTGCCGGATACCTATGAGTCTGAGCTAACAATTGAACGTGTTAAGCAGAAACTTTTAGCAGAAGAGTCAAAGAGAATCGACCGAGATGAAAAGTCTGGAGATGTGCAGAAGAGTTCGACGTTTGTTGGTGAGAAAAAGCATCATGTCCAATTTAATGGAATCTGCCATCGTTGTAAGAAAAGGGGCCATATGCAAAGGATTGCCGTGTTCGTCTACAATCAACTAGAGCAAATGTTGCAGCTCGTACTAATTCAATGTGCTTCATGTCATCAGTGAAATCAATCGCGAATTACAAACCTTTCAAGAATTCGATGAATTTCAAGACAGATTCGGGAGCGACAGACCACATGTGCAATACAAAATCACGTTTTTCGTTGTTGCTGAGGTTGGACGAACCAGTCGCTATTAACGTTGCAAAAGACAAGCAATGTATTTTTTCAAGTTACATAGGACGTATTGAAGGGGTTTCGAATGGTGTCGAAGTTAAAATAAATGATGTTCTATTTGTACCTGACGTACGTGAAAATCTACTTTCAGTTTCGAAGTTAACATCATTGGGTATCAACGTGGACTTTTCTGGAGCTGTCGCATATTTCAAGCAAAATGGATGTATTATTATGAAGGCATTCAAGAATGGTAATTTATACGAGCTGAAGTTGGAGTTAAAAAGAGCACACGCAAATTTGAGTATACGGAAGAAAATCAAATTTGGCACAAGAGAATGGGTCACGCCAGCGATATTTGCATTCAAGACATGGTGCGATACAAAATGGCTCGAGGTTTGGAGAAATATACATCTGTTGGTTTTTGCGATATCTGTGTTCAAGGTAAGCAGTGCCGTATTACATTTAATGGTAGTCAACCTAAGTCATCACGTCTGTTGGAAAGAATTCACTCCGATTTATGTGGTCCATTAGACCCTGTCACATTGGATGGACACAAATATTTCCTTAGTTTCATAGACGATTATAGCCACTTTTCTGTCATTTACTTATTAAAAAGAAAGTCAGAAGTTTTCGCAAAATTGATAGAGTATCATGCCATGGTTACTTCGATGCACAATACTTCTATTTCAATGATAACGGTAGATCAGGGTCAGGTAAAGCTCTTGAAGTCTAATTGGGTTTTTGAACTTAAATAAGACGAATCTTGGAATCCTGTTAGATATAAAGCGAGTTTGGTAGCAAAAGGGTTTTTGCAATAGCGTGGAGTTGACTACGATGAGACTTACTCTCCGATTCGGATTGTTTTAGCTGTTAGTGTTCAAAAAGAATTTTATTTGCATCAACTTGACGTAAAAACTGCGTTTCTCCATGGAGAACTAAAAGAAGATATTTATATGGAAATATCTGATGGAATGGATGCAGGCGCAGATTTAATACGCAAGCTTCAAAAATCTCTATATGGTTTAAAACAGAGTCCAAAATGTTGAATCGAAAAATTCAACTTATATTTAATTGAATGCGGATTCGAACGATCTAAGCGAGATTATTGTCTGTACATTAAATTTAGCAATGGTCATATTTTATACATCGTTTTATATGTTGATGATGTACTAATTGCAGGCAACAATTTGAAAGAAAAGTTTTAAAAGTCTGTCTGATTGCGGAAATTTAAAATTTTATCTGGGAACAAAAATTGAGTACAATCAAACAACTGGGTACATGAAGTTGAGTCAATCAAATCAAATAGAGAAGATACTGTCTAAGTTCAGAATGTCTGAGTGCAATTCAATGAAGACGCCTATGGAAAAAGGCCTCCAATTGACACTTATCGATGAGCAGCCAACTCAGGAACCATATCGAGAACTTTTAGGCAGTCTTATGTACCTGTTGCTAAGCGTAGGACCCGATATTTGTTATCATTTCAGTTTTATGGGAAGATTTCAGCAGAATCCTACAGAAATACACTGGACGACACTCAAGCGCATTGTAAGATATCTCAAGGGTACGATAAATCATAAACTGGTGTTTAAGAAGCAATCGAAAGCAACAGAGCTTGTCGGCTATGTAGATTCGGACTGAGCATCTGATACAATAGACCGAAAATCAGTTAGCGGTTTTATCTTTAAGGTATTCGGTTGTCCAGTATCATGGTGCAGCAAAAAACAGCAAGTTGTGGCTACTTCATCGAGCGAGGCTGAATATGTAGCGTTAAGCTTGGCCGTTACTGAAGGACTTTGGATTCGAGGCATTTTATCAGATTTAAAAATACTCACTGAAGATGCACACGGTGTGAAAAATATCACAAAAATCACACATCGTGTAAAAAACACTATTTGAGATTTATCTCCCAAAGTTGGTCTCGTTAACCATAGGACATCTAAATTTCCGCTATCGATTTCCGCAATAACATTTTTTGGATGTTTTTGGCCCATGTTTGGAGGTCATGGACCACTTCAATTCGATTCCCAACGTTTCGAATCCTAACTGCAATTATTTCTGCAATAATTTTTTTTGGTCTTTTTCGCACTTCCTGCCCACTTCTGCCCACCCATATTTCGCGAAAAGAAATGTCCATTTCGGGAAATGACCATTCGGGGAAGTGTCCTATTACGATTCTCCCGCTATTTAGAAACTGTTATTAGTATCATATTTAAGAGTATTTAAGGCACCTACTGTTTAAATAAAATTGATATTCCTCTTTTGAATTTAAATTTAGTATGAGTATAAGATCGAGAAAAAACATACATTTTTAATATAGATTTACATTCTTGAAGAAAACATGTCCACTGCATAATATGTTGGACTTTTTACACTGTACACTTAAATATTGATTAAAATTGTTTTTTTTTTTAAATTTCCACACCAATTCGAAGTATAATTTGAGATTTTAAAATTCGATTTCAATGAAATTTGGGCAACTGATAAAGATTATCTAGATGCATTGATTGTAAAAACGAACGCAAAAAAATTTACGTGAAAAATCTGGCCTAGTCAGACAAACTGGTATCGCATCAACTGCCAACCACGGAGGCGATACACCCATGATGACCGACGATGTTAGCGCGGAGACGTTGGTGAAAGCCCTTCCGTCCTTCGGTACCCTGCACATTGACAGTGTGGAAGAGGAGTCAAACCCTCCCACACAAGTCATCGTAGGCCCGGACATGGAAGAATAGTTGCTAGCGATGATAACTCCGATGATAACGACAAGGCAGTCATCGCTGCACCTAGAACGGAACCGACACTCAAAAAGAAGCGCACTCAGGTGGTGAAAAGCTACGAATGGTGGGAGCTCACCAAAGACCTTGTTGTAAATCAACTTAGTGTGTTATGGTAAGCCACTATAAGATGATATTATAAACCTACTTCCGCGATAACTACCTCATGCAGTTATCGTGAAGTTGGTGTAAGGTGCAATGTAGGGCATACGTATCAGAGTTAAGCAAGCAAATAGACTAGCAACAGTATTGAGTCAAACCAGCGGAGGCGTGATTGGATAGTGACTTATGTACGAAAGAAAATACGTTGAGTGGAATTTGTGCACGGCACTCTGCCGGAACATGTAAGATTTGGAATATACCTTAATATAATATTTTAAGTTAGATTTTAAGCCAGTTGTTAGTTAGAGTTGTGAGTTAGAGTTAAAACAATAACGTAAATATTAAAGTAGAACTTTAGTTTAAATTAAAGTACGTCTTAGAAGAAAAGACTTGTTTAAATTATTTTGGTTAATAAAAATGGAACTTCAACGTTGGACATTCTTTGGTAGAACATCATGGGCAATTATGAAAGGAACGTTGCGACATTTGGCTACACGCCAAAAAAACGGACGTTTTTATTACAACATTTGGCGTAGCCGGTTTTCGAACCATACATCAACTCACAAGGGACGAGAAGGACTGGATGGAGATTAATATTAGAAGAAATAAATATTTGGATCAGGGAAAATATTTTTTGTATTTGTGAGTATTGTGCAAAATAGTGGAAAAAAATGTGAGCGGTAAAAAATAAAATTTAGTGAATTGGTGATACAAAACAAAAGAAATATAGGTCATTCCACGTCAAACCGGGCCCTTTTGAGATTTACTATTTTTGATTTTCTTATAATTAAAAAATATTAAAAAATATTTTACAAGTGTTTTCTTTTTAGTAAAAAAAAATATATTTTTTGGGAGTTATACCCTTTTAAAAAATGGGTATTTTGATTGAAAAACAACTTTTTGCATTTAGTTAAACTAATATAGCATGTGAACCATAAGCTTGATAAGCTCGAAACTTGATCTTATTTGAAAGGTAATGAACTGCCACTTCTAACATCTTCTTTATTTTTAGTACCGATTTTCGTGGTCAGCACATAAATTAAAAAAAAAAAAACAGTTGGGAAGGTTAGATCACATGGAAAATTTTAAAGTAGGTGTAATTATGATAGTTAGGATTATCAAAATTATAGTCGGTCTAAGCCGACTATAAATACCCTACACATATGTTTGGTTACCATTCAAAGTGATATATAGGTCACCAGGGTATACGAATCCTGAAAATAACTACAAACATTCAATCGCTGAAGAATTTCCATTCATTTGATACCCATATTTACAAATGGGTAGGTGTACCGAATTTCGATTTTTTTTTTGTGAACCACAAGTCTTTTCGCCGGAAAACTTTAATATCATGTATTTGAGCATGATGTCAATATATATTTGACCAAAAAAGTTTACATAAGCACGTATACATAAAAATTGATCTTTATATGTACATTTTATATGAGGTATTTGAACATAAGTGGTCGGATCATAGGTCACAATGGACCGATCTCGCCGTATTCGCACATACAGCGTAGGTATATTAGTAATCTAAGTTATAAGTTTCATTTATCTAGCTCTTCAATTTTAAAAGTAGTAGGGATTTCAACAGACAGACAGACGGACAGACGGACAGACGAACAGACAGACGGACAGACGAACAGACAGACATCTAAGACGGACAGCTTAATCGACTCAGGAGGTCATGCTGATCAAGAATATATATACTTTTCCATACCGGAGATGCTTCCTTCTGGGTGTTAAAAACGGCGTACCAAACTGAATATACCCTTTCAATCTTAGTGTAGGGTTATATAAACAGTAGGGAAGGTTAGATCACATGGGGAATTTTGATGTAGGAATATTGTGATAGTTGGTGTAATGAAGTTAGTAAGAATTATGTAAGTTATAGTCGGTATAAGCCGACTAAAAATACACTACACATATGTGATAATGTGTGCGGTGACCACTTAAAAAGATGCATAGCCCACCAGGGTTAACAAATCCTGAAAATACATACAAACTTGAAATACCCATATGTACAAATGGGTAGGTATATCGAATTTCGATTTATTTTTTCGAGAACCACACGTCAGTTCCCTATAAAACATTATTTTCATATATTTGAGGCAGTATATATTTGCAAAAAAAAGTTCACTTAAGCTCGTATTAAGTAAAATTCTTCCGTAGATGTAAATTTTATCAGGTATTTGATCGTAAGTGGTCGGTTCGCAGATCACAAAGGTCCGATTATACCAATTACTTGCTGGTACTGCGTAGATATATAAGTAATCTAAATTAGAAGTTTCATTGATCTAGCTCTTCTAGTTTTTCTGTAATAGTGATTACAACAGACAGACAATGGGACAGACGGACATCGCTAAATCGACTCAGGAGGTCATGCTGATCAAGAATATATATTCCTTTCCTTACCGGGGATGCTTCCTTCTGGGTGTTACAAACGGCGTACCAAACTGAATATACCCTTTCCTTCTTAGTGTAGGGTATAAAAAAATACTATCGTAATCCTTAGTCAATTATGCACTAATATTGAAAAATTTAGAGTGGGACCTTAAAAGCTTCTATTTTTAAACATTTAATAACGATAATAATACTCACACTTCGAGCGCTTAAAAAACAGCTCGAGAGTCGAGCACTATGCTACATGCTCTGTTGAAGTTGTATTATCTCATTTTTATCGCTTAACCAATGTCGAAATAAAATAAACCAGGCCCGTGCGCACGGGGGGATATTTGGTGGTTAAATCTTATATTTTTTAAAAAATATAATTCAAATTCAAAATTTTTAATTTTAGTTAAACATTTTTTTTAAACAATTATTTTAAACTTTTTATTTTAGCAATTTTTTTTTACATAGTTTAAAAATATTTTTTTAATATTTTTTAACAAAAGTTACATTGAAAAAATATATAATATCTCTCTTATAACGTAAAACGAAACAAAAATAAATTTCTCAAAAAAGCGTCAGAAATTATAACAAACTGATTTTCGTTTGTTTTTACGTTATAAAGGTTTTTTTAAATATAATGTTGTATTAATAAAAATTTAAAATGAAATACGGCCCTAAATCATTAAGGCCCCAGAATTGGTGTATATTTCTGTTAAGAAATAAGACTCCGCCCCAAAATAAAAATATTAGCATATAGCAAAAAAAAAATAAAATGATAATGAAAAAAAAAAACAGTTGGGAAGGTTAGATCACATGGGAAATTTTAAAGTAGGTGTAATTATGATAGTTAAGATTATCAAAATTATAGTCGGTCTAAGCCGACCACAAGTATTTTCCACAAGTATTTTCGCCGGAAAACTTTATTATCATGTATTTGAGCATGATGTCAATATATATTTGATCAAAAAAGTTTACCTAAGCACGTAGACATAAAAATTGATCTTTATATGTACATTTTATATGAGGTATTTGAACATAAGTGGTCGGATCATAGGTCACAATGGACCGATCTCGCCAATACAGCGTAGGTATATTAGTAATCTAAGTTATAAGTTTCATTTATCTAGCTCTTCAACTTTAAAAGTAGTAGGGATTTCAACAGACAGACAGACAGACGGACAGACGGACAGACGGACGGACATCGCTTAATCGACTCAGGAGGTCATGCTGATCAAGAATATATATACTTTTCCATACCGGAGATGCTTCCTTCCTTCTGGGTGTTACAAACGGCGTACCAAACTGAATATACCCTTTCACTCTTAATGTAGGGTATAATAATAATTCATACAAAATGTTCAACATTGAACAACATTTTTATACATAACTTCTGAACCGTAAAACAAAACTTAACTTTTGGCTGCACACATGAGAAAATCCAGTATTTTTTTAAAGTTCGCTAAAAATAATATAATTTATTTTTTCTTTTGAAATGCAAGTGCATATCAAATTATTGGTCGAACATTTGAAAAAAGTTGGATGTAGTTCATGGATATCATTGCGTATAAATATGAAAATGGTTGTACGATATTATTCGTTTACAGCTTTTATTCGCATTTAAATAAATTTTAATTGATTTTTAAAATATCTCATAATAGCTCTTCAAATGGGAATAAAACCTTTAAATGAGTTGATATTGGAAACACGTTTTCATATCCATATTCAGAGAGATCTCAGTTACAAAATAAATAAACCCGCAAAAAAAAATTATTACGAAAATATCATATTCATTTTCATTTCAAATTCAACGACAATTTAAAGTCAAGTTTAAAATTAAAGTCTACTTTTTTGAAAATTTTCATAAATAATAAAAAGTCAAAGTCGACTTTCGCCATTGCTTTTGGAAATAAACTTTGTTTAAAACTGACCACTCTAAAATTAAAATGTTGCCAATTTTCTTATCTTTTAAATGAGACTTCAGTGCTTTATATTGCTTCACTATTTCTGAAGTGGTGTTCAATTGATTAACACGACTCTTGCGCTATTTATACATAATTTTCAATTTAAAGTATTAAATCTCTTCAACCATTTTTCCAACATGTTAATTTTATGTTGTTTCAATATTTTTCCAAATTGCATTAAATTCTGAGATATGCTAAAATTTAAATTTGTTTGTTTTCATACTTCAAAAACACCCTAATTTATTATAAAAAGGTTTTTTTACCAATAAAAAAATAGAAATATCCATTAAAAAATAGATTGTTATATATAATTTGGATTTTGAAGTTAAATGAATAAATTTCATAAAAAAAGGCAAAAAAATTCGCCTGCGGCACTTTTCAGTCAAAATTACTTTATTACTTTATATAATAATTTGTATTTTTTATAATTTGTATTCTAAAAGTAATCATGAATTTGAATACACTAATATAGAACTTGTATAATGTAGTATAACAGTTTCATAATTTCATTTGTAATTTACTCTCATTTGTTTGTAAATCTCTCTTTTGTAAGTTCTAAAGAGATGAAATAAAATTTATAAATAATAATAATAGTTTGGCACTACAGCTCTATAAGAACTTAGGCCGAGCTCTCTCACTATTTTGAGCTGTGCGTGTTATATTTGTACTCAAAGTGGTGGGACCTACAGTTTATTGCCGAATCCGAACGGCGGTTGAGAGCTTTTCATAGGCAATGTTTTACTCTCGTAGGTTTGCCATTTACTGCCGAGAGGTAGCGCGGTATAGAAAAATGTGTCTATGAAAAGATGTTGTTAGCCCCAGTCCAGGCTTGAACCGGGGACCTTTCGGCTCGCAGTCCAACGCACTAACCACTGAGCTATCGCGGCTACAAAGCAGTCGAATATAAACCATTAAAGAAAACGTACACACATTGTTCGTCGTTTCTTTTCAACCAACATTTTGGCGACCGTGACAGGACAGTCTGTGGTTTAGAGTTAAAATTTAAAGATAACTTTTCGTGGGAAAATATTCAAATTAATTATACATATAGATGTATAATACGAAATTTGCCAAGGAAAATTCCAGCACAGACGAATTTTGGAATTTAGCTATCAATGCTGGCGTTCTTCGTTGATGGAAATCATTCTTCACATAAAAATTACTGAAGTTGATGTTGCCAATCATTTATCGTTGCTATCGTTGTCGCTTGGATTTATTGTTGCTGCTATTTTGCTAATACAGTCTGCTGCACTCCAACGTAGAGAGAATTTTAACACAAGAACACGAACCACACTTAGAGTGTCACTCTGACTCTTATTTTTATTTTCTAATGCATTTACATCAAAATGGGAAAAGATGATACGGATGATGGTGTTACTGATGGGACCACAGAAGATGTGAAGTCTCCGTTAACTGCTTTAAAACAACAGCGATCTGTTGTAAAGAGAAATATTCTTAATATGAAAACAAAAAATGAGAAAGATGGAGACATGATCTATCAAACCATTCTTGAGTGTCGCCTTGAAATTTTAGAATCGTATTTTAAGCAATTATGCCACATACAGGGGCAGATAGAAAAACATAGCCCAAACGATGATAAAAGAAGTGAATTAGAGGATTTTTTTATTTTTGCAAAAGCAAAAGTTATGTTATTATTAAATAAAACGCAACGCATTGTTGATTCTAGTATTTTAAATTCATCATCTCACGGCCTGTCGCATCGAAATCGTTTACCTAGTTTAAAACTGCCAAAATTTGACGGCAAATACGCAGATTACAAAAGGTTTGCTAGTGCATTTGCAAACATGATTAACGAAGATCCGATGATTCCCTTCATTGATAAATTTAATTATTTGCTTAGCTGTTTATCGGGTTCAGCATTGGCTATCGTTCAAGCTTTTCAAGTCACTGAGGAAAACTACCCGTTAGCTTTGAAACGTTTAAAGGATCGGTATGACGATAATGTTCTTATTTTTCTCGAGCACATCACTGCACTTTTTAATCTTCCAAATATGGCTAAATCAGACGCGGTATCTCTACGTAATTTAATTGATACGGTTTCTGCGCTGCGTTCTTCTTTCTTATCGTTAGGATCGGAGCAAGGTGTTATGAATTCAATATTAATTCATATTGTATTGGCAAAACTAGATACAGAGTCCAAAATTTCGTACGATGAAAAGCAGGAATTTAAATCTTTACCTTCGTGGGATGATAGCTATACAAGTTTAAGTCGTCGCTGTCAATTTTTAGAAAGTCATGGGAAAGATATAGAAGTTCAAGAAAAGCAAAAAGAGAATACATTTAAACACCATAAAAAAGTTACACATACGTTTGTTAATACTAAATCAAACTGTGCATATTGTAACAGTGCAGAACATTTTTTGGCAAGTTGCTCATCATTTTTATCGCTCCCTGTTTCGCAACGCTTTGATTATATTAAACGTACAGCACTTTGCATAAACTGTTTGCGCAACGGGCACACAGTCTCCAAGTGCTACTCGCAATCTCGTTGCCGCGTATGTAACTTTTCACATCACACTATTTTGCATCAGTATACTACACCAGGACAACCCTCAAATTTACTAACTTCATCAAGGTCGCCAACCGTCCAAGTATTGGCTACACAAAGTCAGCCTGTATCGTCAATCACTCGTTCATACAAGAAGGCACTAATTCCAACTGCTCTCATTTTTATCAAAGACAAATTTGGAATTTTTAAACCAGTACGTCCACTTCTTGACTCTTGTTCTGAGCTTAATTTTATTACCGAGGAAACCGCAAAGCGACATCAACTTAACTTTCACAATATTGATCGCGAGGTTTCTGGGATTGCCGATATTCGTACGCAATTAAAATATTCAGTATGTAGTACGTAGCCGCGGTAGCTCAGTGGTTAGTGCGTTGGACTGCGAGCCGAAAGGTCCCCGGTTCAAGTCTGGAATGGGGCTAACAACATCTTTTCATAGAAACATTTTTCTATACCGCGCTACCTCTCGGCAGTAAATGGCAAACCTACGAGAGTAAAACCATTTGCCTATGAAAAGCTCTCACCCGCCGTTCGGATTCGGCAATAAACTGTAGGTCCCACCACTTTGAGTACAAATATAACACGCACAGCTCAAAATGGCGATACAGGACTGTAGCGCCAAACTATTATGTAGTACAATAAAATCTCGTATTAGTACATTTGAGTGATCTTCTCACTTCGAAGTAACAAAATCTATTTCTGCTGAACAGCCTAGCATGCTTATAGACACCACGGATTGGTCAATTCCAGAAGAAATCGAACTCGCAGATCCACTTTTACAAGCCCCAGCGTATAGATATACTCATTAGTACTGAAATATTTTTCGATCTATTACTTGATGGAAGGTTATCGCTAGGAGAAGGCAAGACTACCATGGCCAACACAGATTTTTAATGGATAGTAGGCGGCAATATAAAATCAATTGTAAAACCACGTGCACTCATTTGCAACGTGACAGTTGCTGCAAAACCAAATTTAGATTCAATGGTAGAACGATTCTGGGCCGTTGAACAATACTCCAAATCTGCACAGCAGTTGTCGGAAGAAGAACAAAAGTGTGAAGACCATTTTTTACAAAATATAACTATTCGAATTAGTGGTCGTCTACAGATACGGCTGCCCTTTAAACAAGCGCCCGAAATTCTCGGTGGTTCTTTTGAAATGGCGCGCGAAGGTTTCTCTCCCTCGAACGGCGTTTACAACAATCATGAGCTTAATAGCCCACATTACATAATACCGCATCATTGCGTGCTTCGACCATTGAGAAGAACTACGAAATTGCGCGTCGTTTTTGATGCTTCGGCATGGACTTCATCAAATTATTCATTAAATAGTATACTGATGGCTGAAGCAACCATACAACAAAATTTAATAACAACTCTTGTTTCGTTTCGTCTACACAAATTTGGGCTTTCAGCTGATATTACAAAAATGTATCGCCAGTTCCTTGTTGATCATCTTGACCGTAAGTTTCAGCTTATTCTTTAGAGGAACAATGTCGATGCGGAACTTAAACTTAACACAGGCTTATCCGCCGCACTTCTTCTGGCTATACGAAGCTTATCTCACATTGCAGATACATACAGCACGAAGTTCCCACTTGGGTCAAAAATATTGGGAGAAGATTTTTATGTGGATGATCTACTAACCGGAGCGGACAATTTAGAAGAATTAAAACGAAAAAAGGAGGAAGTAAATTATATTTTAAGCACATCTGGCTTACAACTGGCTAAGTAGAATTCCAACTATACACAACTATTCTCGACTATCGATGATGAAATTCAGTGACGAAATCACAAAGACTCTTGGAATGTCATGGAAACCTCATCAAGACACATTTTGTTTTCGTTACGATTTACCTGACGTGAAATTTCCGTCAAAATGATCCATTTTGTCGTTGGTAGCAAGAGTCTTTTACTTGCTGGGATTATTAAGCCCTATTATAATTCGATGTAAGATATTACTTCAAGAGATGCGGATTCAGAATTTAGGTTGGGACATGCCCCTTTCTGCCCATATAAATAAGTTTTGGTTTGATATAAAAAACGATTTTATACATATAAATCAGATTGAGGTCCCCCGATATGTTTTCACTTCATTGTCGACCATGTTTGAAATTCATGGGTTTGCAGATGCGTCTCAACGTGCTTTTGGCTGCTGCATTTACACTCGATCACTTGTAAATGGATCGTATAAAATCACACTTCTAATCGTAAAATCCAAAGTTGCATCAATTAAGGCACAGTCTCTACAACGGCTCGAACTTTGTGCAGCCGTCTTATTAAGCAAAACATGGCAAAAAAATACGCGACAAAATCTCCAAATATATTTCAAACATTTATTTTTGGACCGACTCAAAAATTGTAATGCAATGGCTGAAATTGCATTCTTCGACACTTAATTGTTTTATCGCCAATCGAGTTTCAGAACTCCAAGAAAACACGCAAGGCATAACATGGAGGCATGTCGCATCAAAAAGTAACCCTGCTGACATTGTTTCACGCGGTCGCAGCACTCGGGAAATGTCCAAAACTATTTGGTTTTCCGGACCCTGCTTTCTTCTGAAGGACTCGACCGAGTGGCCCAATAATGACAATAGCAACAATTATACATTTGCTGAGTTGGGGTGCAAAAAGATTGTTTCATTCAAATGTAGCAATGTTATGGAAAATAAATCAATTATCATCGAAGTTATTGAACATAACTCCTCATATTTTCGAATTATTCGCATTGTCACATAAATTTTTCGTGTTTTTAACAAATACCCTCTTAACAATATATTAAAAGTTAATGATATTCTTCACATTTCATTCAAAGAATTAGAAAACACCTTTTGGAAAATCGTCGCAGAGATTCAACGCATACACTACAAAGAAAAAATAAATTGTTTACGAGACAACAAAGTAGTTAAGTCAAGCCTTCAAAACATATAACCCTTTCTTCATGACATGAATATAGATAGCACAGTGGTTAGTATTCTAAGAGTCGGCGGTCGGTTATCCAATGCACCTATTCCCTACGAAGCTAGATTTCCGGCGATCATTCCGAAGGATCATCGTTTTACTAATCTTTTCATTACATTTCTTCATAAAGAAAATCTTCTCGCTGGCATTTAAGATCTATTAGGGTTACTTCGGCAAAAACTTTGGGTAATAAATGCTCGAGACGTTATTCGAAAAGTTGTTCGGAACTGCGAGCATTGCTTCCATTATAAACCGATGCTAATGAACCAACTTATGGGCAACTTACCAGCCGACCGCTTAAATGCGCAGCGACGCTTTTTGATCAGCGGCGTAGATTTCTGCGGTCCATTTTTTACAACATATCGCAATCGTGGAAAACAACCTTACAAAACATACGTTGCGGTCTTTGTATGCTTTAAATCCAAGGCAACTTGAATTGGTTTCTGATCTTTCAACTAATACCTTTCTTCTTTGTATTAAAAGATTTATAGGGAGGCGTCGCATTCCACAGCGTCTTTATTGCGACAATGCAACAAATTTTGCTGGCGCTCAAAATAAGAGCAGCAACAGATTTTTAGAAAGGAATTAATTGATGACATCCAAACATTTAGCAATAAATCTGGTTTCGAGTTTAAATTCATCCCACCGCCTGCTCCGAATTTTGGTGGCTTGTGGGAGGCGGCAGTCAAATCTGCCAAAACACTACTGGTCATGAACGTCGCCCAAGCCAATTTAACATTTGAAGAACTCCAGACTGTTCTCGTGGAAGTGGAAGCCATTTTAAATTCGCGCCCTATTGCACCAATGTCCGATGATTCGAATGATGGGGAAGCTCTGACGCCTGCGCATTTATTAATTTGCTCTTCGCTTCAATCCATACCTGATGAGCACTACGATTGCAAAAAGACTCCGTGTTTAACTCGTTATCAACGTTTGACGTTCCTAAAGCAGCAGTTTTGGGATTTATGGGTGCGCGACTACATTTTATCGCTACAGCAACGCAACAAATGGAAAAGGTCTGAACCAAATCTCAAGGTCGGACAAATGGTGATCATTCATGATGACAATGCTCTTCCGCAACAATGGACCCTTGCACGCATAATTCAAACTATAACTGGGACAGACGGTAAGGTACGCGTTGTTCAAGTAAAAACTTCAAAGGATGAATATCGCCGTCCAATTCATAAAGTTGCTCTCCTGTCTGTCAACGAAGATACTTGAAAGAATGGCCTTTCAACGGGGCGAGTATGTCGGATCAGATCGCATCACACATCTTTTAATATAATAATTTGTAGTTTTTATAATTTGTAGTTTAAAAGTAATCATGAATTTGAATACACTAATATAGAACATGTATAATGTAGTATAACAGTTTCATAATTTCATTTGTAATTTACTCTCATTTGTTTGTAAATCTCTCTTTTGTAAGTTCTATAGACATGAAATAAAATTTATAAAATAGTCGAATATAAACCATTAAAGAAAACGTACACACATTGTTCGTCGTTTCTTTTCAACCAACAAAAATTATGAAATGTAAGTACAAATTTAAAATGAAATCGATTGGTTTTATTTAATATTAAGCAAATTTTGAAAACTGAATTTTAAGATCTAAATTTTTTTCTTTAAAAATTGAAAATGCTTCTTTTAAATTACACAAAACTAATCGTTTTTGTTTAGTTATTTTTTCTGTATCAGTGCCTTTTATTGCGATATACCTTTTACCAGGCAATATTCGACTTATTTCATCCGACTCGTAGAATTGGACTACGGAGTCGACAACGCTTAGATCAAGACATTTTCCAGCTTTTGGTTTGGATACACAGCATTCCTTTTTCTTTGTACGTATATTTTGCTACTTGTATCATATGATTCGAAGCATCAAAGTTTATTTGTATGTCCTATATCCAGTCTGCAAATACTGTTAAAATTTGTAGGCGTTTTTGCCTGCTTTCAGAGTTTTTATAAATTTCTTTTAATTTTAAAAGTAGTAGGTCTTCATCATTTTTTTTTCTTTATGTTCATTAGGAGTATTATTAAAAATGTCTCTGTCTGTTTTAGTTATAATAATTTTACGTTTATCGTTGGGATAATTTTTTGTATTATTTTTTTTCTTTTAATAGGTGATTCTTGTAATACATCCAATGTCATATTCACTTTATATAGGGCTTGAGTATTACAGACATAATTTACATACGGTTTATCATTTTTTCACTCGAACTAATTTCACCATTTTCACCAATTTCACTATTTCCAGTATTGTCACTAGTTTCACTACTTTCGTTATCTTCGACAGCTCTAATTTTCTTCCGACAATTGTTACACAGCTTCAGTACTCCTAAAGGTGGTTGAAATTTTTGTATTTTCTTTTCAAATTTTGATGTTATCTGGCGTAAAATTTTGAATATCATTTTATCGTGGTTCTTAATTCGAAACGGATTGAAACATCTATCGTATCGTACCATTTAATTTTTTATACTAAAAAAAACATTTCTTTAAATTTTTTTATATATTAATTGAAAATAAAATGCCTTCTACAGTAGAGTCAAATAACTATAATTTAATATTTAAGTAGAAGTAAATAAAACAGTTTGCTATATGAATTGTACGCTCGTAAGGTATTTTGCTCGTAAGTATTTCGGCGCTGTTTAGCGAGAAAAACGATGCAAAAACATTTCAACAGACCTGGGCATGTTGCATCGTGCTCGATTCTCGAGCTCTTCTTAAATTGAGCGTTTGAAATGTCAGTATTATTATTGTTATTAAATGTTTGAAAATAGTAGCTGCTGAGGTCCCACTCTAAATATTTAAGTATTGGTGAATAATTGACTAAGGATTACGATAGTATTTTTTTTTTAATTTATGTGCTGACGACGAAAATCGGTACTAAATATTTCGGACCATAATTTTTTATTATATTTGTTTTTCAATCAAAATACCCATTTTTTAAAGTGGCATAACTCCCAACAAAAAAAAAAATTTAACTTAAAAAAAATACGTGTCAAATATTTATTGGCACAGAACATGTCTGTAAAATTTCAAAAAAAAAAAACTGGAGCTCATAAAGTAATTTTTTGTTGAAAAGCGCCCGGTTTTACGTGGAATGGCTGATATTAGAGAATTTGAATAAGCAATAAAAACAGGCAATTGTGAAAATTGACATTTGAAAAAAGAAAAAACAATTGAATATTGTGAAATAAATTGTGGAATAAAATAAACTTTTAATAAAACTGTGAAATAAAATTTTGAAATGAATTACATCTATATATATAAAAATGAAATGTCCTGTGTGTTCCAGAGCATCACGAAAGAACGAACAGACGGATTTGCCTAATTCCTTTTGTATTTTGTCCGTGTCAATGCAAGAGTGGTTTAGGAAAAAAGAAAAGTCGGAAAAACCCAAAGGAAAAGCCGGAAAATCGAAAATATCTAAATTTGACCCTAGGACTATGAAATTTGGGCAGGATGTTCATCTCTTGACGTATGTGTGCACTACAAAGGGAATTTTTGAAATTCGCTTCCTAAGGTACACAAATGGGCGTGGCAAAATTGAACTTTTAATTCAAAATATCGGTGTAATTAAGACAAGCACAGTCATGAAATTTGGCTCAGTGAGGTATATTGAAGTTCTTTACCTTTTTTACAAATGTGGGCGGAATTGGACAAAAGGGTGTGTCCCTTTCCATATGACTAAAACTATAAAAATGTTGTAACTTCTGACTTACTAAGATTAGAGTTATATAAATCGAAACTAAGGTTTATATTACAAACTCCAATCGTCACGTAGAATGTGAGCGGGATTGGATTAAAGGGCGTGGCACCTCCCATATAACCAAAACTTTAAAATTACTATAACTCCTGACATGTTAAGAGTTGAGTTATAATAATGAAAACAAATGTTCATATTTAAAACTCCAATCGTCACGTAGAATATGGGTGGGATTGCACAACGGGGCGTGGCATCTCTCATATAACCAAAACTTTAAAATTTCTATAACTCTTTACTTACTAAGAGCAGAGTTATAAAAATCGAAACAAAAGATTATATTAAACATTGTAATAGTCACTTAGAATGTGGACGGAATGGGACAATGGGGCGTGGCACTTCCCATATAACTAAAAATGGTAACTTCTGACTTACTAAGAGCAGAGTTGTACAAACCGAAACGAAATATCATTTTAAAATGTTTAATAGTAAAATAGAATGTGGGCGGGAAAAATAGTGACGAGGCTTGCACTAAAAAGGGAAAAAGAGGCGTGGACACACAACACTTTATAAACGATCTATTTTTGCAATTAAAAAAACTTAGCACGGGTCCAGCTATTTTTGATATTTTTGATATTTTAGATATTTTTGATATTTTTGATATTTTTGATAATTTTGATATTTTTGATATTTTTGATATTTTTGATACTTTTGATATTTTTAAAATTTTTGATATTTTTGATATTTTGGATATTTTTGTTATTTCTAATATGTTTGATATGTTTGATATTTTTGATATTTTTGATATTTTTGATATTTTTGATATTTTTGATATTTTTGATATTTTTGATATTTTTGATATTTTTGATATTTTTGATATTTTTGATATTTTTGATACTTTTGATATTTTTAAAATTTTTGATATTTTTGATATTTTGGATATTTTGGATATTTTGGATATTTTGGATATTTTTGATATTTTTGATATTTTTGATATTTTGGATATTTTGGATATTTTTGATATTTTTGATATTTTTGATATTTTTGATATTTTTGATATTTTTGATATTTTTGATATATTTGATATTTTTGATATTTTTGATATTTTTGATATCTATATATATAATAAAAATGAAATGTCCTGTGTGTGCCAGAGCATCACGAGAGAATGAACAGACGGATTTGCCTAATTCCTTTTGTATTTTGTCCGTGTCAATGCAAGAGTGGTTTAGGAAAAAAGAAAACATGTTAAGAGTTGAGTTATAATAATGAAAACAAATGTTCATATTTAAAACTCCAATCGTCACGTAGAATATGGGTGGGATTGCACAACGGGGCGTGGCATCTCTCATATAACCAAAACTTTAAAATTTCTATAACTCTTTACTTACTAAGAGCAGAGTTATAAAAATCGAAACAAAAGATTATATTAAACATTGTAATAGTCACTTAGAATGTGGACGGAATGGGACAATGGGGCGTGGCACTTCCCATATAACTAAAAATGGTAAATTCTGACTTACTAAGAGCAGAGTTGTACAAACCGAAACGAAATATCATTTTAAAATGTTTAATAGTAAAATAGAATGTGGGCGGGAAAAATAGTGACGAGGCTTGCACTAAAAAGGGAAAAAGAGGCGTGGACACACAACACTTTATAAACGATCTATTTTTGCAATTAAAAAAACTTAGCACGGGTCCAGCTATTTTTGATATTTTTGATATTTTAGATATTTTTGATATTTTTGATATTTTTGATATTTTTGATAATTTTGATATTTTTGATATTTTTGATATTTTTGATACTTTTGATATTTTTAAAATTTTTGATATTTTTGATATTTTGGATATTTTTGTTATTTCTAATATGTTTGATATGTTTGATATTTTTGATATTTTTGATATTTTTGATATTTTTGATATTTTTGATATTTTTGATATTTTTGATACTTTTGATATTTTTAAAATTTTTGATATTTTTGATATTTTGGATATTTTGGATATTTTGGATATTTTGGATATTTTTGATATTTTTGATATTTTTGATATTTTTGATATTTTGGATATTTTGGATATTTTTGATATTTTTGATATTTTTGATATTTTTGATATTTTTGATATTTTTGATATTTTTGATATATTTGATATTTTTGATATTTTTGATATCTATATCCTATTAATATAATAAATCTGTTTGTTCGTTTGTACGTTTGTACGTTTGTACGTTTGTACGTTTGTACGTTTGTACGGTTGTCCGTTTGTACGTTTGTACGTTTGTTCCGCTTCTCCGTCTAAACGGCTGATCCGATTTCCTTGAAATTTTTACCACAGATGCGGTATGGTCTGGAAGGAATGATAGGCTATATATGGGCGGAATTGGACAAAGAGGCGTGGCACCTCCCATACAACCTAAACATTCAATACGATATAACTCGGCACTTTCACCAGCTACGAACATGAAACAAAAAACTCAAATACACAAAAAAATTTAAAAACAAAAAAACAAAAGCACAAAACAAAACAAAATCAAAAATACAAAAGCAAAAGCAATCACGTTTGTTCCGCTTCTCCGTCTAAACGGCTGATCCGATTTTCTTGAAATTTTTACCACAGATGCGGTATGGTCTGGAAGGAATGATAGGCTATATATGGGCGGGATTGGACAAAGAGGCGTGGCACCTCCCATACAACCTAAACTTTCAATACGATATAACTCGGCACTTTCACCAGCTACGAACATGAAACAAAAAACTCAAATACACAAAAATAATTAAAAACAAAAAACCAAAAGCACAAAACAAAACAAAAGCAAAAATACAAAAACAAAAGCAATCACGTTTGTTCCGCTTCTCCGTCTAAACGGCTGATCCGATTGTCTTGAAATTTTTACCACAGATGCGGTATGGTCTGGAAGGAATGATAGGCTATATATGGGCGGGATTGGGCAAAGAGGCGTGGCACCTCCCATGCAACCTAAACACGATATAACTCGGCACTTTCACCAGCAACGAACATGAAACAAAAAACTCAAATACAAAAAAAAAAAATAAAAACAAAAAAGCAAAAGCACAACACAAAACAAAAGCAAAAATACAAAAACAAAACCAAGCACATAAAACCACAATCCAAACTAAATGAAAAACAAAAAAAGGAAAGAAAAAAAAAAACAAACTCACCACACTAAAACTAACCAAACTAAAACTCACCACACTAAAATTCACCCTTAAATTAACCACACTAAAACCCACCACACTATAATTCACCACACTAAAACTCACCACACTAAAATTCACCACACTAAAACTCACCACACTAAAACTCACCACACTAAAACTCACCACTTAAAAACTCACCACACTAAAACTCACCACACTAAAACTCACCACACAAAAACTCACCACACTAAAACTCACCACACTAAAACTCACCACACTAAAACTCACCACACTTAAACTCACCACACTAAAACCCACCACACTAAAATTTCACCACACTAAAACTCACCACACAAAAATTCACCACACTAAAACTCACCACACTAAAATTTCTCCACATTAAAACTCATCACACTAAAACTCACCACACTAAAACTCACTATACCCAAAAGTCGCCACACTCAAACTCACCGCACTAAAATTCACAACACTAAAACTCACCACATTTAAACTCACCATACCAAAACTCACCACACTAAAACTTACCACACTAAAACTCACCACAATTAAACTCACCACACTAAAACTCACCACACAAAAATTCAACACACTAAAATTGAACACACTAAAACTCACCACACTAAAATTTCACCACACTAAAACTCACCACACTAAAACTCACTACACTAAAATTTCACCACATTAAAATTCACCACTTTTAAACTCACCACATTAAAACTCACTACACTCAAATTTCGATACACTTAAACTTTCCACACTAAAACTCACCGCACTAAAATTCACCACACTAAAACCCACCGCACTATAATTAACCACACTAAAACTCACCACCCTAAAATTCACTACACTAAAACTCACCACAATAAAATTCATCACATTAAAATTCATCACACTAAAACTCACCACAATAAAATTCACCACACTAAAACCCACCACACTATAATTGACCACACTAAAACTCACCACACTTAAAAACACCACACTTAAACTCACCACACTCAAATTCACCACACTAAAACTCACCACACTAAAACTCACCACACCAAAACTAACCACAATTAAACTCACCACTCCAAAATTCACCACATCTAAACTCACTACACCGAAACTTACTACATTAAAACCCACCACTCTAAAACTTCTACTGGGAAAAACTCTACGGGGAAGAATTCTACAGGAAAGAATTCTACCGGGAACAATTCTACCGGGATGAATTCTACGTTGAGAATTCTACGGGAAAGCGTTCTATGTGGATTTTACGGGAAGATTTCTACTGAGAATAATTCTGCGGAGAAGCGCAGTCTGAGAAAAAATTGTCTTTGAGAAAAGTTGTTTTGGCGGAGAATTATTTGGTTACCACATTTATAAAACGAATAAAAAAATTTCAACAGCTAAGCACGGGCCCCTCATATCAATAATAAAAAAATGTTTTTTATATTAATAAAATCGCTCCATATCTTTGAATTCAGAAAATCTTGGCACGAGTCGTGCACGGGTCCAGCTAGTATATAATAAAAATGAAATGTCCTGTGTGTGCCAGAGCATCACGAGAGAACGAACAGACGGATTTGCCTAATTCCTTTTGTATTTTGTCCGTGTCAATGCAAGAGTGGTTTAGGAAAAAAGAAAAGTCGGAAAACCCCAAAGGAAAAGCCGGAAAATCGAAAATATCTAAATTTGACCCTAGGACTATGAAATTTGGGCAGGATGTTCATCTCTTGACGTATGTGTGCACTACAAAGGGATTTTTTGAAATTCGCCTCCTAAGGTACACAAATGGGCGTGGCAAAATTGAACTTTTAATTCAATATATCGGCGTAATTAAGATAAGCACAGTCATGAAATTTGGCTCAGTGAGGTATATTGAAGTTCTTTACCTTTTTACAAATGTGGGCGGAATTGGACAAAAGGGCGTGTCCCTTTCCATATGACTAAAACTATAAAAATGTTGTAACTTCTGACTTACTAAGATTAGAGTTATATAAATCGAAACTAAGGTTTATATTAAAAACTCCAACATCACGTAGAATGTGAGCGGGATTGGATTAAAGGGCGTGGCACCTCCCATATAACCATAACTTTAAAATTACTATAACTCCTGACATGTTAAGAGTTGAGTTATAATAATGAAAACAAATGTTCGTATTTAAAACTCCAATCGTCACGTAGGATATGGGCGGGGTTGCACAACGGGGCGTGGCATCTCTCATATAACCAAAACTTTAAAATTTCTATAACTCTTTACTTACTAAGAGCAGAGTTATAAAAATCGAAACAAAAGATTATATTAAACATTGTAATAGTCACTTAGAATGTGGACGGAATGGGACAATGGGGCGTGGCACTTCCCATATAATGGTAACTTCTGACTTACTAAGAGCAGAGTTGTACAAATCGAAACGAAATATCATTTTAAAATGTTTAATAGTAAAATAGAATGTGGGCGGGAAAAATAGTGATGAGGCTTGCACTAAAAAGGGAATAAAGGTCGTAAATGTATCCACACTTTATAAACGGTATATTTTTGCAATTACAAAAACTTAGCACGGGCGCAGCTGTGCACGGGTCCAGCTAGTAAATGATAAAATTTGATAAATCAGTAAACTAAATGTTATATAAAATTGATTAATTATTATGTTGAAAACATTTTTAAAGTAATTGTGAAACAATATAGAATAGTTTGAGACATGAAATGATAATGATTAATAAAATTGTGATTTTAAATAAATTGAATAAGATAAGAAATTTGATTCGGAAATGTTTTCATAATGTTGCGAAACTAATTAAATAACAAAACGAGAACATTTTAACACAATTAAATTGAATAAATAAATTAATTAGGAATTCATAATATGTTGGTATGATTTGAAATATAGATTAAAAAGTTTAAATAATGAAACACAAAAATGAGATAAATAAGTAAACAATATAATAGATAAAATAAATAATGGTTA
This sequence comes from Dryomyza anilis, assembly GCA_951804985.1. NCBI lineage: Eukaryota > Metazoa > Arthropoda > Insecta > Diptera > Dryomyzidae > Dryomyza > Dryomyza anilis. The sequence continues at coordinate 35,205,937 of OX638135.1, forward strand.
AAAGTTGATTATATATAAAACTTGTAAAAACAAAATAAATAACTTAAATAAGAAAGGTATAGTTAATTATATGATTAAGTAAATGGAAAAATAAGAAAAACTAATAATGGGTACTGAAAATGTATTAAAACGCGTTCATTACGCTGTTCCTGACTTTTATGGGGCGGAATATCAATTATTAGAAACAGAATTACATACATTTATTGAATATTGTGAAACAGCAAAGCTTAAAATTAAAGGATCAGATAGTAAGGAATTTATTAAATGCGTTACGTTACGTTTGAAGGGAGATGCCTATAAAATATTGAGGACAAAACAGTTTCAAAAAATAGAAGAATTATACGAGTTGTTAAAAAATACATACTTAAATGAAATTTCTTTAGATTCATTACTAGAAGAGATTTAAAAGGCTTATCAAAATAGCAACGAGAGTTTGAGAACGTTTGGAAGATGATTAGATGAACTGCAATCCATGGCTTTGGAAATAGCCAGTAAAAAATACAGTAAACATATAAGTGAGGATGACGTATTCAGATTGGAATTACAGAGCTCAGTGTTGATCTCTTTTATAGAAGGGGTGAAGGATCCAACTATAAAAGTTGTACTGTTGGGTAGTATGTCAGAAACATTAGATGCATTGTTGGAAGAAGCTTTAAATGTACAGGCTTTATGCAGCGAAGTCCAAGGTGGTAAGAGGATGAATATAATTATATGAAAACGAGTTGGGAAAGTTAGGTCACATGGGTAAATTCAGTCACATGGGGTGGATTGTTATAGTCGGTAGGGACCGACTATGGAATACCCTACACCTTTGGTGGGGATATTAATGTGGGATATTTAATTGTATACCTTAATTTTAAAGTTTTGAATTATGCTGAACCTCCCCACCCTCAGAATATTATTCACATATCAGAAATTTACGTCTCATATCCCCATAGTTTAAAAAATTGATATAAGAGTATAAAAAAACTAATACAAAAAATTAAAAAAATGTAATTGGGCGGACCACGCCTATATTTAAAATTTTGTAAGGCTAATATTTCATAGATTTGATTTAAATAATTTACTGTTCAAATTTCCCCGTGGAAACCCGGGAAATAATGAAAAAAAATGTGGGCGGATCATGCCCATTTTTGGACCATATATTTTTAGGTGAATTATAACAATATGTTTTAAATTTAATAACTATATATTGAATACTTTTCGAGTTATTAGTTCCTAAAGAGTTATAACAAAATGACTTGTATGGGAGGTGGGCGTGTCCGTTGACCGATTTGGTTCATTTTCAAACTCATTTCCTACTTTCTGACAAAATTTCATCGAATTCTGACAAGTATTTCTCAAGTATACGGACAGCAAGACAGACAGACAGAAGGACATAGCTAAACGGACTCGGGTAGTGGTGCTGATCAAGAATATATATACTTTTCCATACCGGACACGCCTTCTAAGGGGCGTTACAATATATGCACAAAGTAATATACCCTGTACCTCATAGGTGTAGGGTATAAAAACACAGTCAAGCGTAAAATCGGAAAAAATTGCAACAAATAAGTAATGAAAGTAACTACACTCAGAAATAAGTGCATACTTTAAATAAGGAAGTGATGAACTTAATTAAAGTATGGACAGATTTCTTTTCATTAAGTTTACATTTTCTTAATTTTGGGAAATTTCCCTTATATGAAAACACAATTTCTTTACTATAAGTTAATAATAAAATCTTACTTCCTTAAAACTAGTTTATATATTTCCTTATTTTAAAATTATATTTTTTACTCTATCCCTCTCTCTATTCTCGTAAAAAGAATTGCCAATTCCGTACATTTTGTTCAAAAACTCATACAAAAATTACCAGTTGTATACGTTAGAGCAGCCGGCAACCTTGTCATTTGTTGTGAGGTATTGCAAACGCCAAAAAATTATATTTTTATTTTTTTGATTTATATGAAAGTAATTATTTTTTCACAAATAATTATATTTGGCAACTTTCAAATAAATTGAGTAATTTATGTCAAATATATTCAAAATAAAAATAAATTCCAATTCTAATAAATTCGAACGTTAGATATGTGAATCTTTCAAAAAGGATTATCTAAACATTTTCCCGTATTTTCCATGTAAGCATATCATAAAATTAAACATTTCCTTGTCATTTATTTTATTTTAATACATTTAGATATAAATGAAAACATTGATGAATCTACCAAATGCATAAACACAAATGACCGCAACGATGTTTCCCAGGAATCATCACAACTATATCATTCAATTTCAAGATTAAAATTGAAAAGAAAATGTCTTATATTTATATTAAAAATATAATCCTTCAATGTAGTTTACCATCCCTTAAATACCCTTAGGAAATATCATCCTTAAATTTAGTTTAAATTCCTTAATATCAATAAATCATCCTTAGATTTAGGAAATATCATTCAAAAATATCGTTCAAATTTCCTAAAACATAGTAAAAATTCTTTAAATTTAGTTCACATTTCCTTAAACGCGAAAAAAAAAACTTAAATAAAGGAAAATTCATCCTTAAAAATAGTTTAAATAAGTAAATTTTAAGGATATATTAAAAAAATATTTCCTTTGTTTAAAGAAAATTTTACCTAAAAGTAAGGAACATTTTCCTTGACGCTATTTCAAGTTCAATTTTCCTTAAAATTAGTTTATTTTTCCCAAATCTAAGGACATTTTTTTCTGAGTGTATAAAAGGAGTGTTCCAACATGTTCATTTTGTAGTAAATTATTAGGAAAATTACACCTATCTGGTACGAATGTGGAACTTATAGTCACGAATCTAATTGGAGATGTGCTAATTATAATATGGGCAATTGTATAATACTTTTGATATAATGATAATATGATTGATAACACGGAAAATAATACAAGTTATATGAAATACTCATGGAGGAATACACAAGAGAATAAAATAGATAATTGCCACGCGAAAATAAAATTTTATAAAATAAAATTTTTTTAAGGAAATAATAGTTATAATCAGTGAAACTAACAGGGGCTCAGTTTAGGCCAGAAAACTGGGGACCCCAGAATAATAATAATAATAATAATTGTAATGTAGGGCCGAAAGAGTTAGGAATTGTAGATCAGACGTCGGTGGAGACTGTGGTAAAATTTACTACTCCATTGAATTTCCATAGAACAGAGGAGAAAGGAATTAAAATATGAATTAAAAAAGAAGAAGGTGATCGCATAATATGCAGTGGGCATGGAGATACCTTGAACAAGGAGTACCAGCTGATGGCATAATCGGACGTGACAGTTTATGGAATCAATCTGTAATAAATGCGATAGACAAAACAATAACATTCTTTGATAGACATAAAAATCATATTATTAAACTACCAATGAAATCACAGACAGAGATATAAAATATTTTTTTCAATCCACAAATTAAAATTCAAGCGAGAACCGCAAAGATAGTATCATTACGTTTAAAAACAAAAATACATAAATAAGGAATTTTTCCAGGAGTATATTTGGGCGAAAGCATATCGAATGTTAGCTAAAATAGAGTTAATGCTACAGAAAAAGAAATTATAGTAGACAGTACTTTTAAACCAAAATCCAGTATTTTAATCAGTATAAAGAATCGGGTACCAATAATTCTATAATAAATAGCATAAATTCAGTAAATATTACAATTAACAAATTATTAGAGGAAATGAAAATTGATGAGACTTTAAATAAAGACGAAATTACATCTTTCCAAAATCTGTGTATTTCGTATCATGATTTTTTCATTTAGACGGCGATGAATTAACATACACGCCAGCGCTTAAACATGAAATAACAACACAGTAGATAAACCAAAAGCAATACAAATTTCCACACACACACATACACAGCATATCACCCTTGAATTCACCGATGTTGCTGATTCCTAAAAAAACCGGCAAGGACGATAACAAAAAGTGGAGGCTAGTAATAGATTTCCGTAAATTGTACGACAGGACAATAAAACAAGTATTCCATATTCCTCGAATAGACGAAATATTAGACCAATTAGGTCGCATCGCTATTTTTCAACTTTAGGATTAACAAGTGGTTATCATCAGGTACTAGTAGAAGAAGGGGATAAAGAAAAAACAGCGTTTAGTATAGGTCTTGGCCATTTCGAGTTTAACAGAATACCATTTGGTTTAACAGGGGCTCCAACCACTTTTCAAAGAATAATGAACCACATATTAACAAGTTTGCAGGGTATCGTTTGCTTTGTTTATCTTGATTATATATTGGTGTACGAAACGAATTTAGCTGAACATGGGCTGAGGTTGAGTAGAGTATTGCAGAAATTAAGGGAAAACAATTTAAAATTAAATACAGAAAAATGTCAGTTTATGCGTCGCGAAGTTCTATATTTATGAATTAAATGTTCGGAACTAGGTACCCTGCCAGATCCCTCTAAGGTTGAATGCGCAAAAAATATTCCGGTGCCAAAAAATAAGAAAGAACTGCAAACGTTTTTGGGATTAATTAATTATTACAGAAAATTCATAAGCAATATGGCAAAATTATCATTTCTAATTAATAAGTTATTGAGAAAAGATGTTAAACTCACTTAGACGAACGATCGTCAAAATTCAATTATTAAACTAAAAGAATCAATAGTTTCATCACCCATTCTCGCATATCCAGATTTTACAAAACCATTTTTACTTACAACGGATGCAAGTAACGAAGCAATAGGCGCGGTACTATCGCTAGACAAAGTAGGGAGCGACCGACCAATAGAATTTGCTAGTAGGGCATTAAATGGAGCAGACAAAAATTGCTCCACCATTGAAAGAGCTTTTTTAACTATAGTCTGGGCAACAAATAATTTTAGAGCATATTTATTAGCAAAACCATTCACAATTTTTACGGATCATCAGCCATTACGTAATATAGCGAATCTCAAAGATCAGACATCAAGGTTAGCACGTTTCAGACACTAATTATCTGAGTATGATGTTGAAATTATTTATAAACCAGGTAAAAAAAAATTAAACGCAGATGCTTTAAGTAGGATTCCATATTCAGATCCTGATATTACAGCAGTTTAAACACGTTCCAAAAATACAAAAAATAAATAAGATCAACAAATTTAAAATACAAAGCCCCAAACCAGTAGATGCAACAATAACAGATGCAAATAATGAATCAAATACTGTTCAGTTATTAACTGACCCATAAGAAATAAAAACGATAATAAAAGATTTTCAAGACTCAGCATTAGAAGGCCACCAGGATGCAGTAAAAACATACTTTAGAATCAGAAAACAATTTAAATGGAAAGGAATGCAGAAACAAATAAAAGACTACGTTAAAAATTGTTTAAAATGTCAATTAAATAAAAGTTCTAGGATTACAAAAAAACCAATGGTTCTAACTGATACGCCAGTGAGACCATTTGATAAAGTGTACATGGATCTTGTAGGAATTTTACCAGAAACTATATCAGGAAATAAACAAGGATTGAAACCTAAACGAATAACGGTTTCGATTTCGGTTTCGGTTTTTTCCGCGTTTCGGTTTCGGTTACGGTTCCGGTTTTAAGTTTTTGTAACGAAACGGTTTCGGTATACCGGTTCCAAGTTACGGTTTCGGTTTTGATTTCGGTTTTTGTACAAATTTTCTTTATTTCCATATTTTTCAAATAATTTTACATTTTTTATATGGTGCTAAATTATGTTCAAATTATGATATTGGAGTAAAGTGGAAAACGTAATTTAAACAATGTTTGTTGTTATTTTAGTAAAAATAATGTGTTATATGAATTATTTAATTGATTACGCCAAGAAAAAGAATTTAATTTAAAATTTCGTGACCACAAACCAATGAAAAGCAACATTTTGACTTTACCTAAGATATTATCTGAATTTCAAAGAAGAATTTTTTACAATTTTCATCCATAAAAGCCAAAGAAATTAAATTTCAACAATTCTGTGAACTGCAATATATGTAAACTAGTGATGATCATTTGCAAGAGCAAGGCAAGAAATGGTAATCTCAATCTTTTAAATTTTAAATAAAAGATCGAAGACAAATATCTTAAACTGCATATTAATTATGAAAACGAATAGAATTTAAACAATTTTATTTAAGTTACTTATTTTCCATATTTTTCAATTTCTTCAACATTTTACTAACAAAAAAAAAATCCAATAACCTAAAAATTTGAATTATATTTTAACAAGAATTAACTAATAAAAAATAATTGTATAAATCAAGTGATGTTGACGAGACAATTCAAAATTTCAAGGCCATAATAAAATGAACGAAAAGTCACCAAATACATTTTCAAAATGCTAAATATTTTTTACAAACTTCTTTATGTATCTGTCAATTGATAAAAAATGTAAATCTATTTGTTTGATATTTCAACTTTAAAAATGCATCAATTACATTTTATAATATTAATCAACAAACTCGAAAATTAAGTTTTTCATAAAAATGTGTTTGGTGACTTTTTGTTCTACAACGACGATATACATTATACGATATACAATAAATATTTCGTATAGGCATATTTCTGTTTTCATCACAGATAAAAAAATCCGTACGCTACACGTACCGTATGTCAAGAGAACTCAAATAATATCTAACATTTTTCTTTGCGAACACCATGCGAACACAAACTCAAACGCTACAAAGCGAATACTAACAGAAAGAAGAGAATATAACAATAACGAATACGATTCTTATACACACACTTTCACAACTCTTCGTTGCTATACTGTATCATCGCATGGCAACAAACAGACGTATGACAACAGACAGACGAATGACAACGGACAGACGCATGGCACCACGCTACATGTATGTATCTAGTACAGCTCTCTAGTTGGCAACAATAACTTGTTCTCTTCGTGGTACAAAAAATGTCCCGCCAAAAATTCTATCAAAAGCTTGGATGCTGCTTTATTCGCATTTTTGTTGTTGTTGCACTTTCAAACGAATCAGCGGATTTGTGAAAAAAGCAATATATCAGCTAAATATATCACACTGTAAAATGTACATATATTATTTTTATTTACTTCATGATTTTACAATTAACAAAAAAACTATATATAAAAGTAAAACAAAAATAATAATGTGCATAGCACAGTGAATATGCACAATCGATGTACGAACTAGCGTAGCGAAGAAAAGAGAATAAACATTGTTTTGTCTGTTTTGTCTTTCTGAAGCGACTTTTGAAGCACTTTTAAAGCTATTTACCGCTTCAAAAGTGCTTCACAGGCCTTATTTTTAAGATGCTTATATTCTTTAGAATTGACAAAAACAAAAAAAACACACATCTTCATTAATGTTCACGTTCATTAATATTTTGCACGCTTTCCATTGTTACTTGTTGTTCAATATTTAGTAATATCATGAATTCTTTTGTATATTATTATTACCTTAAAAACATAATAAATACATTGAAATCATAAAAAAACGCAAGTCCTCCTTTTCTTGCAGTCTTAGTCTTGCACTTGCTCTTATTCTTTTTTTTTTTGCAAAATCTCGATCTTGATCTCGTTTTTGTTCTTGCAAAAAAAATGCAACAAGATGCAAGAGCAAGAAATTTTTAATCATCACTAATGTAAACAAATATCTGCCTTATACTTGTAATGTTTAAACTTGTCGAACTTGCACTTCATTTTTCGTATTTCCTTAAATAGTTACTGAGATGTTAATAATTTGAAACTTTTTTTACATTTTTCTTGCATTACCATTGTTTTGTTTATGTCCGAAATTGAGCTGTTTTGAAACATCAGTCAAAAATTCATTAGAAGACTTATAAATGGTATTCTATTGAATAGATCCTTTAAAAGAATTTAAAAAATATTCAAATGAACTTTTCAAAACTTGTTCCACTTTACCCCAAGCTCCCCTATATATTTTACTAATAAAATAAAGAAAAAACCAATATTATTTAAATTTGAATCATTTTTTAACGTGGAGTTGCTGGTGTTTTGTTGTTAATTCGATTAATGAAACAAAAAACAAATTTTAGACCAAATACCGTTGTTTTGGAAATATCGTTTCTCAAAAAACAACATGTGAATTTTTGTACAACCAAAAATGTTTATTTTGGGAACTCCAAATTTTAATTAATGACATTTTAATTTAGATCTTCTATATAAAATAAAATATGTTTTTCTGTTTCTTTTTATACTTTTTTAAAAACCGTTTTAAACCGTTATAAAACCGAAACCGTTTATATCGGTTTTGGATATCGGTTTATTTCTGATTTTCGTATAACGGTTTCGGTTACGGTTTCGGTTTTAAAAATGAAACGGTTTTAAATGGATATCGGTTTCGGTTTCGGTTACGGTTTCAATCCTTGGAAATAAATATAGTTCAACATTTCAAGATGATTTTTCAAAATACTTGTGCTGCGTAGCCATACCTGATGCAGAAGTAAACACAGTAGCAAAAATATTTTACGACGAAATCATTACACGACTTAACATATCGAAAGTATTAGTAACGTGCAATGGTTTAAATTTCGTCTCAAAACTGTTTTCAGATACATGTAAATTCTTAGGAATTAAAAAGTTACAAATTACGCCATATAATCCACATGCTAGCGGGTCTTTGGAAATATGCCATCGACCGTTAGCAGATTATTTAAGGAGTTTTGCAAAAGAAGATGGGTCAAACTAGGACCAATGATTAAATTCAGCAATGCATGTGCACAATAACACAGTGCATATGTCCACTGGGCAAACTCCTTTCCGTACTTTATACGGCTACGACTTTGATATGCCAACAAATCTTAAGCGAAAATGTTCACCAGAATATAATACCTATGATTACAACAAGTTATTAAAATACCAAATTCAACGCACATACGAAATCGTGAGAGAGAATTCAGAAAAAGCAAAAGAAAAACATAAACAAATCTATGATAGCACATTACACCCAAAAATATTTAGCGTTGGTGATAAAATTTTGTTAAAGAATCAGAATAGAAAGAATACATTTTCACCATTTGGGTGGGACCGTAGGTACTTTCAATAGTAAGTTCTGTAACGACAATGATTTCTATCAAAGGTAAAAGGTGGAAAAAATTATTATTAAAAGCATATAATTTTAAGTAAATATAACGAAATAAATAACGTAACAAACATCATAATTATTATAACACATAATGTATATCATGTTAAAAGCATAATATTGCAAATAAAGGTGAAAAAATTACGCGTTAATAAGATTAATTTATTTATTTGTAGTAGGCATTTAATATTAATGAAATAAATTAGTGCATGAGGAAATAGATATATATTAATATTAAAGGTGACTAGCTTTCAATTATGTACTAACAAATGTTTAATAGAGAAAATAGATAAAGAAATAAAGTAATTTAAAAGATTATGAGTATGAAAATATCAAAGGTTAATAACAGTTAATGATGAAATATGATCATATACATGAAAATAAAAAAACAGTAGGGAAGGTTAGATCAGATGGGAAATTTTGACGTGATAGTTGGTATGATTAAGTTAGTAAGAATTATGTAAGTTATAGCTAGCGCGGTAGCTCAGTGGTTAGTGCGATGGACTGCGAGCCGAACTGTCCCCGGTTCAAGCCTGGACTGGGGCAACAACATCTTTTCATAGAAACATTTTTCTATACCGCGCTACCTCTCGGCAGTAAATGGCAAACCTCCGAGAGCAAAAACATTGCCTATGAAAAGCAATAAACTGTAGGTCCCACCACTTTGAGTACAAATATAACACGCACAGCTCAAAATGGTGAGAGAGCTCAGCCTAAGGTCTTATAGAACTGTAGTGCGAAACTATTATTATATTATAGTCGGTCTAAGCCGGTTATAATTACCCTACACATATGTGATAATGTGACCACTTTAAAAGGTGCATAGGTCACCAGGGTTTACAAATCCTGAAAATATCTACAAACTTGAAATCGCTGAAGGATTTTCTTTCATTTGATACCCGTATGTACAAATGGGTTGTAGTGATGATAAAAATGTTTGTTCTTGCATTTGAGATTTTCTTGCAAGAACAAGAGCAAGTGCAAGACCAACACTGCAAGAAAGACAACACTCTTGCATTTTTTATCATTATTTATCAGTATTTATTATGTTTTTAATGAAATTGAAATGAATTCATGATATTACTAAATATTGAACCACAAGTAACAATGGGAAGCGTGCAAAATATTTATGAACGTGAACATTAATATAGATGTGTTTTTTTTTCAAGGCTAATAGCAGCTTAAAAATAAGTTCTGTGAAGCACTTTTGAAGCAGTAAATAGCTTCAAAAGTCGCTTCAAAAAGATAAAATAGACAAAGCAATGTTGTTTCGCTTTTCTTCGCTTCGTTAGTTCGTACATTGATTGTACATATGCACTGTGCTATTCACATTTTTTTTTTGTTTTATTTTTATACATAGTTTTTTGTTAATTGTAAAATCATGAAATTTTTCTTAAGATATATATATATGAGCATTTTCACAGTGTACTTCATTTAGATGATATTGCTTTTTGTGTTTTTGTTTATATTTTCACAAATCCGCTGATGCGAAAATGCGAATAAAGCAGCATCCAAGCTTTTGATAGAATTTTTGGCGGGACAGTTTTGCACCACAAAGAAAACTTGTTGTTGTTGCCAACTAGATAGCTGTACTAGATACATGTCTTGTGGTTCCATGCGACTGTCTGTTGTCATGCGTTTGTCCGTTGTCATGCGTCTGTCTGTTGTCATGCGTCTGTTTGTTGCCATGCGATGATATATTTATTATGAATGTTTATGTTTATTTTATTATGACCTTAAGATTTTGAATTATTTGAAATTATTAACATCTTAGTAACTACTTAAGAAAATACGAAAGGTAAAGTGCATTTATTCAGTTGTTAAAATAATCAATGCGCGTCATGAGGCATAACCACTGCGCATCATGCGGCATGATGCGTCAGTAAAATAAAAATATCTATTTATAGAATTGTCAAAAGTTGCATGTGTCACGCAACCGCGTGATCTGGCATCATTGCTAATTTATCTCACTTTGTTGACATTCTCTATTTTTCTATTTGCTGTATGTAACTTACTTTGCTTTTAAAATAGTCGTTTGTTGTACTTCGCTACGAGCGCACGCAAGTGTTGAGGATGTGCCGCAATGTCGATCGACGCCGGAGAAGAGCGAACAACATGTTCAAGGTTACGATACAGTGACTACAGTTGGTGCAGGCCTGAGAACGACGAGCAGAATGTGGCGACGACTTGTACGAATGTTACGCACTTAGCAACGACGACGTCCGACGAAATTGGACGAAACGTGCACTGTGGTGGAATGAGTGCGGGGATGCCTCAGCCATTTCAAGGTTATTCTACAGAGCCAGTGCAAGCGGTTCACGAATATTTTGTGCCTACGCAACGTAGTACGCAAAATTTAAATTTTCCACAATTTTCCAATTTTTTTTTTGGAAAAGTCCACGATAAAATTTCAATTCTACCACTATTTGATCCAGTTGACAAAACTGTAACATCAGCACATTTTATAGCGCGCATCGAACAGCTACGTCATGCATATGGATGGGACGACAGAGTGCTGCTGTTCGCAGTGCAAACCAAAATGCAAGGTGTAGCTAAGCTATGGATCGATGCAGGACAGGAGGTTTTCGTAAATTGGCAACATTTTGTTCAAACATTTATGCGAGAACTTCCGTCGACGACAAATGCAGCTGATATACATATGCAGCTGATGGATATACGTCGCAGTGGCAGCGAAACTGCAGAAATGTTTTATTATCGTGTTTTATCTGTTGGACGCCGTGGTAGTTGAGACGATCAATCGTTGATAAAATATGTCATAAACGGTCTAAATGACATCGAGTTACAAGAAGTGTTTCGGTAAACTGATACGATAATTGTAATCAATTGTTGCAAGCAATAATAAATTATTGTTCGTACATAAATGTGAAAAAAAATATGCACCACCAAAACAAAACTTTTACGTGTCACAACAAAATAAAGACAAGGTGCCGGAGAAAAAAGAAAATAGTGCCGTGTGTTATAATTGTCGTAACCCGGGTACATATCGCGTAATTGTTTGAAGCCACAACGCCGCCTACGATGTGACAAGTGCTCCAAAACCGTACATAAAACATCATACTGTAAGGCAAACGTTCAGCCGAAATCAAACTGTAACGCGATTAAAGATGAAGTGAAATATACATTGAAACAAATAAATATCGACGAAATTGCAATTATTTCATTTATTGATTCCGGTAGTGCGCGAACATTGATTCAAAAGTCAATCGCCGATAATATAGCAGAAAAATGTTACGTTCGACTTAAGGGATTCGCTGGTGAACAATATGAGTGGATGGTGTTACATTTGAAGCTAATTTATTAATCGTTGATGATAAATACATTGACTATGACGTGTAAATAGGCAAAGACATTTTGTGTTCAAACGAAAACCGTTTTGTTATCGATGGTGAAAAGTGTTGGGTTCAACCTAAAGGTATACATGTAGTCGCCGCTGAAATAAAAAATGGTAACTTTGGTAATCTAAGCAAAATTGTAGAGCGGCACAAAGAACGATTTTCAGACGAAACCGCGAATATCGGTAACACGAAGTTATTAAAAATGAACATAAAATTATCATCCGACGTGCCAATCAATATGAAACCGTATCGATTACCTTTCGCACGATGACAAATAGTGAAAGATATAATTGACGATCTATTGCAAAGTGAAATAATACGCGCGTCAAATTCTTCTTATGCATCGCCCATCGTTCTCGTAGAAAAAAAGAATAAAGAATTTCGAATGTGTGTCGATTACAGACAGTTAAAACGTGTTACTGTGAAACAACCATTTCCGATGCCCATTATTGATGAACTGTTCGCTCAATTATCCGGAAACAATTTTTTTTTTCTACACTTGATTTCAAAACGGGTTATCATCAAGTCGAAATTGACGAAAATTCGAAACAATATACCGCGTTTGTGACTACAGAAGGTCATTACGAGTACAATAGAATGCCTAGTGAATGCACCTTCTGTCTTTCAAGAAATGATGAACAAAATAATTGAAATGGCTAAACCTCACTTGTGTATCGCGTATTTGAACGATGTAATAATACCGAGTCGTACGTTGGATGAGGGCCTAGTGAAACTTAATCATTTCTTGGGTTTGCTTGAACAAACGGGTCTGAAATTGCGTTACGATAAGTGCAAATTAAATCGATAGCCGTGGTATAACTCCCGGTGAACGAAAAGGACTCGCGATAAAACAATTTCAAAAGCCGACTACAGCTATTGAGATTCGACGATTCCTTGGGCTGACAGGATTTTTCCGAAAATTCGTTCAAAATTATTCTATTATTGCTCGACCTTTAACAAAGCTAACAACAAAAGAAGCTGCGGACAAATTTGAGTGGACAGGTGTGCATCAGGTGGCATTCGAGACATTAATTGAAGGTCTATGCAATGAACCAATACTAGCGCTATATAACTTCAACGCATTACACGAAGTCCATACGGATGCTAGCAGCGTGGGAGTAGCCGCTGTGTTGATGCAGGCTGAAGATGAAAAATGTTCATGGAATGCCGTCATGTATTATAGTCGACTCTGTACCGAAAATGAATCACGCTACCACAGTTATGAGCTAAAAGTTTTAGGTGTGGTGGAGGCTTTGCAACGATTTCGAGTCTACTTGTTGGGTAAGCAATTTAAAGTTATTACAGCGATAAAGTTATGTTCAGCGATTTCAAGCATTAAGGCGAAAACTCCATTGATTCCACGCATTGCTCGATGGTGGATGAGACCTAGAATCCGCATGAGTCACGTCGACGCGCTGAGTAGAGCGCCTGCTGAAGGTGTTGATTGCGAAAATGATGACAAGGACGTAATGCAGGTATCCATCGACACCGACGACTGGTGGCTGACGATGCAGTATCAGGATCCGAAAGTACGTGCTGTTATTGAAATTTTGCAAGGCACTAGGAAATCGGATCAAGAGTGAGCGTACAAAACTGAATATCGGATAGAAAACAATCGGTTGTATGGGTACATCAATTGTAAAATGCTGTTTGTGGTACCGAAGTCTGTTCGTTGGCGTATAGTTCGACATTGCCATGGTGAACTAGGGCATTTTGCTATCGAGAAAACTATACAGTGCATTTTACAAAATTTTTCGTTTCCACGTATTCGAAAATACGTAAAATACTATATTTCGGCCTGTATCGATTGCTGTTACAATAAAAGTAAAAGTTGTAAACCTGAGGGTGTTTTATATGTTGATGCTACTGAGCCGATACCGTTTCAACTTTTACACGTCGACCACTTAGGACCATTCATCAAAAGTAAACGGGGAAATTGCCCGTGCTGCAGATGTTGAACGAGGTTTGTGGATACTTCGGTCTACCGAAATGAATCGTAACTGATCGTGACACCGCATATACATCGAAGCAGTTTGAATCATATTGCGGGCGCATCGACATATGCCACATCAAAACCGCAGTAAGGACGCCACGCGCTAACGGCCAAGTAGAACGCGCAAATCAAGTGATCCTGAATTTTCTTCGAACATCGGACGCACAAGCTAAATAATGGGACGACCAGTTGCTGAATCTTCAGTGGAGTGTTAATTCACAGAAAAATCCCACCACTGGATTCAGCCCGAACGAGTTAGTCTTCGATTATAAACTCCGCGACGTAGTGAATAATAAAATTGTGGAGGTGATGCAGAACGACCACGATGAAATGACCGCAAGCGAAAAGCATGATTTGACGCTTGACTGTATGCAGAAGCAGCGCAATATGTGGAAGGAGCGTTTTGATAAAAAAAAAAACACAGGGCGCCGATTATCTACAAGGTAAACGATTTGGTTATTATCCAAAATGAACTTCAGTCACGCAAATTGGACCCTAGATATCGAGGACCGTACGTGGTATCGAAAGTTTTAGGTAGAGATAGATACTTGCTGGAAGACATAAAGGGCATGCAGATGAGCCAGAGAAAGTTTTGCTCCGTGTATACCTCTGAGAAAATGAAGCCGTGGTGTTCATTACCACCCGATTTGGAAGATGAAGATGACATGAGCGATGACGAAGACAGCATCGAGACGATGCCTGGCCAGGAAAGGCCGAATTGTCACGCAACCGCGTGATCTGGCATCATTCCTAATTTATTTCCTTTTGTTGACATTCTCTATTTTTCTATTTGCTTTATGTAACTTACTTTGCTTTGTTTAAAAGAGTCATTTGTTGTACTTCGCTACGAGCGCACGCATAGCGACGATTGTTCTTCGTAAATATTTAATTTACAAAATTCTTAAATAATCGTTAATTTTAATTACATTAAAATATATTCGATTGTTTTATTTTCTTAAAGGAAAAACGAAAAGGTCATTGGGCACATGTCACACATACGATCATACACATATACTCAAATTCCTACTTTGTGTTGTCTTTTCTATTCTCCTTTTGGTGGACTGGTTTTTTATTTTTCAGTATCGCTGAATTGAACATGACGTGGAGGTTGCGCTGCTTTGCCTCAAAAAATTAATATGAATACCTCAATAAACGCAATTCATAACAATTATGAATGCGTTTATTATATCAATTTCACTTAAATTGTGCGATTCGTATATACGAAGAATGGTTCATAAATAGAATGATTTTTTCCATATATATTATGAACGATGTCGCAATTAACGGAGTTCATTCCATTTATGAACAAATTTTTTTCTGTGTGTGTAATGCTATTTCCTTAACTTTAAACACTCATATTCCAGCATATTAATATCTTTGTAAATTTAGCAAAAAAGCATTAATTTTATTTACGAACAAAATCAATGTAGTATGTGAAATATACGTATGATATCAATACGTTACATGGTTTATGTTAGAAAATAATATATTTTCTTTCTAATAAACCATTTTAGTCCATTACTATTTTTAATTATTTATTTTACTTAATCGTTCTTAAAATTAATATTTTTAGAGTGACTTTGGCCCGAATTAAAGTCGCCCCAAACTATACATGGGGGTGACTTTGACCCGGTTAATACCCACATCAAATTATTAACACATGTGAAGTTATGGGTTCACTTGTTCCATTCTTTTAAAATATATTCTATATTTTTCCCATTTTTAAAATAAACGTGTTTGAATATTAGTTGGTTTTATATTTAATGTCAGATATTGACATAATAATATAAATTGATAATAATGGAGTTGAGTTAATTGCAAAACTAAAGCGGGTTTAAACTGGAAGTGGCCATTATTTATCTAGAAATATTTTAAAAAATAGATAATTTAGTAAAGAGGTCATAATTTTAAAATAGTCATTATTAATTTTTTGTAACTGATTTTACATATCAGTTAAACATTTTAGTGTATTTCATTATTTTGTGTTATCTATATATGTTTAGATCCATTAAATAAGGATGTTCTACTGAAAAATACAAAATGTTGTTTACCTTTTTCATATTAATCCTTATTACCATTATTCGAAATATATGGGTTTCAAGTGATCTGGATTTTCAGTAAAACATTTATGATGATATAGTAGCATGGGCATCTTATAGTTCCATAAAAACATAGATAAAATCGGTGATTAACATGTTTGAGCCAAAGTGTTGTAAGTCAACATAGTGTGTTTTGGTAAGTATCTAAACGTTGATAATATAAACGTATCGTGACCTACTTCCGCGATGACTACCTCATGCAGTTATCGTGAAGTTGGTGTAAGGTGTAATGTAGGGCTTACGTATCAATGTTCAGTATTGGCGAAGTTGGGTCAAACCAGCGGTGTGTTGTATATCAGAAATACTTTTTCTTTTAGTTTGAAAAATCTGCACATCGCCAGTAAGCACAATAGCATATTCATTTTAATAATAATAATGTAACACCAAAAATGATTACTGTTATGCATGCATTCGTATTTTTCACATACACTTATTTGATACACTTACTCTTATAAACATATGATGACAACAACAAATGTATTGGTTGTAATGTAAGCCTCATCAGGTAGCACCTGCATGCGGCGTACAGGGAACTAAAGAACATAGAAGTTTTTCTCACGATCACCCCAATACGAATTGATTATTTCACAATATGATGACACTCAGATCTGGTGTTTGTAAATATTGGTGCGACCGAGGTGATGAGTAGAGGTTAAGAATATATTTTAAGTTGGATATGATTTTAACTGCCTTAGAGTGCAGACGTGTTTATTTTATAAGTTAAACAATAATGTTACTATTAAAATAGAACTTTCAATTAAATAAAAGTATGTCTTGGAAGAAAAGACTTGTTTGAATTATTTCGGTTAATAAAAATGGAACTTCAACGTTGGACATTTTCTGGTAGGACATCATGGGTAATTATAAATGGAACGTTGCGACATTTGGCCTCACGCCTAAGCAACGGACATTTTAATTACATCATTTGGCGCAGCCAGTCCATTCTGTCCCAGGGGAGAGGATGGACTGGATGGAGATTAGAAGTATATGAAATAAATATATTGGACAAGGGAAAATATATTTTTTAGGAGTCGTGAGTATTGTGAAAAACAGTGAAAGAAAATGTGCGAAAAAAAAAATAATTTTTGTGAATTTGTGATATAAAACAAAAGAAACCTTTGAGAATATTGAAATCATGAAATTAGACATTTGAAAAACAGGCAATTGAACATTTTAAATAAATGATAAAATTTTTAAAAATTTCATAATATTGTGAAATTAAATTAACTTTAAATAAAACTGTGAAATTAAATTAACTTTAAATAAAACTGTGAAATTAAAATGTTGAATAATTTAAGAATTTTGATACTGCAATGTTTTCATAGCGTTGTGAAATTAATTAAATAACAAATTGGAGAATTTTAACAAAATTAAATTACATAAAAAAAATCAATATTCAGTTATAAAATGATGAGATGTTTTTAGAAAAAAAATTGTATATATATCAAAATGAGCTAAATAAAACAGTATTAAATTTAATAGAAAAATTAAATCAACTAGTAAGCAATCTACTGTTTAAACAAAAGATATACATATCTATATGCAATCTATATATATATATATATATATAAATAAAGTAATTAATGTTTAATTACATAAATCAATAAAAAAACGGATAATTAAAATGGCTTCAGAAAATGTATTTAAACGCGTACATTACGTTGTTCCTTACTTTTCTGGGGCAGAATCTCCATTACTAGAAACTGAATTATATAAATTTATTGAAGGCTGTGAAACAGCAAAGCTTAAAATTAAAGAATCAGATTATGAGGAATTTATTAAAAGCGTTAGGTTACATTTGCAGGGAGATGCTTATAAATTGGTGAGGATAAAACATTTTCAAAAAATAGAAGAATTATACGAGTTGCTAAAAAATACATACTTAAATGGTATTTCTTTAGATTCAGTACTAGAAAGATTAAAAAAGTTTTTCAAAATAGTAAAGAGAATTTGAGAGCGTTTGGAAGACGATTAGACGAATTGCAATCCATGGCATTAGAAATTGCAAGTAAAAAATACCGTAAAAAGATAGGTAATGATGACGTATTCAGATTAGAATTACAGAAGTCAGTATTGATCTCTTTTAAAGTAGGTGTGAAGGATCCAACAACAAAAGTTGTATTATTAAGTAGGAAGTCAGACACATTAGATGCATTATTGGAAGAAGCATTAAATGTTGAAGCTATTATGCAACTAAGACCAAAGTTAAATGAATACGAATATAATGTTGAAGCAGAACATTATTCAGAAATAATTAAGCAAAGAGAAAATCCAGAAAAGAATGATAAATTAACCTATGTAAGGAATGTTCCGACATGTTCATTCTGTATGAAATTAGGACATACTAGGGACGATTGTATTAGTAGGAAAAATGTGCCTTTCTGCTACGAATGTGGAACTTATGGCCATGAAGCTAATTGGAAATGTGCCAATACTAATATGAAAAATTCTAAAATTTAGTTAGGTAATAATGATATTAAAAATAATAATCACAAAGAAAATAAAACAAGTAATATGAAATGCTTATGGTGTGTTAGACAAGGGCATAAAATAGATAAGTGTTATGCGAAAACAAAATTTGAATCAGTCACAAATAATAATCATAATCAGGGAAACTAAGAGGGGCGCAGTCAAGGCCAATAAACTGGAGACCCCAAAAGAAAAGTAGTATAGGGCAAATGAGTTAGGAATTGTAGATCAGACGTCGAAAGAGACTGTGGACAAATTTACTACCCCATTAAACTTTCAAGAACTGGAGGAGGTAAACAATGAATTAAAATATGAATTAAATGCAAAAGGACATTGCATAATACACAATTGGAATGGAGATTGTTCGAATTTATCTAATACAAGTGATGTTTTCATTGATGTACCTTGCGAGGCAGCTAAAAATGGAAGACTTATTTTATTAGTAGACTCAGGAGCAGATGCCAGTATAGTAAAAGAAAGTGCAATGATAAATTTTACAGATTTTAACAAAAATATTCAAAAGGATTTGAATGGAGCTTTTGGTGGTTGTGTTAGGACATTTGGAACCACCAAGGTCCAACACGGGAGCATAGGGTGCTTAAGTTTAATTCTACACGTAGTGTCACTTAAACAAGGAGTAACAGCAGACGGAATAATCGGACGTGACAATTTATGGAATCGATCTATAATAAATGCGATAGACAAAACGATAACATTCTTTGATAAATATAAAAATCAAATTATAAAACTACCAATGAAAACACAGACAGAAATACAAAACATTTTTTATAACCCACACATTAAAATTCAATCGAGAACCGCGAAAATAGTATCATTACCTTTAAAAACAAAAATTCTAATCGTATTAATACATAAGCAAGAAATTTCTTCAGGTGTATATATAGGCGAAAGCCTATCAAATGTTAGCAAGAATAGAGTTTATGTTTCAATATTAAATGCTACAGAAAAAGAAATTCTAATAGACAACAAATTTAAGCCAAAGTTTTCGAATTTTAATCATTATAAAGAATCGTATACCAAAAATTCTACAATAAATAGCGTAAATTCAGTAAATATAACAAATAGATTTAACAGATTATTAAGCGAAATTAAAATTGACGAAACTTTAAATAAAGACGAAATTACATCTTTACAAAATTTGTGTATTTCTTATCATGACGTTTTTCACTTAGATGGCGATGAATTAACATACACGCCAGCGCTTAAACATGAAATAACTACACAGTGGAACCAACCACCAATTAATCAGAAACAATATAAACTTCCACATACACATAGGGAAGAAATTAATAGACAAGTAGTAAAAATGTTAGATGATGGCATTATATCTCCAAGCACCTCACCTTGGAATTCACCGTTATTTTTAGTACCAAAAAAGAGCAATAAGGACGCTAACAAGAAATGGAGACTAGTAATAGATTTTCGTAAACTAAATGATGTAACAATAAAACAAGTATTCCGATTCCTCGTATAGACGAGATATTAGATCAGCTAGGGCATATTAGATACTTTTCAACATTAGATTTAGCAAGTGGTTATCATCAGGTCTTAGTAGATGAAAGAGATAAAGAAAGAACTGCTTTCAGTACGGGACTTGGACATTTTGAATTTAATAGAATGCCATTTGGTTTAACAGGTGCACCTACCACTTTTCAAAGAATAATGAACCACATATTAACAGGTTTACAGGGTATCGATTGTTTTGTGTATCTCGATGACATAGTTGTATATGGAAAAAATTTAAGAGAACATGAGCATAGATTAAGTAATGTATTACAGAAATTAAGGGAACATAATTTAAAATTAAATACCGAAAAATGTCAGTTTTTGCGTCGCGAAGTTGTATATTTAGGACATAAATGTTCGGAACTAGGTGCACTGCCAGACCCCTCTAAGGTCGAATGCGTGAAAAATATTCCGGTGCCAAGAAATAGAAAAGAAGTACAAGCATTTTTGGGATTAATTAATTATTACAGAAAATTCATAGGCAATATGGCCAAAATATCATTACCAATTAATAATTTACTTAGAAACGACGTTAAATTTACATGGACAGACGATTGTCAAAATTCATTTATTAAATTAAAAGAATCAATAATTTCATCACCAATTCTCTCATATCCAGATTTTACGAAGACTTTTTTACTTACAACTGATGCAAGTAATGAAGCAATAGGCGCGGTACTGTCGCAAGGCGAAGTTGGAAGCGATAGACCAGTCGCATTTGCAAGTAGGGCATTAAATGGGGCCGAAAAACGATACTCCACCATTGAAAAAGAATTTTTAGGTATTGTTTGGGCAACCAAGAGCATACCTATTAGGGCGACCATTTAAAATTTTTACAGATCATCAGCCCCTAAAAGGTATTGCAAACTTAAAAGATTAGACATCCCGCCTTGCGCGTTTCCGACATAAGTTGTCAGAATACGATTTTGAAATAATTTACAAACCAGGTAAAAGGAATTTGAACGCGGATGCTTTAAGCAGAATACCATATATACCACCTGATATTACAGCAGTACAAACACGTTCTAAAACTACACAAAATAAATTATATCAACATATTATAAAAAAAGCCCCAAATTAGTACACCGGTCGTAGATAAAACAATTACAGATGCAAATAACGAAACAAATTCTGCACACTTATTTACTGATCCGGAAGAGATTAAAATGGTAATAAAAGATTTTCATGATTCCGCATTAGGAGGCCATCAGGGCGCAGTAAAAACATATTTTAGAATTAGAAGACAATTTAAGTGGAAAGGTATGCAGAAACAAATAAAAGATTATGTTAAAAATTGTTCAAAATGCCAAGTAAATAAAAGTTCAAGGCTTACTAAAATGCCAATGGTCCTAACTGATACGCCAGTGAGACCATTTGATAAAGTATACATGGATCTTGTAGGAATTTTACCAGAAACTATCTCTGGGAATAAAAATATATTAACTTTTCAAGATGATTTTTCAAAATATATGTGTTGCGTAGCTATACCAGACGCTGAAGCAAGCACTGTAGCGAAAGCATTTTACGACGAAATCATTACGCGCTTAAATATTCCAAAAGTATTAGTTACCGACAATGGTTCAAATGTCGTCTCAAAACTTTTTTCAGATACATGTAAATTGTTAGGAATTAAAAAGTTACATAGTACGCCATATCATCCACAAGCTTATGGATCTTTGGAAAGAAGTCATCGACCATTAGCAGAATATTTGCGAAGTTTTGCAAAAGAAGATGGGTCAAACTGGGACCAATGGTTAAATTCGGCAATACACGTGCACAATAACACAGTACATATGTCAACAGGGCAAACCCCTTTCCGTACTTTATATGGGTTTGATTTTGATATGCCCACTAATCTAAAACGTAAATGTTCACCAGTTTATAATACTGATGATTACAACAAATTATTAAAATATCAGATTCAACGCACACATGAAATCGTGAGACAAAATCAAGATAAAGCAAAAGAAAAATCTAAACAAAGCTATGACAGCGCATTACACCCAACAATATTTAAAGTAGGCGATAAAATATTATTAAAAAATCAAAATAGAAAGAATAAATTTTCTCCCATATGGGTAGGACCCTATGATGTACTTTCGGTAGTAAGTCCTGTAACGACAATGATTTCCATCAAAGGAAAAGGGAAAAAATTCCATAACAACTTATTAAAAGCATATAATTTTGAAGTTTTACACAATTAAATAAATAGATGTAAAGAAATAAATAACTGAACCAATAGTTCATGATGATCATAAATCGTAATCATGTTAGAATGAAATGCATACTATTGCAAATTATTGTTTGTATAAGGTAAAGAAATGCCGCGTTAATAATATTTTTTTTTTAGGAATATGTTTTTAAATCTTAATCAAATAAATAAGTGCATGATGGAATAGCTACGTATTAATTTTAAAAGGTTACTAGCATTAAATCATGTACTAAAAAATTTGTAATGGTGAAAATAGATAAAGGAATAAAGTGATTTACTAGATTATATTAGATATTTATTAAGCAAAGATTTAAGTACGAATTAACAAAATAAATAAAATATACATTGCCACTATATTTGAGATAGGTCAGCACCTCAATTTCATTGTCAAGGGCATTGTCAATCGAAACAAATAGAAGTTTTTCTCACGATCACCACAATACGAATTGATTATATCACAATATGATGACACTCAGATCTGGTGTTTGTAAATATTGGTGCGACCGAGGTGATGTGTAGAGGTTAAGAATATATTTTAAGTTGGATATGATTTTAACTGCCTTAGAGTGCAGACGTGTTTCTTTTATAAGTTAAACAATAATGTTAATATTAATATAGAACTTTCAATTAAATAAAAGTATGTCTTGGAAGGAAAGACTTGTTTGAATTATTTCGGTTAATAAAAATGGAACTTCAAGGTTGGACATTCTCTGGTAGGACATCATGGGTAATTATAAATGGAACGTTGCGACATTTGGCCTCACGCCTAAGTAACGGACATTTTAATTACAACAGGTGGCGTGATTGGCTGGAGTGAAATTTGCGCACGGCTCTCTGCCAGAACATGTTAGATTTGGAACATACCTCCATATAATAGTTTAAGTTAGATTTTAAGTCAGTTTTTAGTTAGAGTTATAAGTTCGAAGACGTGTTACATAATAATTTTAATATTAAAATAGAACTTTAGATTAAATAAAAGTATGTCTTAGAAAAAAAAGACTTGTATTAATTATTTGATGATAGTAAAAGTGGAACATCAACGTTGGATATTTGGGTAGGACATCATGGGTAAGTATAAAAGGAACGTTGCGACATTTGGCTACACGCTAAGGAAACCGACTTTTAGTTACAACATTTGGCGCAGCCGGTTTTCGAACCTAACATCAACTCCCAAGGGACGAGAGGGACTGGATGGAGATTAATATTAGAAGAAATAACTATTTTGGATCAGGGAAAATATTTTTTGTATTTGTGAGTACTGTGAAAAATAGTGTTTTATATCACAAAGTAAAAATTTGTGATATAAAACAAAAGAAATATTTGAGAATTTTAAATACGCAAAACAATCATAGAATTATGAAGATTGACATTTGAAAAATAAAATAAACTTTTAATAAAATTCTGAAATAAAATTGTAAAATGAATTACATAAATGATAAAATATGATAAATCAGGAAATTGTTTATAAAATGTTTTATAAAATTGATTCATTGATATATTGAAGAACATTTTTAAAATAATTGTGACACAATATATAAGAGTTTGAGACATTAAGTGATAATGATTAATAAAATTGTGGATTTAAATAAATTGAATAATATAAGAATTTTGATACAGTAATGTTTTCATAATGTTGCGAAATTAACTAAATAACAAAACTGGTAAATTTTACCAAAATTAAATGGAATAAATAAATTAATTTAATATTAATTCATAATATGTTGATATGATTTTGAAATAAACATTAAAAAGTTTAAATAACGAGACATAAAAATGAGATAAATAATGTAGCAAAAAATTTGATAGATAAATTAAATAATGGTTAAAAGTTTATTTAATATGAAACTAGAAAAAACAAAATAAATAATTTAAATAAGAAAGGTATAGCTATATGATTAAGTAAATGGAAAATAAGAAACACTAATAATGGGTACTGAAAATGTATAGAAACGCGTTCATTACGCTGTTACTTACTTTTCTGGATCGGAATCTCCATTCTTAGAAACAGAATTATATAAATTTATTGAATGTTGTGAAACAGCAAAGCTTAAAATTAAAAAATCAGATAGTGAGGAATTTATTTAATGAGTTCGGTTACAAAAGAGCGCTTTTACGAGCGCCTAGACAACGCATACGAGCGCTGCCCCCGCCATGATATCAAAATCGTGCTAGGCGATTTTAACGCCAAGGTGGGCAGAGAAGCCATCTATTGTCCCACAATCGGAAAATTTAGCCTCCATGCCAACACTTCCGATAACGGAACGAGGCTAATCGACTTCGCCGCAGCACGAAACATGGTAGTTAGTAGCACTTGATTCGAACATTTCGATATCCACAAGGCCACATGGTTATCGCCCGATCAAAAAACGCGAAACCAAATTGATCACTTTGTGATTGACGGAAGGCACGCTTAGAGCGTGATGGACGTACGCACTATCCGAGGTGCCAATATGGACTCGGATCATTACCTTGTAGCAGCCAAGGTCCGCACACGCTTAAGCGCTGCGAAGAACGTACGGAACTAAACGCAGAGAAAGCTAGACGTCGGAAAGCTGCAATCACAACAGACAACGCAAGCCTTTTCCACTCGACTCTCACACCTGCTTAGACAAAGCACTCCTCCTCTCGATGATATAAGCGCGCAGTGGAACCATGTCTCCTGCTCTATGCGTACGGCTGCCGAAGAGGTGCTTGGATTCCAACGCCCCCTGAGGAATCAGTGGTATGATCAAGAGTGTGGCGCGGCCACTGCAGAGAAAGACGCTGCGTACAAATTAACCCTGCAGTCAGTGGCTACGCAAACTGGGAAGAAGCGATATAAAGAGAAGAAAAGGGAAGAGAGACGTCTTTTCAGGCGAAAAAAAGAGAAGCAGTGAATGAGGAGATTGAGATGCATGGGGACAGGAATGAGGCTCGAAAATTCTTCGAGAAAATACGACGCCTAGCCGGAGGTTCAAAATCCGGATCCTCTTCTTGTAAAGATGTCACAGATATCCAGAGCACACTGGAGATATGGAGGGATCACTTCTCTAAACTGCTGATCGGTGATGATGACAGCAATTCCACCGATAGAGAAATAAACCCGGCAACCCTAGTACTTGATGACGACGTTGAGATTCCGCCACCCTACCATGACGTGGTCAGAACACCCATTGCTCGGCTGAAAAACAACAAAACCGCAGGTGCTGATAACCTGCTGAGTTGTTTAAGACGGGAGGCGACGAGCTAATAGAGAGCATGCTCGAGCTCTTAAGCAAAATAAGGTCGGATGAAAGCACGCCAAGTGACTGGAACCTCAGTGTACTCTGTCCAATCCTTAAAAAAGGGGATCCCACTATCTGCGCCAACTACCATGTGATCAGCATACTCAATAACGCCTTCGACACTCCGATAAGGGAACGATTATACGCCGCAATGTCTGAGTTCTTATAAGGCTTTGCAGGATGACCCTGAGCAACACACGTTGCTCAGTGAGAATAGGAAAAGACCTCTCAGAGCCATTTCATACCGAACGAGGTTCCAGACAGCGTGACTCCCTATCGTGCGACTTTTTTAACTTATTGATGGAGAAAATAGTTCGAGCTGCCGAACTCCGTCAAATCGGCACTATCCTTAACAAAAGTGTCATGCTGCTCGCATATGCCGACGATATTGATATCATTGGCAGGAGCACACGAGCAGTCAGCGCAGCATTCTCCAGATTGAAGAAAGAGTCGCGTCGAATGGGTCTAGCTGTGAACGAGGACAAGGCGAAGTTCCTTGTGTCAACAAGCAAAAAAAAGTCCGTGCGTCTTGGACAAAAATCTGATTTTGACACCCACAAGTTCGACATTGTGAAGGACTTCGTCTATCTGGGATCCAGCATTAACAGCAACAACGACGTCAGCCTGGAGATCAAATGGAGAATAACTCTTGCCAACAGGTGCTAGTTTGGGCTCAGTAGGCAATTGAGAAGTAGAGCCCACTCTCGCCGGACAAAAATAACGCTCTACAAGTCACTCATCATGCCCGTCCTACTTTATGGTGCAGAAACATGGACGCTGGACTCCACCGATGAGAGAGTACTGGGAGCGTTCGAGAGAAAGATTCTCCGTAAAATCTTTGCTCTATCTGCTTTGCTAACGAGTATCGAATCAGGATGAACCATGAGCTGTACGAGTTATTCGACGACATTGACATAGTCAAGCGCATCAAGATCCAGCGGCTTCGCTGATTAGGTCATGTCGAACGAAAGGATGAAAACACTCCAGCTAAAAAGGTGCTTGAATCGAGGCTCGAAGGTGGACAGCGTAGAAGAGGGCGTCCAAATCTGCGTTGGAAAAACCAAGTTGAGGAAAACCTGGCAACGCTTGGTATTTCTAACTGGCGTCAGTGCGCGAAGCAGAAGCGACTGGCGCGGCTTTATCTCAGCGGCCAAAACCGACCCACGGTTGTAAGGGCTTTTAAGTAAGTATGTAAGTAAGTAAGTTAAGTTACGTTTGGAGGGCGATGCCTCTGAATTAGTGAGGATAAAACAGTTTCAAAAAATAGAAGAATTATACGAGTTGTTAAAAAATACATATTTAAATGAAATTTTTTAGATTCAGTACAAGAAGAAATTAAAAAGGCTTATCAAAATAGTGAATAGAGTTTGAGAGCATTTGGAAGACGAATAGATAAGTTGCAATCCATGACTTTGGAAATTGCAAGTAAAAAATACAGTAAAAAGATTAGTGAGGATGACATATTTAGAATGGAATTACAAAGCTCAGTGTTGATCTCTTTTCAAGTAGGGGTGAAGGATCCAACGATAAAAGTTGTACTGTTGGGTAGTAAGTTAGAAACATTAAATACATTGTTGGAAGAAGCTTTAAATGTACATGCTGTTATGCAGCGAAGTCAAGGTCAGAAGAGGATGAATATGATTATATGGAACAAACTAAATTAAGACACACACAGTCAAGCGTAAAATCGGAAAATGAATTGCAACAAATAAATAGTAATGAAAGTAACTATAAAAGGAGTGTTCCAACATGTTCATTTTGTAGTAAATTGGGGCCTACTAGGGATAATTGTATTATTAGGAAAATTGCACCTTTCTGGTACGAATGTGGAACTTATAGTCACGAATCTAATTGGAGATGTGCTAATAATAATATGGACAATTGTATCTTACCTTTTGTACATAATGATAGTAAAAATAATAGAAACACGGAAAATAATACAAGTAATATGGTAAACTCATGGAGGGATACACAAGGGCATAAATTCGATAAGTGCCATGCGAAAAGAAAATTTGAATCAGCAGGAAATAATAGTCACAATCAGGGAAACTAACGGGGGCTCAGTTTAGGCCTGAAATCTGGGAACCCCAGAATAATAATAGTAATATAGGGCCGAAAGAGTTAGGAATTGTAGATTAGACGTCGGAGGAGACTGTGGTCAAATTTACTACTCCATTGAATTTTCATAGAACAGAGGAGACCTATGAATTAAAATATGAATTAAAGGAAGAAGATGCAGTGGGCATGGAGATAGCTTGGATTCATCTAATGTAAGTGACGTTTTCATTGAAATACCTTGCGAGGCAGCTAAAAATGGAAGACTTATTTGACTAGTAGACTCAGGAGCTGATGCCAGTATAGTAAAAGAAAATGCAATGACAAATTTAGCTGACTTTAACGAAAATATACAAAAGGATGTAAAGGGAGCTTTTGGTGGGTGTGTTAGAACATTAGGTTCCACAAAAGTCGAACATAGGAACATAAGGCGCTTAAGTTTAATGCTACACGTAGTGCAGTACTGATGGTATAATCGGACGTGACAATTTATGGAATCGATCTGTAATAAATGCGATAGACAAAACAATAACATTCTTTGATAAACATAAAAACCATTGTATAAAACTACCAATGAAATCGCAGACTGAAATACAAAATATTTTTTACAATCAACAAATTAAAATTCAAGCGAGAACCGCAAAGATAGTATCAATTACATCTTTACAAAATCTGTGTATTTCGTATCATGATGTTTTTCATTTAGACCGCGATGAATTAACATACACCGCCAGCGCTTAAACATGAATTAACAACACAGTGGAACCAGCCACCGATAAACCAAAAGCAATATAAATTGCCACACAGTTATAGAGATGACGGCATTATATCGTCAAATATATCACCCTGGAATTCACCGATGTTGCTGGTTCCTAAAAAGAGAGGCAAGAGCGGTAACAAAAAGTGGGGGCTAGTAATAGATTTCCGTAACTTGAACGACGTGACAATAAAAGAAGTATTTTCGCTTCCTTGAATAAACGAAATATTAGACCAATTAGGTCACAGTCGCTATTTTTCAACTGTAGACTTAGCAAGTGGTTATCATCAGGTACTAGTAGAAGAAAGAAGAGAAACAGTATTTAGTACATGACTGGGTCATTTCGAATTTAACAGAATGCCATTTGGCTTAACAGGTGCACAAGCTACCTTCCAAAAAATAATGAACCACATATTCAAAGGTTTACAGAGTATAGATTGATTTGTTTATCTTGATGATATAGTGGTGTACGGAAAAAATTTAGATGAACATGAGCTTAGGCTGAGTAGAGTATTGCAGAAATTAAGGGAACACAACCTAAAATTAAATACAGAAAAATGTCAGTTTTTGCGTCGCGAAGTTCTCTATTTAGGACATAAATGTTCGGAGCTAGGTGCCCTGCCAGATTGAGGTTGAATGCGTAAGCAATATGGCAAAATTATTATTACCAATTAATAAGTTATTGAGAAAAGATGTTAAACTCTCTTAGACGAACGATTGTCAAAATTCAATTATTAAACTAAAAGAATCAATAGTTTCATCACCCATTCTCAAACCATTTTTACTTACAACAGATGCAAGTAACGAAGCAATAGGCACGGTACTATCGGAAGGCAAAGTAGGGTGCGACCGACCAATAGCATTTGCTAGTAGGGTATTAAATGGAGCAGAAAAAAATTACTTCACTATTGAAAGAGATTTTTTAGCTATAGTCTGGGCAACAAATAATTTTAGAGCATATTTTTTTATTTTTAAGAACCGGTACCGGTTCCGATTCTTAAAATATTTTTTATTTCGGTTTCAGGCCCGGTTCTATCAAAAATAAAGTAACGATTCCAGTTCCAGTTCCGGTTCCACAAGCAAGCCAAAAAACGCAAAAAAAATACAAATATTTTTTATTTTTACGTAAAAACAATGAAATTTATATACATATCTATACATGTATATAAAAATTAATTGCCATGTATTAGTCTCGCAAAAACATGAGAACGGATCGACTGATTTGAATGATTTTTTTTTGTTTTATTCGTCTCAATACTGTGAATTTGGAAAACTCCCAAGGAAAAACGGGAAAATCGGAAAAATCGAATTTTGTGTGTTTGTATGAGAATGCATTAAGTGCACCACCAATGGGAATTGTATTTTAATAATGAGGAATCGTTTATATGGCCACTATGGATATATTGAATAAAGCGGAGTGGCATGTCCCATACAACTAAACTTTTTTAAATGCTATTTTTACTGACCTCCTAAGAGGAGATTTTAATAATGTGACGCGATATGTTTTTAGTTTGTAGCATTACAAACTATCTGGATAAAAGAAACTGCATATTTCTGCAAAAGTTGTTATATTCCAAAACTCCATCATATCTTTCTGATAAGCTACGTCTTAGCGTTTCAAATAGAAGTCTCAATTAAATTTTGCCAAAATTTAACTATCTACAATCGCAAATACTATTTTTCATTAACGCAATTCGACTCTGGAACTCATTACCACTTAGTATTTAAAATATAAACAGAACATGTAGATTTAGGTATTATATATTAATACATTTTTCAGAACAATAATCTACTAACATCTTAAATCTAATATTTATAAGTAACCACACATCTAATTTCTCTTTAAATATGTTAAATTATAAGTTTTTTTTTTTTTTAATGTGGGATAAAAAATAGAGCCACTGCACTCAGGCAGCGTTATATCCATTGTGCTGTGACCCAGTTCCCTGGTTTTTAATGATACTTCATAGATTCATTATTGAATCTAAGAAGGCTATTGTGTGATAAAGAGTGAAGCTGATCCTCTCTCATCACGTCTGTGCCAAAGATCTACCTTCTAATTCTAGAAAATGCTGGACAGTCACAGAGATAGTGCTCTGTGGTGCCAGTTTCTTCGTAGCAGGCAGAACATTTATGCCCTTGTGTATCCCTCCATGAGTTTACCATATTACTTGTATTATTTTCCGTGTTTCTATTATTTTTACTATCATTATGTACAAAAGGTAAGATACAATTGTCCATATTATTATTAGCACATCTCCAATTAGATTCGTGACTATAAGTTCCACATTCGTACCAGAAAGGTGCAATTTTCCTAATAATACAATTATCCCTAGTATGCCCCAATTTACTACAAAATGAACATGTTGGAACACTCCTTTTATAGTTACTTTCATTACTATTTATTTGTTGCAATTCATTTTCCGATTTTACGCTTGACTGTGTATGTCTTAATTTAGTTTGTTCCATATAATCATATTCATCCTCTTCTGACCTTGACTTCGCTGCATAACAGCATGTACATTTAAAGCTTCTTCCAACAATGTATTTAATGTTTCTAACTTACTACCCAACAGTACAACTTTTATCGTTGGATCCTTCACCCCTACTTGAAAAGAGATCAACACTGAGCTTTGTAATTCCATTCTGAATATGTCATCCTCACTAATCTTTTTACTGTATTTTTTACTTGCAATTTCCAAAGTCATGGATTGCAACTTATCTATTCGTCTTCCAAATGCTCTCAAACTCTATTCACTATTTTGATAAGCCTTTTTAATTTCTTCTTGTACTGAATCTAAAAAATTTCATTTAAATATGTATTTTTTAACAACTCGTATAATTCTTCTATTTTTTGAAACTGTTTTATCCTCACTAATTCAGAGGCATCGCCCTCCAAACGTAACTTAACTTACTTACTTACATACTTACTTAAAAGCCCTTACAACCGTGGGTCGGTTTTGGCCGCTGAGATAAAGCCGCGCCAGTCGCTTCTGCTTCGCGCACTGACGCCAGTTAGAAATACCAAGCGTTGCCAGGTTTTCCTCAACTTGGTTTTTCCAACGCAGATTTGGACGCCCTCTTCTACGCTGTCCACCTTCGAGCCTCGATTCAAGCACCTTTTTAGCTGGAGTGTTTTCATCCTTTCGTTCGACATGACCTAATCAGCGAAGCCGCTGGATCTTGATGCGCTTGACTATGTCAATGTCGTCGAATAACTCGTACAGCTCATGGTTCATCCTGATTCGATACTCGTTAGCAAAGCAGATAGAGCAAAGATTTTACGGAGAATCTTTCTCTCGAACGCTCCCAGTACTCTCTCATCGGTGGAGTCCAGCGTCCATGTTTCTGCACCATAAAGTAGGACGGGCATGATGAGTGACTTGTAGAGCGTTATTTTTGTCCGGCGAGAGTGGGCTCTACTTCTCAATTGCCTACTGAGCCCAAACTAGCACCTGTTGGCAAGAGTTATTCTCCATTTGATCTCCAGGCTGACGTCGTTGTTGCTGTTAATGCTGGATCCCAGATAGACGAAGTCCTTCACAATGTCGAACTTGTGGGTGTCAAAATCAGATTTTTGTCCAAGACGCACGGACTCTTTTTTGCTTGTTGACACAAGGAACTTCGCCTTGTCCTCGTTCACAGCTAGACCCATTCGACGCGACTCTTTCTTCAATCTGGAGAATGCTGCGCTGACTGCTCGTGTGCTCCTGCCAATGATATCAATATCGTCGGCATATGCGAGCAGCATGACACTTTTGTGGGATCCCCTTTTTTAAGGATTGGACAGAGTACACTGAGGTTCCAGTCACTTGGCGTGCTTTCATCCGACCTTATTTTGCTTAAGAGCTCGAGCATGCTCTCTATTAGCTCGTCGCCTCCCGTCTTAAACAACTCAGCAGGTTATCAGCACCTGCGGTTTTATTGTTTTTCAGCCGAGCAATGGCTGTTCTGACCACGTCATGGTAGGGTGGCGGAATCTCAACGTCGTCATCAAGTACTAGGGTTGCCGGGTTTATTTCTCTATCGGTGGAATTGCTGTCATCATCACCGATCAGCAGTTTAGAGAAGTGATCCCTCCATATCTCCAGTGTGCTCTGGATATCTGTGACATCTTTACAAGAAGAGGATCCGGATTTTGAACCTCCGGCTAGGCGTCGTATTTTCTCGAAGAATTTTCGAGCCTCATTCCTGTCCCCATGCATCTCAATCTCCTCATTCACTGCTTCTCTTTTTTTCGCCTGAAAAGACGTCTCTCTTTCCTTTTCTTCTCTTTATATCGCTTCTTCCCAGCTCGCGTAGCCACTGACTGCAGGGTTAATTTGTACGCAGCGTCTTTCTCTGCAGTGGCCGCGCCACACTCTTGATCATACCACTGATTCCTCAGGGGGCGTTGGAATCCAAGCACCTCTTTGGCAGCCGTACGCATAGAGCAGTTTCAGTGTATTGTATTTACCAACACAATTGAGACGTGATCTGCATTGACGTACAATTTTGGATGTGATGACCTGGTTGTTCAAAGCCATAAGAGCAGCCTGACTATCGCTGCAAACTGATATAGCCCTGTTCTGCCATCTATTATCCGCAATGTAGTCCATAGCCATAAGTATAGCATAGACTTCGGCTTGAAATACCGAGGCATTGTCGCCTAAGGCGAAGTGAAGTCTGCGGTCATCCGGTTCCACAAACACTCCAGCACCAGATCCCTGATCGGTTCTGGAGCCGTCTGTGAAAATGCGGTGTGACCCTCTACCTGGCTCACAGTCAGGCGTTAGCCAGTCTTGAATGTCAGGTTGGCAGACCTCAAAATATCGTCTTGGTAATATTTCTGTTATCATTGCATCAGAGGGCATCTCCAGTAGACAGGTGTCTAATGGAGTGTCAAGTGCAATGTCAGAGATATTCCAGGGAACATTAAACCAGAAACCACCTCGTTTTAGTCTCCAGCAGCCTTTCATGGCTTCGCCTCTGATGAAGATGTCAAGTGGTGGTAGGTTTAAGATTGCATTCAGTGCTGGACCAGGTGTAGTGGGAAAGGCACCCGTAACACCCAGACACACGGTTCTCTGAATCTTGGTAAGACTAGTTGTCACGCATTTTCGCGACAGCTTGTTCCACCAGACTACCGATGCATATGATATCATCGGTCTTATCATTGCCGTGTAAATCCATAAGGTTTTGCTCGGCGATAGACCCCATGTCTTCCCAAAAATTCCTCTGCATTGTCAGAAGGCATTCAATGCTCGCGAAATTTTATTTTCAACATGTTTTGTCCAAAGTAGTTTACTATCTAGAGTTAAGCCCAGATATTTTACTTCGTTAGACAGAGGAATAGTGACACCCTTAAGTACTGGTAGAGATAATCCTGTCATTATTCTTTTCCTAGTGAAGAGAACAATCCCTGTTTTGTGAGGGAAATTTATATACATATCTATACATGTATATAAAAATTAATTGCCATGTATTAGTCTCGCAAAAACATGAGAACGGATCGACTGATTTGAATGATTTTTTTTTGTTTTATTCGTCTCAATACTGTGAATTTGGAAAACTCCCAAGGAAAAACGGGAAAATCGGAAAAATCGAATTTTGTGTGTTTGTATGAGAATGCATTAAGTGCACCACCAATGGGAATTGTATTTTAATAATGAGGAATCGTTTATATGGCCACTATGGATATATTGAATAAAGCGGAGTGGCATGTCCCATACAACTAAACTTTTTTAAATGCTATTTTTACTGACCTCCTAAGAGGAGATTTTAATAATGTGACGCGATATGTTTTTAGTTTGTAGCATTACAAACTATCTGGATAAAAGAAACTGCATATTTCTGCAAAAGTTGTTATATTCCAAAACTCCATCATATCTTTCTGATAAGCTACGTCTTAGCGTTTCAAATAGAAGTCTCAATTAAATTTTGCCAAAATTTAACTATCTACAATCGCAAATACTATTTTTCATTAACGCAATTCGACTCTGGAACTCATTACCACTTAGTATTTAAAATATAAACAGAACATGTAGATTTAGGTATTATATATTAATACATTTTTCAGAACAATAATCTACTAACATCTTAAATCTAATATTTATAAGTAACCACACATCTAATTTCTCTTTAAATATGTTAAATTATAAGTTTTTTTTTTTTTTAATGTGGGATAAAAAATAGAGCCACTGCACTCAGGCAGCGTTATATCCATTGTGCTGTGACCCAGTTCCCTGGTTTTTAATGATACTTCATAGATTCATTATTGAATCTAAGAAGGCTATTGTGTGATAAAGAGTGAAGCTGATCCTCTCTCATCACGTCTGTGCCAAAGATCTACCTTCTAATTCTAGAAAATGCTGGACAGTCACAGAGATAGTGCTCTGTGGTGCCAGTTTCTTCGTAGCAGGCAGAACATTTATGCCCTTGTGTATCCCTCCATGAGTTTACCATATTACTTGTATTATTTTCCGTGTTTCTATTATTTTTACTATCATTATGTACAAAAGGTAAGATACAATTGTCCATATTATTATTAGCACATCTCCAATTAGATTCGTGACTATAAGTTCCACATTCGTACCAGAAAGGTGCAATTTTCCTAATAATACAATTATCCCTAGTATGCCCCAATTTACTACAAAATGAACATGTTGGAACACTCCTTTTATAGTTACTTTCATTACTATTTATTTGTTGCAATTCATTTTCCGATTTTACGCTTGACTGTGTATGTCTTAATTTAGTTTGTTCCATATAATCATATTCATCCTCTTCTGACCTTGACTTCGCTGCATAACAGCATGTACATTTAAAGCTTCTTCCAACAATGTATTTAATGTTTCTAACTTACTACCCAACAGTACAACTTTTATCGTTGGATCCTTCACCCCTACTTGAAAAGAGATCAACACTGAGCTTTGTAATTCCATTCTGAATATGTCATCCTCACTAATCTTTTTACTGTATTTTTTACTTGCAATTTCCAAAGTCATGGATTGCAACTTATCTATTCGTCTTCCAAATGCTCTCAAACTCTATTCACTATTTTGATAAGCCTTTTTAATTTCTTCTTGTACTGAATCTAAAAAATTTCATTTAAATATGTATTTTTTAACAACTCGTATAATTCTTCTATTTTTTGAAACTGTTTTATCCTCACTAATTCAGAGGCATCGCCCTCCAAACGTAACTTAACTTACTTACTTACATACTTACTTAAAAGCCCTTACAACCGTGGGTCGGTTTTGGCCGCTGAGATAAAGCCGCGCCAGTCGCTTCTGCTTCGCGCACTGACGCCAGTTAGAAATACCAAGCGTTGCCAGGTTTTCCTCAACTTGGTTTTTCCAACGCAGATTTGGACGCCCTCTTCTACGCTGTCCACCTTCGAGCCTCGATTCAAGCACCTTTTTAGCTGGAGTGTTTTCATCCTTTCGTTCGACATGACCTAATCAGCGAAGCCGCTGGATCTTGATGCGCTTGACTATGTCAATGTCGTCGAATAACTCGTACAGCTCATGGTTCATCCTGATTCGATACTCGTTAGCAAAGCAGATAGAGCAAAGATTTTACGGAGAATCTTTCTCTCGAACGCTCCCAGTACTCTCTCATCGGTGGAGTCCAGCGTCCATGTTTCTGCACCATAAAGTAGGACGGGCATGATGAGTGACTTGTAGAGCGTTATTTTTGTCCGGCGAGAGTGGGCTCTACTTCTCAATTGCCTACTGAGCCCAAACTAGCACCTGTTGGCAAGAGTTATTCTCCATTTGATCTCCAGGCTGACGTCGTTGTTGCTGTTAATGCTGGATCCCAGATAGACGAAGTCCTTCACAATGTCGAACTTGTGGGTGTCAAAATCAGATTTTTGTCCAAGACGCACGGACTCTTTTTTGCTTGTTGACACAAGGAACTTCGCCTTGTCCTCGTTCACAGCTAGACCCATTCGACGCGACTCTTTCTTCAATCTGGAGAATGCTGCGCTGACTGCTCGTGTGCTCCTGCCAATGATATCAATATCGTCGGCATATGCGAGCAGCATGACACTTTTGTGGGATCCCCTTTTTTAAGGATTGGACAGAGTACACTGAGGTTCCAGTCACTTGGCGTGCTTTCATCCGACCTTATTTTGCTTAAGAGCTCGAGCATGCTCTCTATTAGCTCGTCGCCTCCCGTCTTAAACAACTCAGCAGGTTATCAGCACCTGCGGTTTTATTGTTTTTCAGCCGAGCAATGGCTGTTCTGACCACGTCATGGTAGGGTGGCGGAATCTCAACGTCGTCATCAAGTACTAGGGTTGCCGGGTTTATTTCTCTATCGGTGGAATTGCTGTCATCATCACCGATCAGCAGTTTAGAGAAGTGATCCCTCCATATCTCCAGTGTGCTCTGGATATCTGTGACATCTTTACAAGAAGAGGATCCGGATTTTGAACCTCCGGCTAGGCGTCGTATTTTCTCGAAGAATTTTCGAGCCTCATTCCTGTCCCCATGCATCTCAATCTCCTCATTCACTGCTTCTCTTTTTTTCGCCTGAAAAGACGTCTCTCTTTCCTTTTCTTCTCTTTATATCGCTTCTTCCCAGCTCGCGTAGCCACTGACTGCAGGGTTAATTTGTACGCAGCGTCTTTCTCTGCAGTGGCCGCGCCACACTCTTGATCATACCACTGATTCCTCAGGGGGCGTTGGAATCCAAGCACCTCTTTGGCAGCCGTACGCATAGAGCAGTTTCAGTGTATTGTATTTACCAACACAATTGAGACGTGATCTGCATTGACGTACAATTTTGGATGTGATGACCTGGTTGTTCAAAGCCATAAGAGCAGCCTGACTATCGCTGCAAACTGATATAGCCCTGTTCTGCCATCTATTATCCGCAATGTAGTCCATAGCCATAAGTATAGCATAGACTTCGGCTTGAAATACCGAGGCATTGTCGCCTAAGGCGAAGTGAAGTCTGCGGTCATCCGGTTCCACAAACACTCCAGCACCAGATCCCTGATCGGTTCTGGAGCCGTCTGTGAAAATGCGGTGTGACCCTCTACCTGGCTCACAGTCAGGCGTTAGCCAGTCTTGAATGTCAGGTTGGCAGACCTCAAAATATCGTCTTGGTAATATTTCTGTTATCATTGCATCAGAGGGCATCTCCAGTAGACAGGTGTCTAATGGAGTGTCAAGTGCAATGTCAGAGATATTCCAGGGAACATTAAACCAGAAACCACCTCGTTTTAGTCTCCAGCAGCCTTTCATGGCTTCGCCTCTGATGAAGATGTCAAGTGGTGGTAGGTTTAAGATTGCATTCAGTGCTGGACCAGGTGTAGTGGGAAAGGCACCCGTAACACCCAGACACACGGTTCTCTGAATCTTGGTAAGACTAGTTGTCACGCATTTTCGCGACAGCTTGTTCCACCAGACTACCGATGCATATGATATCATCGGTCTTATCATTGCCGTGTAAATCCATAAGGTTTTGCTCGGCGATAGACCCCATGTCTTCCCAAAAATTCCTCTGCATTGTCAGAAGGCATTCAATGCTCGCGAAATTTTATTTTCAACATGTTTTGTCCAAAGTAGTTTACTATCTAGAGTTAAGCCCAGATATTTTACTTCGTTAGACAGAGGAATAGTGACACCCTTAAGTACTGGTAGAGATAATCCTGTCATTATTCTTTTCCTAGTGAAGAGAACAATCCCTGTTTTGTGAGGGTTGACGGAAAGTCCGTTTGCAGTACACTAGCTGTTAATTCGTTTCAACGAGTTTTGTGTTTTAACACAGACCTCATTGAGGGAAAAGCCTGTGGCAAGAATGGCAACATCATCTGCATAGGCCTGGGAATAGACACATGGTCCATCGAGATCGTTGACTAGAGAGTCAACCAGCATACACCAGAGCAGGGGGAGAGAACGCCTCCTTGAGGACAACCTCTATTCACCCCTGCCATAATATACTGACCGCACTCCGCCTCCGAAGTGATGGTCCTAAACATTAGCATTGACCTTAGCCATTTGACCAATGTTTCATCTATTCCATGCCTTCTAGCTGCGTCACACATTCCATCAAAAGTCGCATTATCAAAAGCACCCTCGATGTCAACAAATATGCCCATCACGTACATCTTCCTCTGGTAATCATGCTCGATCCGGCCAACCAGATGTTGCAATGCTGTTTCACAGGATTTTCCACGTTGGTAGGCATGTTGTCTTGATGATAGTGGGTACATTGACAGCGATGTTTTTCTGATGTGCAGCTCAACTAGTCTTTCTAGACACTTTAGTATGAAGGACATCATACTAATGGGTCTGAAGCTCTTGGCTATGGAATAGTCTTCTCTTCCAACTTTAGGAATGAAGGCTACTTCATTCCTAAATAAGTACAATTTTTACATTATTCTTAATTTTTTATTTTTTTTTTATTTTTTACTTTTTTAAAAATTGACCTTTTGATTATCTACGTAATTTTAATATTGTTGAACTGTAAAATAATCAGTTCTTATTGTACTAATATATAAATCAAAACAAAAAAATATATACGAAAACTTCGCACAGGTGAAGCTGTGTGAAGTCCAGCTAATATATATACAACGAAAAAAAACTGTATTAAAAGGAAGAAAAATGTCTTTACAATAAATACATATGTATTTGATTTGATTGATTGATTGAAGGAAGGGGAAAAACCCCCCTGTGCTTCGCACAGAGTACACCTAGGCCATAAAGTAGGCCCGTTGTGACCCCTCGTATCATGAGTCGTCTGTAATGTGTTGTAGCTGTTATGCTACTCAGTGGAGTTTAGAAATTCCGTGGATTTGACAAATTTTCCTAGTACTTTCCAGTCCAAGCTTTCCAGTTGTTTCAATGATGAAATAAGCGGAGCTCCAAAGTGGATGAATCTAAGTCTGGCAAATGCCGGGCAGTGACACAAGTAGTGTTCAAGCGTCTCAGTGTCTTCTTCACAAGCCTTGCAGAAGTAAGAGTCGACTCTTCCCAATTTGAAAAGATGACCTCTTAGCTCATTATGGTCCGTGAGGATGCCTGTGTATTGTTTTGACTCCTTTTTATTAAGCGTTAGAATTTTGTTTGTTTTTGGATTTGTTCGGGGAGCCCCATAGCCATTTAGTTGCTTGGCCCACGCTCGATTCTTCCCATGATTTTTTGTGTAGTCGATAAGCCCATGAGCTCATCTCGTTTTTTAGAAATTGGAAAGGTCTGCCGGTTATGTCTGAGATTGTGTCCATTTCTGATCCATTTCTCGCCAATTCGTCGGCTATTTCGTTCCCCTGAATGCTACAGTGTCCTGGGACCCAGATAATGTCCACAGTGTTAACAAGTAAGAGATCATTTAAGAACCACTCTGGATTTTACCTTGTCGGTGGATAAAGCTCTAATGGCAGCTTCGCTGTCTGAGAAAATTTTAATACACTTGTCTACACAGTGAGTGCATTGTACAAATTTAGCCCCTTCTGTTATTGCCACTACTTCCGACTGAAAGACAGTGTTGTGGTCATGCAGACGAAGGCTTTCTTTTGCAGAAAAGGCTTCACAGAAAAAGCCTGCTCCAATGTGACCGTTTAGTTTTGATCCGTCATTGTAGAGGTGGATCCCCGGATTGCTAGACAATACCTGACCGTTGTCCCATTCCTCCCTAGACGGGAAAGCGAACTTTGCGGCGGTATGACTGGTTTCCTCCGGGATGCGGTCGCAGTTCCAATTGCCTGTAGAAACAGTATTAGGAATTGAGTTAATTATGGTTTGGTGATTGGTTAATGACTCGGAATTGAGCCATCCCCCAAGGATGTTTAGTCGAGCCGCTGCGACCGCGGCCTCATATTTAACTTGAATTTGTATTGGGCGTATGTTTAGAATAGTCTCAATTGCTTTGGTCGAAGTGGTAGACATCGCACCTGAAATTCCGAGACAACACGCCCGTTGCACTTTCTCGAGTGGTTTGATGTTACATTTTCGTCCCAAAGCTGTCCACCATACAAGTGACGCATATGTGAGTATTGGTCTTATAATGCTGGTGAAAATCCAGTGGGTCATCTTTGGTCGAAGTCCCCATGTAGGACCAATACATCTTCTGCAGGTTGCCCAACCCTAACGGCTTCTGTGGCTCTGCTAGCTATTTGTGCCTTCCAGTTAAATTTAGAATCCAGGATTACTCCAAGGTACTTGACTTGCCCTGTAAGTTCCAGTATCTCTCCGTCTACCTGTGGAAGAGGATAGCTAGGTAGCTTTCTTTTCCTAGTAAAGAGACAGATTTCAGTTTATTGGGGGTTTATATTTAATCCCCTATGTGATAACCATAGTAAAGGAGAAGAGGACGTGTCCCGAGGCAAGGATGGCGATGTCGTCTGAGTAGCAGACAGCATGTAAACCAGCCTCGATTAGTCTTCTTAGGAGACTGTTTAGGGTGATGACCCAGAGTAGCGGTGAGAGAATGCCACCCTGTGGGGTACCCCACAGGGTGGCATTCCTTAGAGTAATATTGCCCTGCTGACAAGTGATGGATCTGTTGCAGAACATATGACGTACCCAGTGTATAATAGCCGGGTCTACGTCAAAGGAGCAAGGGACGAGATCAGTGTGAACGTTATTAAAAGCACCCTCAACATCTATGAAGGCTGCTGGAGTGAGTCCTTTTAGGTCCATAGACCTTTCAATTTTGTTAACTACCTCATTTAAGGCGGTTTCAACGGATCGTCCCTTTATGTATGCATGTTGCTTAAATTTTAGCTGCTCATAAGGGATTTTTTCCTTAACCATGGTGTCGCATATGCGTTCCATTGTTTTCAGTAGGAAGGACATTAGACTTATGGGTTTATATGCCTTGGGGTTGACGAAACCCCTGAGTTGACGAAACAGTTTGGGAAGTGCTCCTCCATTAGAATCTTTAAAGAGTCCTCAGAGTTACCTGCCCTAACCCCCTGCCTGTCTATCAGGAGTTCCGGTTGGGAGTGGGTTTTCGAAAGGAATTTCTTAATTCTTGCGGTTTTTGTAACACAATCAACTTGTGCACAGAAGAGTAGCCATGACCCTCTTCTTGCGGAGCGCATATTTTTTTTGTATACACTGAGTTTTTGGTAGTAGAGATCCCAATGCTCTGTAGTATTTAATTTTTTAGCTTTATTGAAAAGTCTCCGAGTATCCGTTCTTAGGTTTTTCAAAGCCCCTGTCATCCAGGGTTTTTCCTTGAAACACTCTCGGGTGCGAAGAGGGCAAGCCTCTTCGAATGCTCGTATAAGGCTATTTGTTATGGTTTTGACCTCCCCGTCAAAGTTATATATAGAACTTAAAGGGGGTGCGGGAGATACGTCTAACGCATTCTTTAAAAGTCTTCTGAATAGAGCCCACTTAGTTTTCGATTTGTTGCGAAACATAGGTGGGGGTATGTTAGGAAAAGATAGTTTGAAACAGACGTATCTATGATCCGAGAAGGAATGTCTGCTAGAGACATGCCAGTCTTGGACCATGTCAAGTATTTTTTTTAGAGCAAAGTGTTATGTCAAGTACTTCACTTCTGACTCTAGTGATGAAGATGGCAGAGCAACCAACGTTTAGGGTCAGAAGATCATACGCACTAATAAATTCAAATAGTCCCCGAGCATTACAGTCGGAGCTTCCCCATGTTGTATGGTGAGAATTGGCATCTGTACAAATTATTAATTTCTTACCTTTTTCGGCAGCAAACCTTGTAATCCTCTGCAGTTCCTCGGAGGGTGGAGGTTCCGGGGAGTCATGCGGGAGATATACTGAAGACAGTATGAGGCCACCACTCCTGTCAAAAATTGTGGTGGCGTCTGGGGAAGACAGTTCTGTGGAGAAAGAAAAGTTAAAATCCTTTTTACAGATAATACAGGTCCTAGGGCGGCCTGCATTGAGTGTATAAAATATTTGGTATCGCGAGTCACCCCAACCAGCAACCCTGTCATTTACAGTCCAGGGTTCCTGGATCAGTGCGATGTGCGTCTTACCTTCTTCCATTCTCTCCATAAGCGCAGCCATCGCCAGTCGACTCCTATGGAGGTTGATCTGCGTAAGCAGAATCATTGGGTGAGTAGCTCATCCTCCTGAGAGGGCGTAAGGGTATCATCAGAAATTTCTGATAGGCCCTCGTCCTCTCCTCCGCTTGTCCATTCTTCTTTGGTCGGGTCGACCTGAACCTCCATACTGCCCGCGGCCTCGACTTTATTCTTATTATCCTCCTCGACCGGGCTGGGAAGATTGCCCTAGGATTGCTGTTTTCCGGATTGGGCCCCAACTCCGACAGGTTTTTCGCCCAGCTTAATGGTCAAGGATGACGTAAGGAAGAAGGCACGACCCCCAGATTTCTCCAGTGTCGTGATGGAGTTCTGGTCAATGCCCACAACGTTGAGGTTTCCATCGGTCATCTCATCCCTGTGGAACACCTCCCAAAGTTCCACTCTCAGCCCACGGTTCTGCCTCGCCAGAATCCTAAGGATATTACACGTGTGTCGCTTCGCCCCGTTTGCTCTGATGAAGAAGGTTGCCTTACGCAGAACGGGTATGTCGCTCATAGCCACAAGCCGTAGCTTAGCGTCTGCCCATGGGTCAGGCAACCTTTCCACCAGATCGCGCAGGGTGCCGACACAGTCCAGATCCTATAGACTCCGCGTACAAATCTGCAGTATTCCAGATGGATTTCGGGAGTGCTGTCAGAAGACTCAATAATCGAATTCGCAAGTGCGTCATTCCACACTTCCTCCAGCAGCCCCCTTTTATCCTCAGAAATCTTTCCACAGGGCTGGCTTTCATCGATGATGGCAAACTTGCGTTTGATTTACGTCCTTACACAAATGTATTAGTTTTTACTTCATTGATATAGTCACTTTGTATGCAATTAACTACATAATTTTACTGCATTTATATACAATTTTTAATACATTTGTATTAAAAATAAATACATTTTGTCTTTTGTAATACGTCCGAAAGATGTAGATGTATGACTGCATCTTAATTTAATTTAACTACATTCCGTATTTATTTTACACCAATATGTATGGTATGGTGAAACAACACAATTTTAAGTTATTAGCTAAAAATCATCTTCCCAGATGGTGTGGTTTCAAAGATTTGGACATATATGAAATGTTTAAAATTTAAATATTAAATATAGACATTTTATCTTTAACTACAACGAAATGAGTATAGGGATGGTGTAAAAACGGACGCAGAATCATGGACAGGCGACACATTAGAAATTAGACAAAACTTAGTGACCTTTAAAGAAAGAATTTAAGTGACAGAATTTTTAGAATATTTTTTAGAATATTCGGACATATTTATTGTCAGTTTTTTTTATTTCGGCCATTTTTACATATTTGTTTTCGATATTTTTATATTCGAGATTTAAAATTTGGACTCCATCTTTTATGCATTTTTAGTAAAAAAAATTGTATTTAAAATAAAAAGGACATTTTAAAACTACTCATTTTACAATGATATTGTGTTTGAAAAATTAATTTCTGACGAAAAAGGACACAGTTTATTCTTCTGAATATATTCAGTCGATTTTGTCTAACATACGTTTGTAAAATAAGTGTGAAACAATAATCGATATACAAGTTTCTTTCATTAATTGATTTTAATACTCATAAAAAATACCTTTTAAACAGATTGTTTTACCTCTTTGTACATTAACATACTCCTTTTTCAGTATTTGTTATATTATTAATCGATATTACAATTTGTTTCGTGTAACAAAAAAAAAAATATATTGTTACGAATATTCAGTCTACGGAAAACTGTTATACGAGTTCGTATCGCTGGATTGTGTACAAAAAAAAACACACTTATATTTGGTTTTACCTAAGTAGTATTATTTCAACTAGTATTAATTAACTTTATTTAATTTAATAACAACTTAAAGAATTATCACTTATATCAACTGCTGAATTTCTACAGTGTTCACTCACGAGATGCACTAGTTCACTATCAGATCACAACTGAAGTGCTGTGCCTCAGATGCGGCGCCCTTATGTACTGCATGCATCAATTCGACATGGTTCGACAAGCTTCGACATGTTTCGAGACCTTTCTACTCGTTTCGTGAATGACGCATGATATTGGCATCTCATTCGCACTCATGTGTTTTTATGCGGAAATCTTTCATCTCTTTCTCGCACACAGCCTCAGTCTGCTGAATGATCTTCCGTCTCTTTTTAACACATTGCTTAGAACACTGAATTGT
The DNA here is from genome assembly GCA_951804985.1 of Dryomyza anilis. Classification (NCBI taxonomy): domain Eukaryota; kingdom Metazoa; phylum Arthropoda; class Insecta; order Diptera; family Dryomyzidae; genus Dryomyza; species Dryomyza anilis. The sequence continues at coordinate 35,250,916 of OX638135.1, forward strand.
CTTGCGTCTCATTTATTATTGTTGATTGCTTACACCATGGAACAAATTACATATTTTCGTAACACTGCCCACCTTAATCTGGTCATCCCTAACAGATGTCTATCCTCTCTCTCTCTGAATGGCGCCAACCTTTCTAAATGTACGACTTCCATTTATGGTCTAACGCCTGTAATATATACATCATCAATTCTTTTAATTATCTTGTATGGTCCTTCCCAGTGTGTTTGTAGCTTAGGGGATAAGCCTTCCTTTCTTTGTGGGTTATAGAGCAAAACAAGTTCTCCTTCATTAAATCCCTCTGAATTTGTGCGGAAGTCGTATCTGGCCTTCATCTTATCACTGGCGAATTGTATACGCTGTCTTACAAATTGATGTACTTTGTTCATTTCTTTACTTTTCTGGCAACATAATTGTGTACAGGAATTCCAACTGAAGGACTCGCACCAAACTCTAAATTCGCAGGTAATCTTAAGTCTGTTCCAAAAACAATTCTTGCAAGTGAAGCAACTGTGGTGTCATGATCCGCCGTTCGATATGAAGCAGTGGTATGTGTGTATCCCAATCTTTTTTATTTTTATCAACCAATTGTCTGAGATACATTTCCAAAGTCCGATTGAATCTCTCCACCATGCCATCAGATTGCGGGTGCAATGGCGTTGTTCGTCTTCCTCGATCTGAATGCAATTCCAACGGTACTCCAAAACGGTTTACCCAGTTGTTAACTAATGCATCCGATACTGTATTGGCTTCGGCATGGGATACACTTCAGGTTACTTGCTGAAGTAGTCAATGACGACAAGGACATACTTATTACTCGCATCACTAATTGGAAACGGCCCGGCGACATCCATGCCAATACGCTCAAATGGTGTTCCCACGTTGTACTGATGCATCTTACCGCGACTCCTGACTGTTGGTGCTTTTGCTGGTACACATTCCGGACAACTGCGAATCCAATCGACGACTGACTCTTGGCATCCAACCCAATCAAAACGATTCTTTACTTTTTCTACCGTTTTATTGAAGCCCAAATGACCTCCACTAGATCCACCATGGTATTCCGCTAATCAAACTTGGGAACAATAACCAAACTTCGATCGGATGTGTCATCTTCACTTTCCCATACACGATATAAGCAACCGTCCTGCAGTTTTAAGCTTTGCAAAGTATTTTTTTTTACAAATTAACCAACGCTCAGGGGATTCCCCCTATTCGTGCAATGCACAGTGTTGATCGTAAGAAAGGATTATAGGTTAAAGGGAGGAGGAAAGATGGAGTAGTGTCGGTGGATGTTTGCTTTAAATTTCCCAATATTAAAAATGTCGGGAAAAACAGACGCAGGGAGATTGTTCCACAAACGTATCGTGCGACTGAAGAACGCATTATCTCTGTAATGCGTGGTTTTGAGAAGCGAGTGAACTACGAAGGGGTGGGCTTGGTTCGAATCAGGTCATATATTTCCCTCGAACACATATAAAACAGTCTTACACACCCTACGGTCCTTCGGTGCTCAAGAGAACCTATAGAGGATGAAATATTTTCATCCCCTATTAAAAATATTGCACGTTGTTAGATTCGATCCAGGAACTCCAAGGAAGACTTTGAAGCCCCTGCCCATATGTGCGAATTGTATTCCATCTTAGGCCGAATATAGGTGGTGTAGACAATGCGCAAGTCAGCGGGAGTGAAGTATGTCTTATACCGTTTCAAAAAACCGAGGCACTTGGCCGCTTCTTTCGACACATCAAAAATGTGATCATTCCAACGGAGGTCACATTGAATTGATATACCCAGAACGTCAAGAGCAGCTGACTGCGTGAATCCATTCTTTTATGATATAACAGACAACATTGGGTCTTGCTGGCATTAAAATCAATTCTATTTGCAAGACCCCACTCGGAGATTGTTTTAAGGTCATTGTTGAGTGTATCATTCATTGTGTGCCTTTTACTCTCAATCTCCAAAGAGTTTGGGCGCTTGTTGAACGAATATGAATGACAAATGTTACTGTCATCTGCAAAGGAATGGATTGGGTTCTGGATCAGTGACAGAAGGTCATTGATAAATACCAGAAATAGGGACGGGGATAGGACGGAACCCTGCGGAACTCCAGAATTGATGAAATGTTGTTCCGAAAGAACACCATCCATCGCAACTCGTATTGAACGACCCTGGAGAAAACTCGATATCCATAGAGTAAAATATATATATTCAATATATATATTCACCGACACCATATGCAATTAGTTTTGAAATGAGGGCTTTATGCCACACTCGATCAAAAGCCTTGGAGATATCAAGAGCAACAGCCTTGCTCTCCCCGAAAAGGTGAACACAATTATTCCACTTTTCGAAGAGGACCGCCATCAAGTCACCGGTGGATCTGGTCCTACGGAAACCATATCGCCGGTCACTAAGTAATTCTTTTCGCTCCAGATAGTTCACAAGGTGGAAGTTAATTACGCTTTCCATTACCTTGGATAGCGCAGAGCATATTGCAATGGGTCGGTAATTAGCAGGGTTCGTAGCCTCACCCTTTTTCGGAACTGGCTGGACATTGGCAACCTTCCAACATGATGGATAAACTCCTGTCGTGTAGGAGATTTTGAAAAGGAATGGGCAAGCCAGCGTTGACGCACACTTCTTCAACACATGGGCAGATATGCCATCTGGCCCGGAGGCTTTGTTAATATTGAGATTTGCTAAAACCTTTTTAACTGCCCGAGATCGAAAATGTATCTCCGGCATTGCAGAAGAAACAAATTCAACGACGGGCAGTGGTTGATTGCTATCTAGGAGCGTTGAATTATTTGCAAATAATTCTGCCAAGAGATTAGCATAATCAACCGGGTCCGTAGGTCTGGCCATTCATAAAAGGGTTGGAGTAGACGATGTCGTCTGATTCTTCACCCTTTTAACAAATGACCAGAAATTTTTACTACCTCTATGGTGGAGAAGGACCTTTTTGCGCGCGTTTTGTTCGTGTAGAAACTTTTCACGCGCGATCACGGCATTACAGCGATTCCTAGCCTGTATGCGAAGTCTTTCAGCATCAGCATTCTTATTAGAACGCCAATTCTGAACGGCTTCCGCTTTCGACCTGACTGCAATCCTACAAGTCTCATTAAACCAAGAGTGGTCCTTGGGTTTAATGCTAATCTTTTTAGAAGGTATGAAGGACCGCATACCCAATAAAATAATATTTTGTACCATTAAGGCCGCGGCATTTATGTCTCTATCTGCGAAACACAATTTCTAATTAAAGTTGCGAAAAAAATCATTTAACGCAACCCAATTTGCCATACAGTTCTCTTCGGGGCTTTAATCGAAGAGACGCGTAAACTAGAATACGAAAATGCAGCGGAAACAATACAGTGGTCGGAATTACCAAGAGGTGCAAGGACTTTTACATCATATTTTTCATGATGCGAAGTCAGAAAAAGGTCTAGGATTTTTTGTCTGTGCCCGCCGACGCGTGGGAGGTACGTCGGCTCCTTCACCAGTTGCGTGAGTTGATTGCACTCGGCAAAAAGGTCAACATAAAAACCCTCCTGTGTTGATAGACCCGAGTGGCTCAACCAAGTGGCGTTGTGCACATTGAATTCACCAGCAACAACAATTTCACTGCCTGGAAGCTGTTCCAAAATATTTTAGGTCGAATCTGATAGTGCATCTAACTTGTTACAGGTAGAAACCCTATCAAGATTCGGACTCCTATAAATAAAACACAAGTGCATGATGTGTTGCAAGATTTTGAATTTAATCCACATAGAATTAAATTCATTATCAGAAACACTATGTTGCTGTTGGTGCTGGTACGCAACGTCACTTCGAATAAAAAGGGCGAGACCCCTATGGGCAGAGAACAATGGCAGTAGGCGGTACCCCGGTATTTGAAAATCCAGTGGATCTGCACCCTCGCCAACCTGGGTCTCACCTAGTGCCATTATATGAGGCCTATAGACGGACACATGTGCATACACGGAGAAAAATTCGACCTCAGCCCACGAACGTTGCAAAAATCTATACGGAAGTTTTGCGACATTTTCGCTACTGGGTGAATTTAAAACATAAAAACTTACTAATAGCGGGCACAGTTGAGACGTACAGATGAGAGTGCAATCTAAACAGTGGTCAGTGTTATACCTTGGCCACTGTCTTCGTCACGCACTCTTGCAGTCAAATCTATGCACGCTTTTAGCGGGAAGTAGGATGGGGGAGGGACGAACTACTATCAACAAACCTGTGCAATTGCAGCAGAGAGCATAGAAAGGCACTTTGAGCTGGCAATAGCAAATAAAAAAACGGCGAGTGCAGAGTGCAGCAAGTCCACATGCAGCGTAAACCGGTTCTGCTCTATTATTGTTGTTGTTGTGATTTTGCTATTGTGGTTTTAGTTATTTGTTTTGCGTAATTTAATTAGGTATTTTTAATAATGTTTAATTTCTCCACGACGATTGTAGTTTTATGTTATTTAATTAGTTATTTGTTTGATGATGTTATTTGGCGGCGCATTTGACTATTTGACAATTTGACAATTAAACATATAAAACGACGGACGGAACACGTTTAAAGACAAGGGGACGACACGACACGTCCGTCTCCCATAAAAGCATTGACGCTAAGATCGGAATCAGATCGGATTTTTGTAAAATCGGAATCACTCTTTTGATCGATTTGAATTTGTTCCGGTGTCTTTTTTTCAATCGCGTAAAACATTCAGCAGACGAATGTCAATTATGTTTTCTTTTCCTTCTGCTCTTAAACAATGTCTGCATTCAAGTTTACACGATCGTCGGGACAGAGCATCTGCATCTTCATGATGACCTCCTTTACGATGTTCGATGGTGAAATCGTAGCTCTGTAATCGTTCTATCCAACGCGTAATTTGGTCTTCTGGGTCTTTGAACTTAAGTAACCATTTCAGTGCTACGTGATCGGTTCTCAAGTGAAACTGTTGTCCGTATAGATATTTGTGGAAATTTTTCGCTCGGGCTTGGACAAGATTTAACTGTAGTTTGCGATCACTTTTTCTTGGCCATTGATCACTTCAGAGTGGACTCCGCCAATTCCGTATCCACTCGCATCCGTGTCCAGTACAAATTTTTCACCTGGAATGGGATACGCAAGAATTGGTGCCGAGCAAAGTAATGCTTTTAATTTCAAAAAAGCATTTTCTTGATCATCGTCCCATTGAAAAGATTTGTTCTTTCTTGTCAACTCGTGAAGACTGCCAGCAACAATGGAAAAATCTGGAACAAATCGCCTGTAATATGTACATAGCCCCCAAGAAACTTCATAGGTCGTGTAGGTATTGAGGTTTGGGCCAATTCTTTACTGCAACTATTTTATCCTCATCGATATGCACTCCTTCTGTGGTAATTCGATGACCCAGATACATGACTTCTTTCTTGAAAAGTAAGCATTTCTTTGGGCTAAGTTGTAGACCCGAACTTTCCAATCGAAGGAATACTTCCTCTAAATTTCTTAGATATTGTTCAAAGTCCTTGCCCATGAAAGTGATATCGTCAAGGTATACCAGACTAGTTTTCCAGTGTAGACCTCTCAATACGTGCTTCATTAACCGCTCGAATGTTGCTGGGGCATTACATAGCCCAAACGGCATTACCAGAAATTGCCATAGTCCATCGCTAGTACCGAATGCGGTCATCTCTTGATCATTCTTATCGATTGCTTGCCAGTAACCGCTTTGTAAGCCCAACGTAGAAAACCACTTAGCATTAGATAGTGAATCCAAGGTGTCATCGATTATAGGCAGCGGATAACTATCTTTCTTGGTGACATCATTTAGCTTTCGGTAATCAACGCAGAACCGAGTACTACCGTCCTTCTTTTTGACCAATACTACTGGTGAACTCCAGGGACTCTAAGATTGTTCCACCACACCACTTCTGTGCATTTCATTAACCAAATGTGAAACTTCGTCTCTTTTTGCAAGTGGTACTCTTCTTGGTGCCTGACGAATTGGCTTAGAATCCCCAGTGTCTGTTCTATGTTTTACAATGGAAGTTCTGCCATCCTTTTGGCCCTTTTCAGCAAATATACACCGATATTTATTAATTAGCTATTGAACTTGACTCTTTTCTTTGGCAGCCAAATCATTCGTCCACTCATTTATAAACTTGTGAGTAGATTGTTTGTCTATTTGCGGTGTGACATAGTTTTCTGATAGATTTGACTCGCAATTTATAATTATTGATGCCTCTTGAGAACTCCTATAGGTACAATTCTGTCTTTCTCCGCCTCAACAAGTATTCTTATTACCACTATGTTACTTTTTACAGCTCTTCGTTTGCTTCAATAACCCACAACATGCTTAACCCACAACATGCTTAACCCACAACATGCTTATCCCACAATATCTATTTAATTTCACCCAAACAATTGCTTCTGAATTAGGTGGTATTTTCCTATTTTTATGAGCAATAACTTGTTTAATTTTTGGACTCTGGTCACAATCAATGTTTAGTTGGATCTCCGTGTTGGCATAACTCAAAATTGTTCCTGTTAAATCAACTGTGAAACCGTTCCTTATCATGAAGGCCATGCCAAGTATTATTTCGTCTACTATTTCCGCCGCAATAAAATCATGCTTTACTGTCGTAGTACCAATCGTTATTTTCTTGGTAATATTTCCTCTGATAGGGGCCTCTTCACCTGTAGCTGTTTGTAAGCTTATTTCTATAAGCGGCTCTACTTCGTCCTTAACAACGTTACTTCTTATAATTGAGTGTGATGCTCCCGTAATCAATGTTACCATATAAGCTGTACAATCAATGAGTTCTTCGACAGTTTCGAGCAATTTGTGAAATGGAGATTCTATGGCAAACGGTTATGGAAGTCTGCTCGTGCCCCGCATAACTGACTCGTTTTTGTTTAAAGATTGATTAAAATTTACGTTATTTTGGACATGATCCAGTGTTTCTTCATGTCATCTGCAGATGGATTCATTGAGCGCTTGCGTTTTTTACGACAATTACGTGCCATGTGCCCATATGTATCACAGTGGTAGCATTTACCTTTAAATTGGGTGTCTGGGTTGGCAGCAGTGTAATCTGGTTTAGCTCCACTTTTTAATTCTTGGAAAATTACTTGAAGTAGGTCTTCATTCTCCACATCTAGTTTACGGATGTCGTATTTTCGTTGCAGACATAACCGCTGTGTAACTGTTTCTATCGCTTTCTGGAACAGTCTGTGATACTTCGGCTGCGCCTCCTTTTAGCTCCACTATAAGTGCGGCTACGCTGTCCTCATTGTTCCATCGACTACTTAAAGCCGTGGTCTTAAATTGCAGTTTGAAAATTTTGATTGCTGTGATTCCATGGTACATCGGCGATTTTAGCCTCGTACCACCAACAACATACTGTGAAGGTCCATTTATCTGCAACAAGTGCAAATCTTTTTTATTTCCTGGATTTCTTTGTCTATACCGTTTTCTAATCTTTGAGTTTTTTCACCAATGTTCACTTCCATGTCATTTACATGTACCTCAAGTACGTTTACTTTGCCATGCAGTGTATTAGAAACTTCAAGAAGATGTTCCTGCATCCGTTCCTCCACTTTTACTTGATGTTGGTTGGAATTTTCTTGAAGTTTCTCCATTTTAGCGTGAAGTTGATTTGAATTTTCCAAAAATTCATGCTTCGTGTCCAATTTTAACTGGTTGGAATTTTCTACCAGTTGTTTGGAACTTTCTTGAAGCTTCTGTTCCATTTTTTTGGCTCATATCAAAACTTTGACACTGTACTTTTTGCTCAGGGACCACAACTTTTGATGACGTAGTTGCTACTTCCACTTCAAACACGTGCTTCGCGATATTCCATAGTCTACGGAAAATTATTCTACGAGTTCGTATCGCTGGATTGTGTACAAAATAAAAACACTCATATATTTCTTTTTAACTAGTAATATTTCAACTAGTATTAATTAACTTGTAGCCGCGGTGGCTCAGTGGTTAGTGCGTTGGACTGCGAGCCGAAAGGTCCCCGGTTCAAGCCTGGACTGGGGCTAACAACATCTTTTCACAGAAACATTTTTCTATACCGCGCTCCCTCTCGGCAGTAAATGGCAAACCTACGAGAGTAAATATTGCCTATGAAAAACTCTCACCCGCTGTTCGGATTCGGCAATAAACTGTAGGTCCCACCACTTTGAGTACAAATATAACACGCACAGCTGAAAATGGTGAGAGAGCTCAGCCGAAGTTCTACTGTTGCGTCGAACTATTATTATTAATTAACTTTATTTAATTAAATAACAACTTAAAGAATTATCATTTATATCAACTGCTGAATTTCTGAATTACAGTGTTCACTATCAAATCACAACTGAAGAGCTGTGTCTCAGATGCGGTACCCTTATATACTGCATGCATCAGTTCGACACGGTTCGACAAGTTTCGACATGTTTCGAGAATCTTCAAACCTTTTATGCGGTGATCTTGCATCTCTTTCTCGCACACAGCCTTAATGTGCTGAATGCTCTTCCGTCTCTTTCTAACACATTGCTTAGTTCGTATGAATTGAGTATTTTAAATAATCGACACATGCAAAAAAAAATCTAATAAAAATAGCTAAAATGGCTTACATAAAAAATGACTAAATTTATGGCTAATAATATTTTCAGAATTTAAAGGCTAAATAATTCCAAAAATGGCTAAATCTATCCATTGTATGGCTGCTTGGGAAACACTAGCATGAACAATTATTGCTGCAACGTGGGAGGATGCAAAGATGAAAATGAAACAGCATCTCCATCAAAAATGACGTATGCAGAGGTACCAACTACTCAAGAAGTATTAAAGTAAGTAGTTTAAAAGAATTATTCGAAGTAGTACCACAGACAAGGGAACTGGTGTTATTGTAGCAGTTTTGAGGAAAACGCATTGCATAGTAGGAAATACACATTGCATAGCAGGCATTTTAAATTTATGAAAACAGACAGGCTTTCTATGTCAGCTTTTACACAGGAAACTCGTATGTTCAAGACTGCTCCTTATAGACAAAAGCATTTTTGTGTAAGTTTTGGTTTTAAAGTTTTGAAAAGTATCTTTATATGTAGAATATGGAAGGGAAAGGTAGCCTACCTGTAGCAGGCAAACACGGAGTCCGTACGATATATAGAAAAAAAAATGTCGAAACCTTAAAATGTCGAAATAATAAAAGCCTCAGAACGCCGAAACAATATTTGGCCGAATCACAAAATGTCGAAAAATATCTTAAAGCTAGAAAATGTCGAAAATTTTTTTAAACTATAAATACAAAAACATTTTTTTTATAGGATCAAAAAATGTCGAAAATTAAAATGCTGAAATATCAAAATGTTGAAATACAAATTTCAAATCCTATATGAGCGAGTCCACACCAAATCTCGTAGGATTTGCAACTCACTCTCTTCGATTTCAATGATATTTTGGCAACTGATAAAGGGTATCGGGATCTGTATTCACCATTTTTTTACCGACCACTAATTCCAAAGATATCACTTTTTCCAGGGATACAGTCCAAAGTTAAAAATTGTCAATGATAACTTTTGTAAGGTGGTTCCTATTGAAATATCCCTTGATGCTAGAAACTTTGATAAGGTTTCATTTTAAAACTAATAAAACAATCTTTTGGAAAATTCTTCTTAACATGAAACTACGACCAATAGTCGTTATCCTTGAACTTCGAATTGCATGTCCTTAAAAAAAATATTAAAAAAAAACCGAAATATTTATTGATTTCTTATAAGTGTTGAAGCTAAATTCCAATATAGTATTTTGAAGGCAGCATATTTAAAAATCTCCGCATGAATCCTAGAGTAGCTAAAAATCAGAATTCGTTCTTTTTTAATATCTTTATCATCGAGTTTTTTCGACATTTTCCATTATTTTTTCGGCAAAAAAATTATTTCGTCATATTAAATTTCGATATTTTTAGTTTTTGACATTTTGTTTTTCAACATTTTAGTTTTCAAAATTTTTTCTTTCGAAATTTTGGTTTTCGACATTTTTGTTTTCGACATTTTCAGGTTTCGGCATTTTTATTTTCTACATTTTTGTCTTTGGTATTTTTAGTTTCGATATTTTAAATTTCGAATTTTGAGTTGACCCCAGACAAACAAATCGGTAGGAAAGTGGTAGGAAATACGTAGACAAATAGGTATTTTTAGGTATATAAATCATAATTTTAGGTCGGTTATAGGTAGGGAATGGTGGGAATCGGGACAAAAGCAACCTCCTTTGAAAACACACAGAAATATGGTAGGAAATACACATTGCATAGCAGGCATTTTGAATTTATGAAAACAGGCATGCTTTCTGTATCCGCTTTTACGCAGGAAACTGGTAACCCGAGAAAAAAAATATTCAAAAAAACTGGTATTATAGTAGCAGTTTTGAGGAAAACGCACAGGAATATGACAGGGAATACACATTGCATATAAGGCATTTTAAATTTTTGAAAAAAGGCAGTCTCCTTCTAAAAAAAAAATTGAGATGGGCATCTACTTTTGAGATTAATTTGTTTCGGGCCAGGCGTAACTGATGAAAATTAAAAAAAACGAAGGATGCTTGTTTAAATAATCATTGCATCTGTATTTTGTATCTGATTTTTTCATTTATAGTTTGTTGAAAAGCTAATACAATTTTCCAAAAGATGACATACCCACATTTTTAGTTTATTGCGTTTGAGGGACGTCATTTCAATTCAATTTTGAAATTGTTGATTTAGATACGAAAACGCCTACTTTGAGGTCCCGACGGGTCCATTTCTTATATTCGGATTTCGCTGAAAATTCTCCACATCGATTTTCTCATTCAATAGACCATTTCTAGGGGGCGACCTTCAAAATCAAACTCGATGATTTTTTTTTCATACAAAGTAATTGTCAGTCTAATGTACATATACAGTAAATTTGCAAAGCTCAACATTTTTTAAAATGACATTGTACACATGCCATTGCACACATGTCATTGTACACATGTCTAACTTAATTAATATTTGTTTTTGTTTCCAAATTTATTGTCCAAATTGATTTAATAATTATTTATTTTTGATATATTAATTTCTGATCTAATTAATTTAGTAATGGTTCCAGTTCCGGTTCTGGTTTTTTGTTCCAGTTCCGGTTCCGGTTCTTTAAAAAATAAAATAACGATTCCAGTTACATTTTCATAAAAAATTTAAATAACGGTTCCAGTTCTATAAAACTGAAACGGTTCCGGTTCCCCCCGAGCCCTGGTTCCAACACGGTCCTAAACAACACAAAGTAAATTAGATCAGCAAATTTCAACAACAAAGTCTCAAGCCAGTACACCGGTCGTAGATGAAACGATAACAGAACCAAATAACGAAGCTAATAATGCTCAATTATTAACTGACCCAGAAGAGATTAAAACGGTACAACATACGGTAAAAACGTACTTTAGATTCAGAAAACAATTTAAATGGAAAGGGATGCAGAAACAAATAAAAGAATACATTAAAAATTGTTTAAAATGTCAAGTAAATAAAAGTTCTATGCATACAAAAATGCCAATGGTTTTAACTGATACGCCAGTGAGACCATTTGATAAAGTATACATGCATCTGGTAGGAATTTTACGGGAAACTATATCAGGAAATAAATATATTCTAACTTTTCAAGATGATTTTTCAAAGTATATGTGCTGCGTAGCCATACCGGATGTAGAAGCAAACACAGTAGCAAAAGCATTTTACGACGAAATCATTACACGTCATAATCTACCGAAAGTATTAGCAACAGATAATGGTTCAAATTTCGTTTCAAAATTGTTTTCAGGTACATGTAGATTGTTAGGAATTAAAAAATTGCATAATACGCTATATCATCCACAAGCTCATGAATCTTTGGAAAGAAACCATCGACCATTAGTTAAATATTTACGGAGTTTTGCAAAAGAAGATGGGTCAAACTGGGACCAATGGTTAAATTCATGCACAATAACACATTGCATATGTCCACTGGTCAAACGCTGTGTCCGTACTTTATACGGATACGACTTCGATATGCCAACAAATCTTAAACGAAAATGCTCACCCGTATATAATACCGATGATTAAAACAAGTTATTAAAATACCAAATTCAACGCGCACACGAAATCGTGAGAGAGAATCAGGAAAAAGCAAAAGAGAAATCTAAACAAATCTATGATAGCACATTACACCCAAAAATATTTAGCGTAGGCGATAAAATTTTGTTAAAGAATCAGAATAGAGAGAATACATTTTCACCCATTTGGGTAGGACCGTACTTGGTACTTTCGATAGTAAGTCCAGTAACTACATTGATTTCTATCAAAGGGAAAAAATTCCATAACAACTTATTATGAGCATATAATTTTGAAGTAAATATAACGAAACAGACAGTTCATAATGATCATAACTTATAATGTAGATCATGCTAAAAGCATAATATTGCAAATAAAGTTGAAGAAATTACGCGTAAATAAGATTAATTTTTTAGGAATAGGTTTTTATGAAATAAATGAGTGCATGAAAAATAACTACACGTTAAGAAAAATCAGCTTGCAGGCAACATATTGATGTTTGCAGCCATAAATCTTCCAACTTTAATTGGCTTCTAAATAAAAATGTTTAAAACTATTTTGGTATTCATTTCATAACTTATTGCTATGAATTATTATAAATAGATTTATTTCAAAAGTCCATTAATTCGAAAAATATTGTAGCAAACATAATATGTTGCCTGCAAAATTGAATTTTCCCTGTGTGTATGTATCAATTTCAGAGATGACTAGCATTAAATCATGTATTAAATGTTTAATAGGGAGATAAAGGAGTAAAGCATTTTAAAGATTATGAGTAAGAAAATATCAAAGGTTAATAACAGTTAATGATGAAATAAGGTAATAAACCTGATTATATTTGATGAACTATAAAATAGCAAAAATAAAATTTAAATTGTCACTACAATTGAGATAGGTCAGTACCTTAATGACATTGAACCAAACGATAGGAACCACTGCACCAATGCAAATGAAATGAGATACGTTAATACAAATAAAAAAAAAGTCGAAAATGAATAAGAAAATTAATAATAAATGGATACGCGGTGTGGAGAGAAGTCAAGGAAAAGTGCATAGAAGCCAAAATTGGTTGAAATATAATTATATATTATAATTATAATATACACGTATTTCATTATTCTGATATAAGATAACATAATTAGAAATATGTTAAAAAGGAGGTTAAAAATAAATTATATATACAATTTAAAGATTTTATAATGTAAAGTAATAAGAGTATTTAATTAATGATCCTGGTTCTGGCAAGATGCACACGAAGAGATGAAAAGGTAACAAATAGACGAAGGTACACAGCTAAACGAAGAATTACAAAGTAAAGAAGTACACTTAATGCACGTAAAGGAAGATCGTTTATTGGAAAAAGGTCTGAAATGGTAATGTTATGTAATGACGTATGAAACAACATGTGAGAGTTATGGCGTGGACGACAACAATTGGACGTCAATCAGATAATTTATTAAGAGAAATAAGGAGATACACTATACATATGGATGTAGAAATTTGTCATATATGCAAAGTTGCGACTATTGTACCATAATGAGATAACAACGTTTTACATCTTTAAATACATATAATTAAAAAAGGTCAATATACACGCTAATATTATAAGTTGAGGGAGCTATTTCATATACACTTAATTAGCTGTGAATGCGAATCTGTACGAAAACATCAACGTTAAATGAAAACGACAACATCTATGTATAATTAAAAGATGTTAATTCCTGATCGATAGAAGAACTCGCTACAGAAAGACAAGTTATAATAAGATCCAGAAATATACGATTACAAAATGATCCATTTTTGTATCCACTCTCAACAAATTACGATTTACTTGGCAGAAATACTAAGCAACATCGAAGACGAAAAAACAAACAGTTGGGAAGGTTAAATCACATGGGAAATTTGAAAGTAGGGATATTTTATAGTAGGTGTTATTATGATAGTTAGGATTATCAAAATTATAGTCGGTCTGAAAATAACTACAAAATTTTAATCGCTGAAGAATGTCCATTCATTTGATACTCATATTTACAAATGGGTAGGTGTACCGAATTTCGATTTTTTTTTGGGAACCACAAGTATATTTGACTAAAAAAGTTTACCTAAGCACGTATACAAAAAAATTGAGTTGAAGATGTAAATTTTATATGAGGTATTTGAATATAAATGGTCAGAACACAGGTCACAATGGACCGATCTCGCCACATACAGCGTAGGTGTATAAGTAATCTAAATTATCAGTTTCATCTATCTAACTATTTAATTTTTTAAGTAGTTGGGATTTCAATAGACAGACAGACGGACATCGCTAAATCGACTCAGGAGATCATGCTGATCAAGAATATATATACTTTTCCATACCGGAGATGCTTCCTTCTGGGTGTTACAAACGGCGTACAAAACTGAATATACCCTTTCACTCTTAGTGTAGGGTATAAAAAATAAGAAATTAATAAACATCGACGACGAAAATTTGTCAAGCAGTTAACATTAAGACGAAGGACCTCAGCTATTGTCCACTCTATTCAGGGAAGGGGAGAAGAAATCGAGAGTTGAAATGCAGCCAACATAATATACACGAGTAACAGAACTAGCGATCGCAGAAGTTTATGTCATGTTAATGTTATTAAAATATTATGTAAAATTTAAATGTAAAATTTAAAGTTAATGTAGATTGAAGTTGAAATATAGTAAAATTAAAGTAAAACGAAGAAACATTTAAATAACAATAAATTGGAGTTAATAAAAGTAAACTAAACGAAAATTAAAGTAAAATAAGTTAAATTGAAGTAGAATATAGTAAAAGTAAAAAATGTTTACAAACATTACAAAATTTCAACAATATAAATAAGAATAAAAAAGAAAGGAAAGTCAAAGAAATATTATTTAAAGTAAAGTAAAATAGTAAATTACTAAGCAAAAGAATAGTCAATAAAAATATTAAATTAAAATATCGCAAATATTTCCAAGCATTGTAACCTGATCAACTACTGTTTTGTCAACTGCAACGTTCTGTGCATTGTAACTGTTGTTTAGTAATTAGGTTATTAACCTTCACATACATTATATTTCAAATAATAGAGTATGTCGATGCCCATTTAAATAATATTGATGAACAAGTAAAAACTATTATTAAGTTTATTTATATATTTTTTTATATAGTATGTAATGCTTTATATGATGATATTAACGAAGTAAAATAAAAAAAATTTATTCATTTTAATAACAATTTTTTCTTAAAATAATGGTGGAGGTATGTTGTAAGTCAACATAGAGTGTTTTGGTAAGTCAGTATACGTTGATATTATATACGTATCGTGACCTACTTCCGCGATGACTACCTTATGCAGTTATCGTAAAGTTATTGTAAGGTGTGATGTAGGGCTTACGTATAAAACTTCAGTATTGGCGAAGTTGGGTCAAACCAGCGGTGGCGTGATTGGCTAGAGTGAAATTTGCGCACGGCACTCTGCCGGAACATGTTAGTTTTGGAACATACCTTCATATAATTGTTTAAGTTAGATTTTAAGTCAGTTGGTTGTTGTTAGTTAGATTTATAAGTTCGAAGACGTGTTACATAATAGATTAAACATTTTGATTAAATAAAAGTATGTCTTAGAAGAAAAGACTTGTATTAATTATTTCATGATAGTAAAAGTGGAACTTCTACGTTGGACATTTGAGTAGGACATCATGGGTAAATATATAAGGAACGTTGCGACATTTGGCCACACGCTAAGGAAACCGACTTTTAGTTACAACAAAAGACACCTCATCCGCGAGGTGACTTTGAATCATTTTATTTTTTTTTTTTTTTATAACTACTGTTATTACACCATGAAATTTCGGTTGCTGATACTGCAAGAGGACATACTTACAATATTTTAAAAAATAATGAAATATTAATTCCATTAGAAATTAGCGAATTAAATGCATTACAAAATCAAAATATACAGTTTTTCGGGTCAAAGTCACCCCAGTTTTCGGTACCTCTTAGGTTAAGTACCTCATTTTTATACCCTACACTAAGAGTGAAAGGGCATATTCAGTTTGGTACGCTGTTTGTAACACTTTTCCGGTATGGAAAAGTATATATATTCTTGATCAGCAGGACCTAATGATTCGATTTAGCGATGTCCGTCTGTCCTTCTGTCTGTCTGTCTGTTGAAATCACGATTACAGAAAAAGTTGAGCAATGAAACTTTAGATTAATATTACTTATATATCTAAGCTGTCTGAGCAAGAAAATTGGCATAATCGGTCTATTGTGACCTGAGAACCGACCACTTATGTTCAAATACCTCAAATAAAATTTACATCTACGAATCAATTTTACTGTATACGTGCTTAGGTAAACTTTTTTTGTTCAAATATATATTGACATTATGCTCAAATAAATGAAAAAATGTTTTCCCACGAAAAGACTTGTGGTTCCCAAAAAAAAAAAAAAATCGAAATTCGATACACCTACCCATTTGTAAATATGGGTATCAAATGAAAGAAATTTCTTCAGGGATGGAAAGTTTGTAGTTATTTTCAGGATTCGAATACCCTGGTGACCTATATACCACTTTGAATGGTAAACACACATATGTGTAGAGTATTTATAGTCGGATCAGACCGACTATAAATTTTGGAAACCACAAGTCATTTCGTGGGAAAACATTTTTTCATTTATTTGAGCATAATGTCAATATATATTTGACCAAAAAAGTTTACCTAAGCACGTATACAGTAAAACTGATGCGTAGTTGTATTTGAGGTATTTGTACATAAGTGGTCGGTTCTCAGATCACAATAGACCGATTATGCCAATTTTCTTGTTCAGATAGGTCAAAAGGTCAGGAGGTCATGCTGATCAAGAATATATATACTTTTCCATACCGGAGATGCTTCCTTCTGGGTGTTACAAACGGCGTACCAAACTGAATATACCCTTTCACTCTTAGTGTAGGGTATAAAAAAATAAGAAATTAATAAACATCGACGACGAAAATTTTTCAAGCAGTTAACATTAAGACGAAGGACCTCAGCTATTGTCCACTCTATTCAGGGAAGGGGAGAAGAAATCAAGAGTTGAAATGCAGCCAACATAATATACACGAGTAACAGAACTAGCGATCGCAGAAGTTTATGTCATGTTAATGTTATTAAAATATTATGTAAAATTTAAATGTAAAATTTAAAGTTAATGTAGATTGAAGTTGAAATATAGTAAAATTAAAGTAAAACGAAGAAACATTTAAATAACAATAAATTGGAGTTAATAAAAGTAAACTAAACGAAAATTAAAGTAAAATAAGTTAAATTGAAGTAGAATATAGTAAAAGTAAAAAATGTTTACAAACATTACAAAATTTCAACAATATAAATAAGAATAAAAAAGAAAGGAAAGTCAAAGAAATATTATTTAAAGTAAAGTAAAATAGTAAATTACTAAGCAAAAGAATAGTCAATAAAAAATATTAAATTAAAATATCGCAAATATTTCCAAGCATTGTAACCTGATCAACTACTGTTGTGTCAACTGCAACGTTTGTGCATTGTAACTGTTGTTTAGTAATTAGGTTATTAACCTTCACATACATTATATTTCAAATAATAGAGTATGTCGATGCCCATTTAAATAATATTGATGAACAAGTAAAAACTATTATTAAGTTTATTTATATATTTTTTTATATAGTATATAATGCTTTATATGATGATATTAACGAAGTAAAATAAAAAAAATTTATTCATTTTAATAACAATTTTTTCTTAAAATAATGGTGGAGGTATGTTGTAAGTCAACATAGAGTGTTTTGGTAAGTCAGTATACGTTGATATTATATACGTATCGTGACCTACTTCCGCGATGACTACCTTATGCAGTTATCGTAAAGTTATTGTAAGGTGTGATGTAGGGCTTACGTATAAAACTTCAGTATTGGCGAAGTTGGGTCAAACCAGCGGTGGCGTGATTGGCTAGAGTGAAATTTGCGCACGGCACTCTGCCGGAACATGTTAGTTTTGGAACATACCTTCATATAATAGTTTAAGTTAGATTTTAAGTCAGTTGGTTGTTGTTAGTTAGATTTATAAGTTCGAAGACGTGTTACATAATAGATTAAACATTTTGATTAAATAAAAGTATGTCTTAGAAGAAAAGACTTGTATTAATTATTTCATGATAGTAAAAGTGGAACTTCTACGTTGGACATTTGGGTAGGACATCATGGGTAAATATATAAGGAACGTTGCGACATTTGGCCACACGCTAAGGAAACCGACTTTTAGTTACAACAAAAGTCACCTCATCCGCGAGGTGACTTTGAACCATTTTATTTTTATTTTTTTTTATAACTACTGTTATTACACCATGAAATTTCGGTTGCTGATACTGCAAGAGGACATACTTACAATATTTTAAAAAATAATGAAATATTAATTCCATTACAAATTAGCGAATTAAGTAGACACCTGTCTACTGGAGATGACCTCTGATGCCCGCCTGACTGTGAGCCAGGTGAAGGGTCACACCGCATTTTCACAGACGGCTCCAGATCCGATCAGGGATCTGATGCTGGACGTCTCAATTGTCTCAACACGTCTCAATTGTGTTGGTAAATACAATACACTGAAACTGAGTTTCGGGCAATGAAACATCGTGCTGGATCTGAGGATAATCCATTGGACCAGAACCTGTGCTTGGACTATCTGCTTCTACGGGAAAATTCGCCATCAGCTCTTGGGTCTCCTCTGCACACAAGAGCAGATGACTGAATGAGACGAAATGCAGATTCTCCAAGCTCATGACACCGACGATAACCAAAAGATCGGCCTCGTTCCTACTTTTCTTAAGCAGAAAGGAGTGCAGAAAACTGACGGCAATTCTAACGGGACACAACGCATGTGAAAAATACATGAACACAATCGGCCAGGCCGAAAGCTCCTTATGTTCTGCCTGCTACGAAGAAACTGGCACTACAGAGCACTATATGTGTGACTATCCAGCATTTTCTAGAATTAGAAGGTAGATCTTTGGCACAGACGTGATGAGAGAGGATCAGCTTCACTCTTTATCACACAATAGCCTTCTTAGATTCAATAATGAATCTATGAAGTATCATTAAAAACCAGGGAACTAGGTCACAGCACAATGGATATAACCTTGTCTGAGTGCTGTGACTCTATTTTTATCCCCATATTAAAAAAAACAGTTGGGAAGGTTAGATCACATGGGAAATTTTAAAGTAAGTGTTAATATGATAGTGAGGATTATCAAAATTATAGTCGGTCTAAGCCGACTATAAATACCCTACACATATGTGTGGTTACCATTCAAAGTGGTATATAGGTCACCAGGGTATTCAAATCCTGAAAATAACTCCAAACTTTCCATCCCTGAAAAAATGTCTTTCATTTGATACCCATATTAACAAATGGGTAGGTGTACCGAATTTCATTTTTTTTTTTTTTTTTGGGAACCACAAGTCATTTCGTGGGAAAACATTTTTTCATTTATTTGAGCATAATGTCAATATATATTTGATCAAAAAAGTTTACCTAAGCACGTATACAGTAAAATTGATGCGTAGTTGTAAATTTTATTTGAGGTATTTGTACATAAGTGGTCGGTTCTCAGATCACAATAGACCGATTATGCCAATTTTCTTGTTCAGATAGGTCAGGAGGTCATGCTGATTAAGAATATATATACTTTTCCATACCGGAGATGCTTTTTCAGGGTATTACAAACGGCGTACCAAAATGAATATACCCTTTCACTCTTAGTGTAGGGTATAAAAACCATTAGCTGAATTGTATAGCACCTTCTACTTTGTGCGGTTTTAAATACACTTCCACATTATTCGGACATATTTATTGTCAGCTATTTTTTGGTTTCGGCCATTTTTACATATTTGTTTTATATTCGAGATTTGAAATTTGGACTCCTTCTTTTATGCATTTTCAGTAAAAATATTTTGATTTAAAATAAAAGAGACATTTTAAAATTACTCATTTTACAATGATATTATGTTTGAAAAATTAATTTTTGACGAAAAAGGACACAGTTTATTCTACTGAATATATTCAGTCGATTTTGTCTAACATACGTTTGTAAAATTAGTGTGAAACAATAATCGATATACAAGTTTCATTCATTAATTGATTTTAATACTCATAAAAAATACCTTTTAAACAGATTGTTTTACCTCTTTGTACATTAACATACACCTTTTTCAGTATTTGTTATATTATTTATCGATATTACAATTTGTTTCGTGTAACAAAAAAAAAATATTGTTACGAATATTCAGTCTACGGAAAACTGTTATACGTGTTCGTATCGCTGGATTGTGTACAAAAAAATACACTTATATTTGGTTTTACCTAAGTAGTATTATTTCAACTAGTATTAATTAACTTTATTTAATTTAATAACAACTTAAAGAATTATCACTTATATCAACTGCTGAATTTCTACAGTGTTCACTCACGAGATGCACTAGTTCACTATCAGATCACAACTGAAGTGCTGTGCCTCAGATGCGGCGCCCTTATGTACTGCATGAATCAATTCGACATGGTTCGACAAGCTTCGACATGTTTCGAGACCTTTCTACTCGTTTCGTGAATGACGCATGATATTGGCATCTCATTCGGACTCATGTGTTTTTATGCGGAAATCTTTCATCTCTTTCTCGCACACAGCCTCAGTCTGCTGAATGATATTCCGTCTCTTTCTAACACATTGCTTAGTGCACTGAATTGTCTTGCGTCTCATTTATTATTGTTGATTGCTTACACTATGGAACAAATTACATCTTTTCGTAACACTGCCCCCCACCTAAATCTGTTCATCCCGAACAGATGTCTATCCTCTCTCTCTCTGAATGGCGCCAACCTTTCTAAATGTACGACTTCCATTTATGGTCTAACGCCTGTAATATTCTGAATTCGATATACTAAATCATCAATTCTTTTAATTATCTTGTATGGTCCTTCCCAGTATGTTTGTAGCTTAGGGGATAACCCTTTCTTTCTTTGTGGGTTATAGAGCAAAACAAGTTCTCCTTCATTAAATCCCTCTGAATTTGTGCGCAAGTCGTATCTGGCCTTTATCTTATCACTCGCGAATTGTGTACGCTGCCTTACAAATTGATGCACTTCGTTCATTTCTTCACTTTTCTGGAAATATATTTGTGTACAGGAATTCCAACTGAAGGACCCGCACCAAACTTTAAATCCGCAGGTAATCTTAAGTCTGTTCCAAAAACAATTCTTGCAAGTGAAGCAAAAGTGGTGTCATGAACCGCCGTTCGATATGCCATGAGAAACAGTGGTATGTGTGTATCTCAATCTTTTTTATTTTTATTAACCACTTTTCTGAAATACTCTTCCAAACTCCGATTGAAACTCTCCACCATGCCATCAGATTGCAGGTGCGATGGCGTTGTTCGTCTTCTTTGATCTGAATGCAATTCCAACGGTACTCCAAAACATCTTACCCATTTGTTAATTAATGCATCCGCAACTGTATTGGCTTCTTGATTCGGCATGGGATACACTTCAGGTTACTTGCTGAAGTAGTCAATGACTACAAGCACATACTTATTACTCGCATCACTGATTGGAAACGGCCCGACGACATCCATGCCAATACGCTCGAATGGTGCTCCCACGTTGTACTGATGCATCCTACCGCGACTCCTGACTGTTGTTTCTTTTGCTGGTACACATTGCGGACAACTGTGAATCCAATCAGCGACTGACTCTTGGCATCCAACCCAATAAAAACGTTTCTTTACTTTTTCTACCGTTTTATTCATGCCCAAATGACCTCCACTAGATCCACCATGATATTTCGCTAATCAAACTTGGGAACAATAATCAAACTTCGATCGGATGTGCCATCTTCACTTTCCCATACACGATATAAGAAACCGTCTTGCAGTTTTAAGCTTTGCGGAGTACGCCTTAGTTATTGGGTTGTCGGAAACTATCTCTTCCCATGCTGCTTTTCTTTGCTGTTCCTTGATTATCATGATTTTTGTATGATCGGAATCACTCTTTGATCGATTTGAATTTGTTCCGGTGTCTATTTTTCAATCGGGTAAAACATTCAGCAGACCAATGTCAATTATGTATTCTTTGCCATCTGCTCTTAAACAATGTCTGCATTCAAGTTTACACGATCGTCCGGCCAGAGCAACTGCATTGTCATGATGACATCCTTTACGATGTTCGATGGTGAAATCGTAGCTCTGTAATCGCTCTATCCAACGCGCAATTTGGCTTTCTAGGTCTTTGAACTGAAATAACCATTTCAGTGCAGCGTGATCGGTTCTCAAGTGAAACTGTTGTCCGTATAGATATTTGTGGACATTTTTAGATATTTGTGGAAATTTGTGGAAATCTTTCTTGAAAAGTGAGCATTTCTTTGGGCTAAGTTGTAGACCCGCACTTTCCAATCGAAGGAATACTTCCTCTAAATTTCTTAGATGTTCTTCAAAGTCCTTGCCCATGACAATGATATCGTCAAGGTATACCAGACAAGTTTTCCAGTGTAGACCTCTCAATACGTGTTCCATTCCATATTGCTGGGGCATTACTTAGCCCAAACGGCATTACCAGAAATTGCCATAGTCCATCGCCAGTACTGAATGCGGTCTTCTCTCGATCATTCTTATCGATTGCTACTTGCCAGTAGCAAGCTTTGCAAGTCCAACGTAGAAAACCTCTTAGCATTAGATAGTGAATCCAAGGTGTCATCGATTATAGGCAGCGGATAACTATCTTTCTTGGTGACATCATTTAGCTTTCGGTAATCAACGCAAAACCGAGTACTACCGTCCTTCTTCTTGACCAATACTATTGGTCTCTTCACCTGTAGCTGTTTGTAAGCTTATTTCTATAACAACGATACTTCTTATAATTGAGTGTGAAGATCCCGTATTCAATGTTACCATATAAGCTGTACAATCAATGAGTTATTCGACAGTTTCGAGCAATTTGTGAAATGCAGATTCTATGGCAATCGTTTATGGAAGTCAGTTCGCACCCCGCATAACTGACTAGTTTTTGTTTAAAGATTGATTAAAATTTACGTTATTTTGGACATGATCCAGTGTTTCTTCATGTCATCTGCAGATGGATTCATTGAGCGCTTGCGTTTTTTACGACAATTACGTGCCATGTGCCCATATGTATCACAGTGGTAGCATTTACCTTTAAATTGGGTGTCTGGGTTGGCAGCAGTGTAATCTGGTTTAGCTCCACTTTTTAATTCTTGGAAAATTACTTGAAGTAGGTCTTCATTCTCCACATCTAGTTTACGGATGTCGTATTTTCGTTGCAGACATAACCGCTGTGTAACTGTTTCTATCGCTTTCTGGAACAGTCTGTGATACTTCGGCTGCGCCTCCTTTTAGCTCCACTATAAGTGCGGCTACGCTGTCCTCATTGTTCCATCGACTACTTAAAGCCGTGGTCTTAAATTGCAGTTTGAAAATTTTGATTGCTGTGATTCCATGGTACATCGGCGATTTTAGCCTCGTACCACCAACAACATACTGTGAAGGTCCATTTATCTGCAACAAGTGCAAACCTTTTTTTATTTCCTGGATTTCTTTGTCTATACCGTTTTCTAATCTTTGAGTTTTTTCACCAATGTTCACTTCCATGTCATTTACATGTGCCTCAAGTACGTTTACTTTGCCATGGAGTGTATTAAAAACTTCAAGAAGCTGCTTCGTATGTTCCTGCATCCGTTCCTCCACTTTTACTTGATGTTGGTTGGAATTTTCTTGAAGTTTCTCCATTTTAGCGTGAAGCTGATTTGAATTTTCTAGAAATTCATGCTTCGTGTACAATTTTAACTGGTTGGAATTTTCTACCAGTTGTTTGGAACTTTCCTGAAGCTTCTGTTCCATTTTGTTGGCTCATATCAAAACTTTGACACTGTACTTTTTGCTCAGGATCCACAACTTTTGATGACGTAGTTGCAACTTACACTTCAAACTCGTGCTTCGCGATATTCCATAGTCTACGGAAAATTGTTCTACGAGTTCGTATCGCTTGATTGTGTACAAAATAAAAACACTGTTATATTTCTTTTTAACTAGTAATATTTCAACTAGTATTAATTAACTTGTAGCCGCGGTAGCTCAGTGGTTAGTGCGTTGGACTGCGAGCCGAAAGGTCCCCGGTTAAAGCCTGGACTGGGGCTAACAACATCTTTTCATAGACACTTTTTTCTATACCGCGCTACCACTCGGCAGTAAATGGCAAACCTACGAGAGTAAAATATTGCCTATGAAAAGCTCTCACCCGCCGTTCGGATTTGGCAATAAACCGTAGGTCCCACCACTTTGAGTACAAATATAACACGCACAGCTCAAAATGGTGAGAGAGTTCGGCCGAAGTTCTATACGGGACTGTAACGCCAAATTATTATTATTATTAATTAACTTTATTTAATTAAATAACAACTTAAAGAATTATCACTTATATCAACTGCTGAATTTCTGAATTTTGAATTACAATGTTCACTATCAAATCACAACTGAAGTGCTGTGCCTCAGATGCGGTACCCTTATATACTGCATGCATCAGTTCGACACGGTTCGACATGTTTCGAGAATCTTCTAACCTTTTATGCGGTGATCTTCCATCTCTTTCTCGCACACAGCCTGAGTGTGCTGAATGCTCTTCCGTCTCTTTCTAACACATTGCTTAGTGCGCTGAACTGTTGATTGCTTGCACTATGGAGCAAATTACATCTTTTCGTTCCAATATTTTAATTAAGTTTTGAGCAATAATAAGATCTTAAAAGAGTTAAATTGCAGGTAATCGTATGAATTGTGTATTTTGAATAATCAACACATGCAAAAAAATCTAATAAAAATAGCTAAAATGGCTTACGTTAAAAAATGACTAAATTTATGGCTAAAAAATTCCAAAAATTGCTAAATCTATCCATTGTATGGGTGCTTTGGAAACACTAGCATGAAAAATTATTTCTGTAACACCAAAAACAAACAGCAGAACAAATTCTTCGGGATCACCAACGGCAAGAACAACAGCAAAATTAAATACTGTCATTAATCCCGAATACTGTTCAGTTTAGAAATCTGAAAACGTTTTACATGCGTCAAAATCTACAAGCATTTATAGGGTCAGTTGAGTTAACTGGACAAAAATGTAGCACGAACTCAACTCTCTACAAATATGGAATCAAAATCATTATGCAAATATGCAAGGAAACTGGTGTTATTGTAGCAGCTTTGAGGAAAACGCACAGGAATATGGTAGGAAATACACATTGCATAGTAGGCATTTTGAATTTATGAAAACAGACAGACTTTCTATATCAGCTTTTACACAGGAAACTCGTATGTTCAAGACTGCCCCCAGCAGACAAAAGCATTTTTGTGTAAGTTTTGGTTTTAAAGTTTTGAAAGGTATCTTTATAGGTAGAATATGGAAGGGAAAGGTAGCCTACATGTAGCAGGCAAACACATTATATACGAATTTTGAGTTGACCCCAGACAAAAAAATCGGTAGGAAAGTGGTAGGAAATACGTAGACAATCAGGTATTTTTTTAGGTATATAAATCATAATTATAGGTAGCTTATAGGTAGGGAATGGTGGGAATCGGGACAAAAGCTACCTCCTTTTAAAACACACTGAAATATGATAGGAAATATACATTGCATAGCAGGCATTTTGAATTTATGAAAACAGGCAGGCTTTCTGTATCCGCTTTTACGCAGGAAACTGGTAACCCGAGACAAAAAATATGCAAGAAAACTGGTATTATAGTAGCAGTTTTGAGGAAAACGCACCGGAATATGACAGGGAATACACATTGCAGAGCAGACATTTTAATTTTTTTTTTTTAAAGGCAGGCTTCCTCTAGCAGCTTTTACGCAGGAAACTAGTACGTTCAAGCCAACTCCTAGCAAGCAAAGGCGTTATTTTGTAAGTTTTGTGTTACAAATTTGAAAAGCATCTTTATAACAGCATAATGGAAGGGGTTTTCTGTCTGTAGTAGACAAAACATTTTTTAGAAATATCTGTTTTGATGTTTTTAAAAGTAGATTTATAGCAGGAAAGTGACGCGGGCAGGTGGCCTGCCTGTGTTAGGCAAAATGTCCATATATGAATATCTGTTTTCAAATTTTAAAAGTAGTTTTATAGCAGGATAATGAAAAGGAATGGTATCATTATTTTAGCTGCCATCAAGGCAGCTTTTAGAAAATTTTTGACAGCATTTTTTTACAAATATAAAATTTTTCTTCAAAAATTTTCAAAATTGAACATTTTTGGCTTATATTTGCTACTTTGTGCCAAGCAATAGCACCTTTGCCTACCACAAAGCTTCATATAAAAAATGATATCAATGCGTATAAATAGTTTACCTGTGTGTTTCGAACCATTTTCTTGCATAAACTTTTGTCTGGGTTAGGCAATTGTAAAAAATATATTAACAAAACATATTTGGATGACGAAAGGAAACCTCATATTTACAGTTCCGGAATAGTCGATGGGAAATTAGTTGATATAATGCTAAAAACAATAGACGGGCAAGTACGAGCCTATATAGACCAGGAGGGATCGCTTAGCGATATAATTAGAAAATATACCCAATTAAGATTACTTGATAACATGAGGTCTATAGATTTTAGGCATACAAAATTAGCCAATAATAAACAAAATAATGGTAATAACTTTTGACAAAACATAGATAATATACTATAATCAAAATCAGTATTATATAAGTAGTTTTGAGGAAAACTCACAAAATATGATAGGAAATACACATTGCATAGCAGGCATTTTGAATTTATGAAAACAGGCAGACTTTCTGTATTAGCTTTTACGCAGGAAACTGGTAACCCGAGCAAAAAATATGCATGAAAAACTGGTATTATAGTAGCAGTTTTGAGGCAAACGCACAAGAATATGACAGGGAATACACATTGCATAGCAGAATTTTAACAAAAAATCATGCGATTTTGAGACGCTTTCCTCTTCAAAATGTTATCACCATAATTTTTAATTTTATTTTACAAGGTAAGAACATTTAAAAATTTTAACAAATGTTGTTTAATTTTTGGTGAAATAACTATTTTGTAATCTAAGAATTAAATGAGAAATAGCACGATTTTTTGTTAAAATTTTTCGTCTGCGGCGCTTTCCAATAGAAAATGTTATCAACAGGATTTTTTATTTGACAACGTAAAAATGTTAACAAATGTTGTCTATTTTTTGTGGAAATTTTTTCCCATTTAACGAAGAACAATGGAAAAATTGAACATCATTACATCATATTACAATGAATTATTTTACAATCATAGAACAAAATGAAAAATTTGTATTTTTCGACTGCTTTCCACACAGTAAAATGCAATTTTTTTCTTAATTATTATCAGCGGGTAGAACAATCGAAAATATTGCATACATAAAATAGAAACGATCGTTCGGATGAACATTGATAACAATGTAGACCTCGGGGATAAAACAGAACGTATATCGATTATTATTTTCCATACCCGTCGTTATAGAAAACATTTCATTGCTTTTCTTGTCGCTCATTCCAAACGCCATAAGTTGATCGTTAGCACATACTTCGATAAATTCATTAAACACATATTTCGATAAAACATAAACTTTTTTATTATGTGGTTAATGTCACCTTTTTTGGGGCTTATGACCGCTATAGAAGCGGTCATAATCCGTATTTTCGAAGGCCGAAAAAATGGGGATTAAGTCCGAACATTTTTCGGACATAATCTCCGTTTTCGAAATGGGGAATATGTCCGTGGGGGTTATGTCACGGCACCGCCTACCATACCTGTACCCTAGCTCTGTCTATCATTTTCCTACCAATTTTCGTTATCAGAATAGGTAGCAAATAGGTAGCTTTTGTCCCGATTCCCACCTTTCCCTACCTATAAGCTACCTAAAAAATATGATTTATATACCTAAAAAATACTTATTTTTCTACGTGTAATTTTAATGTTGTCTGGGGAAACTGAAAGGGAAAGTCAAACACATTGTATAGGAATTTTGATTTAAAATTTTGAAAAGCATTTTAATAGTAGGAAACTGAAAGGGAAAGGTAGCCTGCGAGTAGCAGGCAAACACATTGTATAGGAATTTCTATTTTGAAATTTAAAAAGCTTGATAAACAAGTTTTCGAAAAAAATTACAATAGGGGTACATGTCAACCTGCGTAAGTCTCATATATTGCGTATTCTGTGTAGCTGCTTATGTAACGTAAGATTTTTGTATGAAAAATAAAATACTCAATTCTACGTAACATACGCAATGAAATTGTCTCGCAACTCTCGTATCTATCTACGTATACTTTTTTTGACATTTTATTTTATAAACAAAAAATTCTGAATATTTTTAATTTTATTTTTATTCAACATTTTCACAACAAATACCACGTAGACTAACCGTGCGTGTACCAAAAATAAACCTTTGTGATGTTGGGTGATTCATAATTAAGACAATCGTCCTCATAAAGATTTATGTTTCTCGTCGTGTTAAAAATGTTGTAATGAACTGCTGCTGTGGATGTTGTATGATGAATGTTTTGCCGATGCTATGGCAAACGCCGACAATTAGAACATAGATGTCCATGCAAATTTTTAATGCCTTTCTTTTTTGTTGTACATCTCAAAGTCCATTAAATCCACCAAATTCATAATTTATATAGTGATATGTTGCACCATTTTTGATTTTTCAATCGGCACTTTGTTGTTGAATTATTTTTGACAATTCAAACAATACGAAATTCAAATACTCAACTTTTATAAAAGGTTATTCATGTCAATAAATTTACGAGATACGCGAGATACGCACATACGAGGTGAAATGTGTATGCCTAATATGAAATATCAAATTTGCCTTCATTATTTTTCAATATTGAAATTTGATGGCTGTTATTTGTTACGCTGCAAATAAATATGCCACGTCGCGTCTTTTGTGCGTTTGCATCATATTTAAAACATCGGTGTTAATTTCCGTCGGTTTGCTGCAGTTTGTTAATATTAATTTCCCGCAGATTTATGCTGATATCAAGATCATTATGCCAATCTAATAGTTCTTACCGCCATACAAAAACAGCACGTGTTTTGTTATTGCTTACTTCGGTCACTAATGTATTGGTAAATTGAACACAATAACAATGCTGAGTTCACTTCTTTTCTTTTGCAAATGTAACAGCAAACAAATGCGATGCAACAACACAGCAAAATTCGTCAGTGTTTTTGTACAACAAAAAGTTTTTGGTGGGACGAAATGGATGAGCACTCATGATCGAGATTATATGCTTATGCTCCCTACTTTTCCCTACCAATTTGCTTCCAGCACATTGCCAACTTTACCCTGCTTGTGCCATTTTGTTTACACCTGTTTGGCTACCATACCCTACATATGCCTGCCATTTCCCTACCAATTTTGTTTCAGGTTTCAACTAGCAGCTTTTGTCCACATTCCCACCTTTGCCTACCACAAAGCTTCATATAAAATGTGATTTCATTGCGTATAAATGGTTTACCTGTGTGTTTCGAACCATTTTCTTGCTTAAAATTTTGTCTGGGTTAGGCAATTGTAAAAAAGATATTAACGAAACATATTCCCAAATAGTCGATGGGAAATTAGTTGATATAATGCTAGAAACAATAGACGCGCAAGTACGAGCCTATATAGACCAGGAAGGATCGCTTAGCGATATAATTAGAAAATATACCCAATTAAGATTAGTTGATAACATGAGGTCTATAGATTTTAGGCATACAAAATTAGCCAATAATAAACAAAATAATGGTAATAACTTTTGACAAAACATAGATAATATACTATAATCAAAATCAGTATTATATAAGTAGTTTTGAGGAAAACTCACAAAATATGATAGGAAATACACATTGCATAGCAGGCATTTTGAATTTATGAAAACAGGCAGACTTTCTGTATTAGCTTTTACGCAGGAAACTGGTAACCCGAGCAAAAAATATGCATGAAAAACTGGTATTATAGTAGCAGTTTTGAGGCAAACGCACAGGAATATGACAGGGAATACACATTGCATAGCAGAATTTTAACAAAAAATCATGCGATTTTGCGACGCTTTCCTCTTCAAAATGTTATCACCATAATTTTTAATTTTATTTTACAAGGTAAGAACATTTAAAAATTTTAACAAATGTTGTTTAATTTTTGGTGAAATAACTATTTTGTAATCTATGAATTAAATGAGAAATAGCACGATTTTTTGTTAAAATTTTTCGTCTGCGGCGCTTTCCAATAGAAAATGTTATCAACAGGATTTTTTATTTGACAACGTAAAAATGTTAACAAATGTTGTCTATTTTTTGTGGAAATTTTTTCCCATTTAACGAAGAACAATGGAAAAATTGAACATCATTACATCATATTACAATGAATTATTTTACAATCATAGAACAAAATGAAAAATTTTTATTTTTCGACTGCTTTCCACACAGTAAAATGCAATTTTTTTCTTAATTATTATCAGCGGGTAGAACAATCGAAAATATTGCATACATAAAATAGAAACGATCGTTCGGATGAACATTGATAACAATGTAGACCTCGGGGATAAAACAGAACGTATATCGATTATTATTTTCCATACCCGTCGTTATAGAAAACATTTCATTGCTTTTCTTGTCGCTCATTCCAAACGCCATAAGTTGATCGTTAGCACATACTTCGATAAATTCATTAAACACATATTTCGATAAAACATAAACTTTTTTATTATGTGGTTAATGTCACCTTTTTTGGGGCTTATGACCGCTATAATCCGTATTTTCGAAGTCCGAAAAAATGGGGATTAAGTCCGAACATTTTTCGGACATAATCTCCGTTTTCGAAATGGGGAATATGTCCGTGGGGGTTATGTCACAGCACCGCCTACCATACCTGTACCCTAGTTCTGTCTATCATTTTCCTACCAATTTTCGTTATCAGAATAGGTAGCAAATAGGTAGCTTTTGTCCCGATTCCCACCTTTCCCTACCTATAAGCTACCTAAAAAATATGATTTATATACCTAAAAAATACTTATTTTTCTACGTGTAATTTTAATGTTGTCTGGAGAAACTGAAAGGGAAAGTCAAACACATTGTATAGGAATTTTGATCTAAAATTTTGAAAAGCATTTTAATAGTAGGAAACTGAAAGGGAAAGGTAGCCTGCGAGTAGCAGGCAAACACATTGTATAGGAATTTCTATTTTGAAATTTAAAAAGCTTGATAAACAACTTTTCGAAAAAAATTACAATAGGGGTACATGTCAACCTGCGTAAGTCTCATATATTGCGTATTCTGTGTAGCTGCTTATGTAACGTAAGATTTTTGTATGAAAAATAAAATACTCAATTCTACGTAACATACGCAATGAAATTGTCTCGTAACTCTCGTATCTATCTACGTATACTTTTTTTGACATTTTATTTTATAAACAAAAAATTCTGAATATTTTTAATTTTATTTTTATTCAACATTTTCACAACAAATACCACGTAGACTAACCGTGCGTGTACCAAAAATAAACCTTTGTGATGTTGGGTGATTCATAATTAAGACAATCGTCCTCATAAAGATTTATGTTTCTCGTCGTGTTAAAAATGTTGTAATGAACTGCTGCTGTGGATGTTGTATGATGAATGTTTTGCCGATGCTATGGCAAACGCCGACAATTAGAACATAGATGTCCATGCAAATTTTTAATGCGTTTCTTTTTTGTTGTACATCTCAAAGTCCATTAAATCCACCAAATTCATAATTTATATAGTGATATGTTGCACCATTTTTGATTTTTCAATCGGCACTTTGTTGTTGAATTATTTTTGACAATTCAAACAATACGAAATTCAAATACTCAACTTTTATAAAAGGTTATTCATGTCAATAAATTTACGAGATACGCGAGATACGCACATACGAGGTGAAATGTGTATGCCTAATATGAAATATCAAATTTGCCTTCATTATTTTTCAATATTGAAATTTGATGGCTGTTATTTGTTACGCTGCAAATAAATATGCCACGTCGCGTCTTTTGTGCGTTTGCATCATATTTAAAACATCGGTGTTAATTTCCGTCGGTTTGCTGCAGTTTGTTAATATTAATTTCCCGCAGATTTATGCTGATATCAAGATCATTGTGCCAATCTAATAGTTCTTACCGCCATACAAAAACAGCACGTGTTTTGTTATTGCTTATTTCGGTCACTAATGTATTGGTAAATTGAACACAATAACAATGCTGAGTTCACTTCTTTTCTTTTGCAAATGTAACAGCAAACAAATGCGATGCAACAACACAGCAAAATTCGTCAGTGTTTTTGTACAACAAAAAGTTTTTGGTGGGACGAAATGGATGAGCACTCATGATCGAGATTATATGCTTATGCTCCCTACTTTTCCCTACCAATTTGCTTCCAGCACATTGCCAACTTTACCCTGCTTGTGCCATTTTGTTTACACCTGTTTGGCTACCATACCCTACATATGCCTGCCATTTCCCTACCAATTTTGTTTCAGGTTTCAACTAGCAGCTTTTGTCCACATTCCCACCTTTGCCTACCACAAAGCTTCATATAAAATGTGATTTCATTGCGTATAAATGGTTTACCTGTGTGTTTCGAACCATTTTCTTGCTTAAAATTTTGTCTGGGTTAGGCAATTGTAAAAAAGATATTAACGAAACATATTCCCAAATAGTCGATGGGAAATTAGTTGATATAATGCTAGAAACAATAGACGCGCAAGTACGAGCCTATATAGACCAGGAAGGATCGCTTAGCGATATAATTAGAAAATATACCCAATTAAGATTAGTTGATAACATGAGGTCTATAGATTTTAGGCATACAAAATTAGCCAATAATAAACAAAATAATGGTAATAACTTTTGACAAAACATAGATAATATACTATAATCAAAATCAGTATTATATAAGTAGTTTTGAGGAAAACTCACAAAATATGATAGGAAATACACATTGCATAGCAGGCATTTTGAATTTATGAAAACAGGCAGACTTTCTGTATTAGCTTTTACGCAGGAAACTGGTAACCCGAGCAAAAAATATGCATGAAAAACTGGTATTATAGTAGCAGTTTTGAGGCAAACGCACAGGAATATGACAGGGAATACACATTGCATAGCAGAATTTTAACAAAAAATCATGCGATTTTGCGACGCTTTCCTCTTCAAAATGTTATCACCATAATTTTTAATTTTATTTTACAAGGTAAGAACATTTAAAAATTTTAACAAATGTTGTTTAATTTTTGGTGAAATAACTATTTTGTAATCTATGAATTAAATGAGAAATAGCACGATTTTTTGTTAAAATTTTTCGTCTGCGGCGCTTTCCAATAGAAAATGTTATCAACAGGATTTTTTATTTGACAACGTAAAAATGTTAACAAATGTTGTCTATTTTTTGTGGAAATTTTTTCCCATTTAACGAAGAACAATGGAAAAATTGAACATCATTACATCATATTACAATGAATTATTTTACAATCATAGAACAAAATGAAAAATTTTTATTTTTCGACTGCTTTCCACACAGTAAAATGCAATTTTTTTCTTAATTATTATCAGCGGGTAGAACAATCGAAAATATTGCATACATAAAATAGAAACGATCGTTCGGATGAACATTGATAACAATGTAGACCTCGGGGATAAAACAGAACGTATATCGATTATTATTTTCCATACCCGTCGTTATAGAAAACATTTCATTGCTTTTCTTGTCGCTCATTCCAAACGCCATAAGTTGATCGTTAGCACATACTTCGATAAATTCATTAAACACATATTTCGATAAAACATAAACTTTTTTATTATGTGGTTAATGTCACCTTTTTTGGGGCTTATGCCCGCTATAATCCGTATTTTCGAAGTCCGAAAAAATGGGGATTAAGTCCGAACATTTTTCGGACATAATCTCCGTTTTCGAAATGGGGAATATGTCCGTGGGGGTTATGTCACAGCACCGCCTACCATACCTGTACCCTAGTTCTGTCTATCATTTTCCTACCAATTTTCGTTATCAGAATAGGTAGCAAATAGGTAGCTTTTGTCCCGATTCCCACCTTTCCCTACCTATAAGCTACATAAAAAATATGATTTATATACCTAAAAAATACTTATTTTTCTACGTGTAATTTTAATGTTGTCTGGAGAAACTGAAAGGGAAAGTCAAACACATTGTATAGGAATTTTGATCTAAAATTTTGAAAAGCATTTTAATAGTAGGAAACTGAAAGGGAAAGGTAGCCTGCGAGTAGCAGGCAAACACATTGTATAGGAATTTCTATTTTGAAATTTA
Source organism: Dryomyza anilis (assembly GCA_951804985.1). Lineage (NCBI taxonomy): Eukaryota > Metazoa > Arthropoda > Insecta > Diptera > Dryomyzidae > Dryomyza > Dryomyza anilis. The sequence goes on from OX638135.1 coordinate 35,285,372, forward strand.
AAAAGCTTGATAAACAACTTTTCGAAAAAAATTACAATAGGGGTACATGTCAACCTGCGTAAGTCTCATATATTGCGTATTCTGTGTAGCTGCTTATGTAACGTAAGATTTTTGTATGAAAAATAAAATACTCAATTCTACGTAACATACGCAATGAAATTGTCTCGTAACTCTCGTATCTATCTACGTATACTTTTTTTGACATTTTATTTTATAAACAAAAAATTCTGAATATTTTTAATTTTATTTTTATTCAACATTTTCACAACAAATACCACGTAGACTAACCGTGCGTGTACCAAAAATAAACCTTTGTGATGTTGGGTGATTCATAATTAAGACAATCGTCCTCATAAAGATTTATGTTTCTCGTCGTGTTAAAAATGTTGTAATGAACTGCTGCTGTGGATGTTGTATGATGAATGTTTTGCCGATGCTATGGCAAACGCCGACAATTAGAACATAGATGTCCATGCAAATTTTTAATGCGTTTCTTTTTTGTTGTACATCTCAAAGTCCATTAAATCCACCAAATTCATAATTTAGATAGTGATATGTTGCACCATTTTTGATTTTTCAATCGTCACTTTGTTGTTGAATTATTTTTGACAATTCAAACAATACGAAATTCAAATACTCAACTTTTATAAAAGGTTATTCATGTCAATAAATTTACGAGATACGCGAGATACGCACATACGAGGTGAAATGTGTATGCCTAATATGAAATATCAAATTTGCCTTCATTATTTTTCAATATTGAAATTTGATGGCTGTTATTTGTTACGCTGCAAATAAATATGCCACGTCGCGTCTTTTGTGCGTTTGCATCATATTTAAAACATCGGTGTTAATTTCCGTCGGTTTGCTGCAGTTTGTTAATATTAATTTCCCGCAGATTTATGCTGATATCAAGATCATTGTGCCAATCTAATAGTTCTTACCGCCATACAAAAACAGCACGTGTTTTGTTATTGCTTATTTCGGTCACTAATGTATTGGTAAATTGAACACAATAACAATGCTGAGTTCACTTCTTTTCTTTTGCAAATGTAACAGCAAACAAATGCGATGCAACAACACAGCAAAATTCGTCAGTGTTTTTGTACAACAAAAAGTTTTTGGTGGGACGAAATGGATGAGCACTCATGATCGAGATTATATGCTTATGCTCCCTACTTTTCCCTACCAATTTGCTTCCAGCACATTGCCAACTTTACCCTGCTTGTGCCATTTTGTTTACACCTGTTTGGCTACCATACCCTACATATGCCTGCCATTTCCCTACCAATTTTGTTTCAGGTTTCAACTAGCAGCTTTTGTCCACATTCCCACCTTTGCCTACCACAAAGCTTCATATAAAATGTGATTTCATTGCGTATAAATGGTTTACCTGTGTGTTTCGAACCATTTTCTTGCTTAAAATTTTGTCTGGGTTAGGCAATTGTAAAAAAGATATTAACGAAACATATTCCCAAATAGTCGATGGGAAATTAGTTGATATAATGCTAGAAACAATAGACGCGCAAGTACGAGCCTATATAGACCAGGAAGGATCGCTTAGCGATATAATTAGAAAATATACCCAATTAAGATTAGTTGATAACATGAGGTCTATAGATTTTAGGCATACAAAATTAGCCAATAATAAACAAAATAATGGTAATAACTTTTGACAAAACATAGATAATATACTATAATCAAAACCAGTATTATATAAGTAGTTTTGAGGAAAACTCACAAAATATGGTAGAAAATACACATTGCATAGCAGGCATTTTGAATTTATGAAAACAGGCAGACTTTCTGTATTAGCTTTTACGCAGGAAACTGGTAACCCGAGAAAAAAATATGCAAGAAAAACTGGTATTATAGTAGCAGTTTTGAGGCAAACGCCCAGGAATATGACAGGGAGTACACATTGCATAGCAGAATTTTAACAAAAAATCATGCGATTTTTTGTTAACATTTTTCGCCTGCGACGCTTTCCTCTTCAAAATGTTATCACCATAATTTTTAATTTTATTTTACAAGGTACGAACCATTTAAAAATTTTAACAAATGTTGTTTAATTTTTGGTGAAATAACTATTTTGTAATCTAAGAATTAAATGAGAAATAGCTCGATTTTTTGTTAAAATTTTTCATCTGCGGCGCTTTCCAATAGAAAATGTTATCAACAGGATTTTTTATTTGACAACGTAAAAATGTTAACAAATGTTGTCTATTTTTTGTGGAAATTTTTTCCCATTTAACGAAGAACAATGGAAAAATTGAACATCATTACATCATATTACAATGAATTATTTTACAATCATAGAACAAAATGAAAAATTTTTATTTTTCGACTGCTTTCCACACAGTAAAATGCAATTTTTTTCTTAATTATTATCAGCGGGTAGAACAATCGAAAATATTGCATACATAAAATAGAAACGATCGTTCGGATGAACATTGATAACAATGTAGACCTCGGGGATAAAACAGAACGTATATCGATTATTATTTTCCATACCCGTCGTTATAGAAAACATTTCATTGCTTTTCTTGTCGCTCATTCCAAACGCCATAAGTTGATCGTTAGCACATACTTCCATAAATTCATTAAACACATATTTCGATAAAACATAAACTTTTTTATTATGTGGTTAATGTCACCTTTTTTGGGGCTTATGACCGCTATAGAAGCGGTCATAATCCGTATTTTCGAAGTCCGAAAAAATGGGGATTAAGTCCGAACATTTTTCGGACATAATCTCCGTTTTCGAAATGGGGAATATGTCCGTGGGGGTTATGTCACGGCACCGCCTACCATACCTGTACCCTAGCTCTGTCTATCATTTTCCTACCAATTTTCGTTATCAGAATAGGTAGCAAATAGGTAGCTTTTGTCCCGATTCCCACCTTTCCCTACCTATAAGCTACCTAAAAAATATGATTTATATACCTAAAAAATACTTATTTTTCTACGTGTAATTTTAATGTTGTCTGGGGAAACTGAAAGGGAAAGTCAAACACATTGTATAGGAATTTTGATTTAAAATTTTGAAAAGCATTTTAATAGTAGGAAACTGAAAGGGAAAGGTAGCCTGCGAGTAGCAGGCAAACACATTGTATAGGAATTTCTATTTTGAAATTTAAAAAGCTTGATAAACAAGTTTTCGAAAAAAATTACAATAGGGGTACATGTCAACCTGCGTAAGTCTCATATATTGCGTATTCTGTGTAGCTGCTTATGTAACGTAAGATTTTTGTATGAAAAATAAAATACTCAATTCTACGTAACATACGCAATGAAATTGTCTCGTAACTCTCGTATCTATCTACGTATACTTTTTTTGACATTTTATTTTATAAACAAAAAATTCTGAATATTTTTAATTTTATTTTTATTCAACATTTTCACAACAAGTACCACGTAGACTAACCGTGCGTGTACCAAAAATAAACCTTTGTGATGTTGGGTGATTCATAATTAAGACAATCGTCCTCATAAAGATTTATGTTTCTCGTCGTGTTAAAAATGTTGTAATGAACTGCTGCTGTGGATGTTGTATGATGAATGTTTTGCCGATGCTATGGCAAACGCCGACAATTAGAACATAGATGTCCATGCAAATTTTTAATGCGTTTCTTTTTTGTTGTACATCTCAAAGTCCATTAAATCCACCAAATTCATAATTTATATAGTGATATGTTGCACCATTTTTGATTTTTCAATCGGCACTTTGTTGTTGAATTATTTTTGACAATTCAAACAATACGAAATTCAAATACTCAACTTTTATAAAAGGTTATTCATGTCAATAAATTTACGAGATACGCGAGATACGCACATACGAGGTGAAATGTGTATGCCTAATATGAAATATCAAATTTGCCTTCATTATTTTTCAATATTGAAATTTGATGGCAGTTATTTGTTACGCTGCAAATAAATATGCCACGTCGCGTCTTTTGTGCGTTTGCATCATATTTAAAACATCGGTGTTAATTTCCGTCGGTTTGCTGCAGTTTGTTAATATTAATTTCCCGCAGATTTATGCTGATATCAAGATCATTGTGCCAATCTAATAGTTCTTACCGCCATACAAAAACAGCACGTGTTTTGTTATTGCTTACTTCGGTCACTAATGTATTGGTAAATTGAACACAATAACAATGCTGAGTTCACTTCTTTTCTTTTGCAAATGTAACAGCAAACAAATGCGATGCAACAACACAGCAAAATTCGTCAGTGTTTTTGTACAACAAAAAGTTTTTGGTGGGACGAAATGGATGAGCACTCATGATCGAGATTATATGCTTATGCTCCCTACTTTTCCCTACCAATTTGCTTCCAGCACATTGCCAACTTTACCCTGCTTGTGCCATTTTGTTTACACCTGTTTGGCTACCATACCCTACATATGCCTGCCATTTCCCTACCAATTTTGTTTCAGGTTTCAACTAGCAGCTTTTGTCCACATTCCCACCTTTGCCTACCACAAAGCTTCATATAAAATGTGATTTCATTGCGTATAAATGGTTTACCTGTGTGTTTCGAACCATTTTCTTGCTTAAAATTTTGTCTGGGTTAGGCAATTGTAAAAAAGATATTAACAAAACATATTCCCAAATAGTCGATGGGAAATTAGTTGATATAATGCTAGAAACAATAGACGCGCAAGTACGAGCCTATATAGACCAGGAAGGATCGCTTAGCGATATAATTAGAAAATATACCCAATTAAGATTACTTGATAACATGAGGTCTATAGATTTTAAGCATACAAAATTAGCCAATAATAAACAAAATAATGGTAATAACTTTCGACAGAACATAGATAATATACTAGATAATATACTATAATCAAAACCAACAGCATATTGGTATCAAGAATTCCCCAGACAAAAAATATGCAAGGAAACTAGTATTATAGAAGTAGTTTTGAGGAAAACTCACAAAATATGGTAGGAAATACACATTGCATAGCAGGCATTTCATGAAAACAGGCAGGCTTTCTGTATCAGCATTTACGCAGGAAACTGGTAACCCGAGACAAAAAATATGCAAGACAAGTTGGGAAAGTTAGGTCATATGGGACGATCATTTATAGTTGGGCTGGCCCGACCACCTTTGGTGGTGATCTTAATGTGGGATATTTAATTGTATACCTTAATTTTAAAGTTCTTAATTATGCTGAACTGCGCCCACCCTCAGAATATTATTCACATATCAGAAATTTACGTCTTATATCCCCTTAATTTAAAAAATTGATATAAAAGTATAAAAATCTAATAAAAAAATATAAAAATAAAAGTGGGCGGGCCAGGCCTATATTTAAAATTTTGTAAGCCTAATCTTTCTTAGATTTGATTTTAATAATTTACGGCTAAAATGTTCATATGAAAACCCGGGAAATAATGTAAATAAAAATATAGGCGGATCACGCCCATTTTTGGACCACATATTTCTAGGTGAATTCTAACAAAAAACCAAAGTTTTCCCGCAATAAAAATCCGCGAAATAAACTACCGATTGCTACTTGCCAGTAGCAAGCTTTGCAAGTCCAACGTAGAAAACCACTTAGCATTAGATAGTGAATCCAAGGTGTCATCGATTATAGGCAGCGGATAACTATCTTTCTTGGTGACATCATTTAGCTTTCGGTAATCAACGCAGAACCGAGTACTACCGTCCTTCTTTTTGACCAATACTATTGGCCTCTTCACCTGTAGCTGTTTGTAAGCTTATTTCTATAAGCGGTTCTACTTCGTCCTTAACAACGTTACTTCTTATAATTGAGTGTGAAGCTCCCGTATTCAATGTTACCATATAAGCTGTACAATCAATGAGTTATTCGACAGTTTCGAGCAATTTGTGAAATGCAGATTCTATGGCAATCGTTTATGGAAGTCAGTTCACACCCCGCATAACTGACTAGTTTTTGTTTAAAGATTGATTAAAATTTACGTTATTTTGGACATGATCCAGGGTTTCTCCATGTCATCTGCAGATGGATTCATTGAGCGCTTGCGTTTTTTACGACAATTACGTGCCATGTGCCCATATGTATCACAGTGGTAGCATTTACCTTTAAATTGGGTGTCTGGGTTGGCAGCAGTGTAATCTGGTTTAGCTCCACTTTTTAATTCTTGGAAAATTACTTGAAGTAGGTCTTCATTCTCCACATCTAGTTTACGGATGTCGTATTTTCGTTGCAGACATAACCGCTGTGCAACTGTTTCTATCGCTTTCTGGAACAGTCTGTAATACTTCGGCTGCGTCTCCTTTTAGCTCCACGATAAGTGCGGCTACGCTGTCCTCATTGTTCCATCGACTACTTAAAGCCGTGGTCTCAAATTGCAGTTTGAAAATGTTGATTGCTGTGATTCCATGGTACATCGGCGATTTTAGCCTCGTACCACCAACAACATACTGTGAAGGTCCATTTATCTGCAACAAGTGCAAACCTTTTTTTATTTCCTGGATTTCTTTGTCTATACCGTTTTCTAATCTTTGAGTTTTTTCACCAATGTTCACTTCCATGTCATTTACATGTGCCTCAAGTACGTTTACTTTGCCATGGAGTGTATTAAAAACTTCAAGAAGCTGCTTCGTATGTTCCTGCATCCGTTCCTTCACTTTTACTTGATGTTGGTTGGAATTTTCTTGAAGTTTCTCCATTTTTGCGTGAAGCTGATTTGAATTTTCCAGAAATTCATGCTTCGTGTACAATTTTAACTGGTTGGAATTTTCTACCAGTTGTTTGGAACTTTCTTGAAGCTTCTGTTCCATTTTGTTGGCTCATATCAAAACTTTGACACTGTACTTTTTGCTCAGGATCCACACCTTTTGATGACGTAGTTGCAACTTCCACTTCAAACTCGTGCTTCGCGATATTCCATAGTCTAAGGAAAATTGTTCTACGAGTTGGTATCGCTGGATTGTGTACAAAATAAAAACACTTTTATATTTCTTTTTAACTAGTAATATTTCAACTAGTATTAATTAACTTGTAGCCGCGATAGCTCAGTGGTTAGTGCGTTGGACTGCGAGCCGAAAGGTCCCCGGTTAAAGCCTGGAATGGGGCTAACAACATCTTTTCATAGACACTTTTTTCTATACCGCGCTACATCTCGGCAATAAATGGCAAACCTACGAGAGTAAAATATTGCCTATGAAAAGCTCTCACCCGCCGTTCGGATTCGGCAATAAACTGTAGGTCCCACCACTTTGAGTACAAATATAACACGCACAGCTCAAAATGGTGAGAGAGTTCGGCCGAAGTTCTATACGGGACTGTAGCGCCAAATTATTATTATTATTAATTAACTTTATTTAATTAAATAACAACTTAAAGAATTATCACTTATATCAACTGCTGAATTTCTGAATTCTGAATTACAATGTAGTGAACATGTAGTCAAATCACAACTGAAGTGCTGTGCCTCCGATGCGGTACCCTTATATACTGCATGCAGCAGTTCGACACGGTTTGACAAGTTTCGACATGTTTTGAGAATCTTCTAACCTTTTATGCGGTGATCTTCCATCTCTTTCTCGCACACAGCCTGAGTGTGCTGAATGCTCTTCCGTCTCTTTCTAACACATTGCTTAGTGCGCTGAACTGTCTTGCGTCTCATTTATTATTGTTGATTGTTTGCACTATGGAGCAAATTACATCTTTTCATACCAATATTTTAATTAAATTTTGAGCAATAATAAGATCTTAAAAGAGTTAAATTGCAGGTAATCGTATGAATTGTGTATTTTGAATAATCAACACATGCAAAAAAAATCTAATAAAAATAGCTAAAATGGCTTACATAAAAAAATGACTAAATTTATGGCTAAAAAATTCCAAAAATGGCTAAATCTATCCATTGTATGGGTGCTTTGGAAACACTAGCATGAACAATTATTTCTGCAACACCAAAAACAAACAGCAGAACAAATTCTTCGGGATCACCAACGGCAAGAACAACAGCAAAATTAAATATTGTCATTAATCCCGAATACTGTTCAGTTTAGAAATCTGAAAACGTTTTACAAGCGCCAAAATCTACAAGCATTTATAGGGTCAGTTGAGTTAACTGGACAAAAATGTAGCGCGAACTCAACTCTCTACAAATATGGAATCAAAATCATTCTGAACGAAAAAATCTTCGGAGAAGTGGCACACAATATAAAGGAGCTTGATAAATATGCAACGTGGGAGGATGCAAAGATGAAAATGAAACAGCATCTCCATCAAAAAGGACGTATGCAAAGGTACCAACTACTAAAGAAGTATTAAAGTAAGTAGTTTAAAAGAATTATTCGAAGTAGTACCACAGACAAAAATATGCAAGGAAACTGGTGTTATTGTAGCAGTTTTGAGGAAAACGCATTGCATAGTAGGAAATACACATTGCATAGCAGGTATTTTGAATTTATGAAAACAGACAGGGTTTCTATATCAGCTTTTACACAGGAAACTCGTATGTTCAAGACTGCCCCCAGCAGACAAAAGCATTTTTGTGTAAGTTTTGGTTTTAAAGTTTTGAAAGGTATCTTTATAGGTAGAATACGGAAGGGAAAGGTAGCCTACATGTAACAGGCAAACACATTATATACGAATTTTGAGTTGACCCCAGACAAAAAAATCGGTAGGAAAGTGGTAGGAAATACGTAGACAAACAGGTATTTTTTTTAGGTATATAAATCATAATTTTAGGTAGCTTATAGGTAGGGAATTGTGGGAATGGGGACAAAAGCTACCTCCTTTTAAAACACACAGAAATATGGTAGGAAGTACACATTGCATAGCAGGCATTTTGAATTTATGAAAACAGGCAGGCTTTCTGTATCCGCTTTTACGCAGGAAACTGGTAACCCGAGACAAAAAAATATGCAAGAAAACTGGTATTATAGTAGCAGTTTTGAGGAAAACGCACAGGAATATGACAGGGAATACACATTGCATAGCAGGCATTTTTTTTTAAGGCAGGCTCCCTCTAGCAGCTTTTACGCAGGAAACTAGTATGTTCAAGCCAACTCCTAGCAAGCAAAGGCGTTATTTTGTAAGTCTTGTGTTACAAATTTGAAAAGCATCTTTATAACAGCATAATGGAAGGGGTTTCCTGTCTGTAGTAGACAAAACATTTTTTAGAAATATCTGTTTTGATGTTTTTAAAAGTAGCTTTATAGCAAGAAAGTGACGCGGGCAGGTAGCCTGCCTGTGTCAGGCAAAATGTCCATATATGAATATCTGTTTTCAAATTTTAAAAGTAGTTTTATAGCAGGATAATGAAAAGGAAAGGTATCATTATTTTAGCTGCCATCAAGGCAGCTTTTAGAAAATTTTACTTCAAAAATTTTCAATATTGAACATTTTTGGCTTATATTTGCTACTTTGTGCCAAGCAATAGCACCTTTGCCTACCACAAAGCTTCATATAAAAAATGATATCAATGCGTATAAATAGTTTACCTGTGTGTTTCGAACCATTTTGTTGCATAAAATTTTGTCTGGGTTAGGCAATTGTAAAAAAGATATTAACGAAACATATTTGTATGACGAAAGGAAACCTCATATTTACAGTTCCGAAATAGTCGATGGGAAATTAGTTGATATAATACTAAAAACAATAGACGGGCAAGTACGAGCCTATATAGACCAGGAAGGATCGCTAGAGATATAATTAGAAAATATACCTAATTAAGATTACTTGATAACATGAGGTCTATAGATTTTAGGCATACAAAATTAGCCAATAATAAACAAAATAATGGTAATAACTTTTGACAAAACATAGATAATATACTATAATCAAAACCAGTATTATATAAGTAGTTTTGAGGAAAACTCACAAAATATGGTAGAAAATACACATTGCATAGCAGGCATTTTGAATTTATGAAAACAGGCAGACTTTCTGTATTAGCTTTTACGCAGGAAACTGGTAACCCGAGAAAAAAATATGCAAGAAAAACTGGTATTATAGTAGCAGTTTTGAGGCAAACGCCCAGGAATATGACAGGGAGTACACATTGCATAGCAGAATTTTAACAAAAAATCATGCGATTTTTTGTTAACATTTTTCGCCTGCGACGCTTTCCTCTTCAAAATGTTATCACCATAATTTTTAATTTTATTTTACAAGGTACGAACCATTTAAAAATTTTAACAAATGTTGTTTAATTTTTGGTGAAATAACTATTTTGTAATCTAAGAATTAAATGAGAAATAGCACGATTTTTTGTTAAAATTTTTCGTCTGCGGCGCTTTCCAATAGAAAATGTTATCAACAGGATTTTTTATTTGACAACGTAAAAATGTTAACAAATGTTGTCTATTTTTGTGGACATTTTTTCCCATTTAACGAAGAACAATGGAAAAATTGAACATCATTACATCATATTACAATGAATTATTTTACAATCATAGAACAAAATGAAAAATTTTTATTTTTCGACTGCTTTCCACACAGTAAAATGCAATTTTTTTCTTAATTATTATCAGCGGGTAGAACAATCGAAAATATTGCATCCATAAAATAGAAACGATCGTTCGGATGAACATTGATAACAATGTAGACCTCGGGGATAAAACAGAACGTATATCGATTATTATTTTCCATAACCGTCGTTATAGAAAACATTTCATTGCTTTTCTTGTCGCTCATTCCAAACGCCATAAGTTGATTGTTAGCACATACTTCGATAAATTTATTAAACACATATTTCGATAAAACATAAACTTTATTATTATGGGGTTAATGTCACCTTTTTTGGGGCTTATGACCGCTATAGAAGCGGTCATAATCCGTATTTTCGAAGTCCGAAAAAATGGGGATTAAGTCCGAACATTTTTCGGACATAATCTCCGTTTTCGAAATGGGGAGTATGTCCGTGGGGGTTATGTCACGGCACCGCCTACCATACCTGTACCCTAGCTCTGTCTATCATTTTCCTACCAATTTTCGTTATCAGAATAGGTAGCAAATAGGTAGCTTTTGTCCCGATTCCCACCTTTCCCTACCTATAAGCTACCTAAAAAATATGATTTATATACCTAAAAAATACTTATTTTTATACGTGTAATTTTAATGTTGTCTGGGGAAACTGAAAGGGAAAGTCAAACACATTGTATAGGAATTTTGATTTTAAATTTTGAAAAGCATTTTAATAGTAGGAAACTGAAAGGGAAAGGTAGCCTGCGAGTAGCAGGCAAACACATTGTATAGGAATTTCTATTTTGAAATTTAAAAAGCTTGATAAACAAGTGTTCGAAAAAATTACAATAGGGGTACATGTCAACCTGCGTAAGTCTCATATAATGCGTATTCTGTGTAGCTGCGTATGTAACGTAAGGTTTTTGTATGAAAAATAAAATACTCAATTCTACGTAACATACGCAATGAAATTGTCTCGTAACTCTCGTATCTATCTACGTATAATTTTGTTTGACATTTTATTTTATAAACAAAAAATTCTGAATATTTTTAATTTTATTTTTATTCAACATTTTCTCAACAAATACCACGTAAACCAACCGTGCGTGTACCAAAAATAAACCTTTGTGATGTTGGATGATTTATAATTAAGACAATCGTCCTCATAAAGATTTATGTTTCTCGTCGTGTTAAAAATGTTGTAATGAACTGCTGCTGTGGATATTGTATGATGAATGTTTTGCCGATGCTATGTCAAACGCCGACAATTAGAACATAGATGTCCATGCAAATTTTTAATGCGTTTCTTTTCTGTTGTACATCTCAAAGTCCATTAAATCCACCAAATTCATAATTTATATAGTGATATGTTGCACCATTTTTGATTTTTCAATCGGCACTTTGTTGTTGAATTATTTTTGACAATTCAAACAATACGAAATTCAAATACTCAACTTTTATAAAAGGTTATTCATGTCAATAAATTTACGAGATACGCGAGATACGCACATACGAGGTGAAATGTGTATGCCAAATATGAAATATCAAATTTGCCTTCATTATTTTTCAATATTGAAATTTGATGGCTGTTATTTGTTACGCTGCAAATAAATATGCCACGTCGCGTCTTTTGTGCGTTTGCATCATATTTAAAACATCGGTGTTAATTTCCGTCGGTTTGCTGCAGTTTGTTAATATTAATTTCCCGCAGATTTATGCTGATATCAAGATCATTGTGCCAATCTAATAGTTCTTACCGCCATACAAAAACAGCACGTGTTTTGTTATTGCTGACTTCGGTCACTAATGTATTGGTAAATTGAACAATATAACAATGCTGAGTTCACTTCTTTCCTTTTGCAAATGTAACAGCAAACAAATGCGATGCAACAACACAGCAAAATTCGTCAGTGTTTTTGTACAACAAAAAGTTTTTGGTGGGACGAAATGGATGAGCACTCATGATCGAGATTATATGCTTATGCTCCCTACTTTTCCCTACCAATTTGCTTCCAGCACATTGCCAACTTTACCCTGCTTGTGCCATTTGCTTACACCTGTTTGGCTACCATTCCCTACCTATGCCTGCCATTTCCCTACCAATTTTGTTTCAGGTTTCAACTAGCAGCTTTTGTCCACATTCGCACCTTTGCCTACCACAAAGCTTCATATAAAATGTGATTTCATTGCGTATAAATGGTTTACCTGTGTGTTTCGAACCATTTTCTTGCTTAAAATTTTGTCTGGGTTAGGCAATTTTAAAAATGATATTAACGAAACATATTTGTATGACGAAAGGAAACCTCATATTTACATTTCCCAAATAGTCGATGGGAAATTAGTTGATATAATGCTAGAAACAATTGACGCGCAAGTACGAGCCTATATAGACCAGGAAGGATCGCTTAGCGATATAATTAGAAAATATACCCAATTAAGATTACTTGATAACATGAGGTCTATAGATTTTAGGCATACAAAATTAGCCAATAATAAACAAAATAATGGTAATAACTTTCGACAGAACATAGATAATATACTAGATAATATACTATAATCAAAACCAACAGCATAATGGTATCAAGAATTCCCCAGACAAAAAATATGCAAGGAAACTAGTATTATAGAAGTAGTTTTTAGGAAAACTCACAAAATATGGTAGGAAATAGACATTGCATAGCAGGCATTTCATGAAAACAGGCAGGCTTTCTGTATCAGCATTTACGCAGGAAACTGGTAACCCGAGACAAAAAGATATGCAAGACGAGTTGGGAAAGTTAGGTCACATGGGTAAGTTCGGTCATATGGGACGGTCTTTTATAGTTGGGCGGGCCCGACTATGGAATACCCTACACCTTTAGTGGTGATCTTAATGTGGGATATTTAATTGTATACCTTAATTTTAAAGTTCTTAATTATGCTGAACTGCGCCCACCCTCAGAATATTATTCACATATCAGAAATTTACGTCTTATATCCCCTTAATTTAAAAAATTGATATAAAAGTATAAAAATCTAATAAAAAAAATATAAAAATAAAAGTGGGCGGGCCAGGCCTATATTTAAAATTTTGTAAGCCTAATCTTTCTTAGATTTGATTTTTGGACCACATATTTCTAGGTGAATTCTAACAAAAAACCAAAGTTTTCCCGCAATAAAAATCCGCGAAATAAACTACCGAAACCGAAAATCAACAGTTGAAAGTAATTTTTACAATCACAATTGATCACGTAACACTTCGGCTGTTAATATCGACGCAAACCGAGTTTTAACAATACCAAATTGGCAATTGTTAAACAAAACGAACTACGCACATAATCAAACACGCAACAATTTACAAGTGTGAGTTAACATTTTTTCGGCAAAATAAATAAAAATTAGTGATACCAAAATAACGGGTACTCACGATTAGTAAACTTCTCTGAGAACTAGAAATATCCGCAGGGATGGACAAACACTGCCTTGTGTAAGTGTTTTGTGTCGATGAGAATGTCGGGCCTATCTCTGAACAATGGCTGAGAAATGGCTACTGGTGAATAAGTGGAAGGATTTCAGTTAAATATTGTGTTTCTGCACTTATATTTATATTTATATTTATATTTATATTTATATTTATATTTATATTTATATTTATATTTATATTTATATTTATATTTATATTTATATTTATATTTATATTTATATTTATATTTATATTTATATTTATATTTATATTTATATTTATATTTATATTTATATTTATATTTATATTTATATTTATATTTATATTTATATTTATATTTATATTTATATTTATATTTATATTTATATTTATATTTATATTTATATTTATATTTATATTTATATTTATATTTATATTTATATTTATATTTATATTTATATTTATATTTATATTTATATTTATATTTATATTTATATTTATATTTATATTTATATTTATATTTATATTTATATTTATATTTATATTTATATTTATATTTATATTTATATTTATATTTATATTTATATTTATATTTATATTTATATTTATATTTATATTTATATTTATATTTATATTTATATTTATATTTATATTTATATTTATATTTATATTTATATTTATATTTATATTTATATTTATATTTATATTTATATTTATATTTATATTTATATTTATATTTATATTTATATTTATATTTATATTTATATTTATATTTATATTTATATTTATATTTATATTTATATTTATATTTATATTTATATTTATATTTATATTTATATTTATATTTATATTTATATTTATATTTATATTTATATTTATATTTATATTTATATTTATATTTATATTTATATTTATATTTATATTTATATTTATATTTATATTTATATTTATATTTATATTTATATTTATATTTATATTTATATTTATATTTATATTTATATTTATATTTATATTTATATTTATATTTATATTTATATTTATATTTATATTTATATTTATATTTATATTTATATTTATATTTATATTTATATTTATATTTATATTTATATTTATATTTATATTTATATTTATATTTATATTTATATTTATATTTATATTTATATTTATATTTATATTTATATTTATATTTATATTTATATTTATATTTATATTTATATTTATATTTATATTTATATTTATATTTATATTTATATTTATATTTATATTTATATTTATATTTATATTTATATTTATATTTATATTTATATTTATATTTATATTTATATTTATATTTATATTTATATTTATATTTATATTTATATTTATATTTATATTTATATTTATATTTATATTTATATTTATATTTATATTTATATTTATATTTATATTTATATTTATATTTATATTTATATTTATATTTATATTTATATTTATATTTATATTTATATTTATATTTATATTTATATTTATATTTATATTTATATTTATATTTATATTTATATTTATATTTATATTTATATTTATATTTATATTTATATTTATATTTATATTTATATTTATATTTATATTTATATTTATATTTATATTTATATTTATATTTATATTTATATTTATATTTATATTTATATTTATATTTATATTTATATTTATATTTATATTTATATTTATATTTATATTTATATTTATATTTATATTTATATTTATATTTATATTTATATTTATATTTATATTTATATTTATATTTATATTTATATTTATATTTATATTTATATTTATATTTATATTTATATTTATATTTATATTTATATTTATATTTATATTTATATTTATATTTATATTTATATTTATATTTATATTTATATTTATATTTATATTTATATTTATATTTATATTTATATTTATATTTATATTTATATTTATATTTATATTTATATTTATATTTATATTTATATTTATATTTATATTTATATTTATATTTATATTTATATTTATATTTATATTTATATTTATATTTATATTTATATTTATATTTATATTTATATTTATATTTATATTTATATTTATATTTATATTTATATTTATATTTATATTTATATTTATATTTATATTTATATTTATATTTATATTTATATTTATATTTATATTTATATTTATATTTATATTTATATTTATATTTATATTTATATTTATATTTATATTTATATTTATATTTATATTTATATTTATATTTATATTTATATTTATATTTATATTTATATTTATATTTATATTTATATTTATATTTATATTTATATTTATATTTATATTTATATTTATATTTATATTTATATTTATATTTATATTTATATTTATATTTATATTTATATTTATATTTATATTTATATTTATATTTATATTTATATTTATATTTATATTTATATTTATATTTATATTTATATTTATATTTATATTTATATTTATATTTATATTTATATTTATATTTATATTTATATTTATATTTATATTTATATTTATATTTATATTTATATTTATATTTATATTTATATTTATATTTATATTTATATTTATATTTATATTTATATTTATATTTATATTTATATTTATATTTATATTTATATTTATATTTATATTTATATTTATATTTATATTTATATTTATATTTATATTTATATTTATATTTATATTTATATTTATATTTATATTTATATTTATATTTATATTTATATTTATATTTATATTTATATTTATATTTATATTTATATTTATATTTATATTTATATTTATATTTATATTTATATTTATATTTATATTTATATTTATATTTATATTTATATTTATATTTATATTTATATTTATATTTATATTTATATTTATATTTATATTTATATTTATATTTATATTTATATTTATATTTATATTTATATTTATATTTATATTTATATTTATATTTATATTTATATTTATATTTATATTTATATTTATATTTATATTTATATTTATATTTATATTTATATTTATATTTATATTTATATTTATATTTATATTTATATTTATATTTATATTTATATTTATATTTATATTTATATTTATATTTATATTTATATTTATATTTATATTTATATTTATATTTATATTTATATTTATATTTATATTTATATTTATATTTATATTTATATTTATATTTATATTTATATTTATATTTATATTTATATTTATATTTATATTTATATTTATATTTATATTTATATTTATATTTATATTTATATTTATATTTATATTTATATTTATATTTATATTTATATTTATATTTATATTTATATTTATATTTATATTTATATTTATATTTATATTTATATTTATATTTATATTTATATTTATATTTATATTTATATTTATATTTATATTTATATTTATATTTATATTTATATTTATATTTATATTTATATTTATATTTATATTTATATTTATATTTATATTTATATTTATATTTATATTTATATTTATATTTATATTTATATTTATATTTATATTTATATTTATATTTATATTTATATTTATATTTATATTTATATTTATATTTATATTTATATTTATATTTATATTTATATTTATATTTATATTTATATTTATATTTATATTTATATTTATATTTATATTTATATTTATATTTATATTTATATTTATATTTATATTTATATTTATATTTATATTTATATTTATATTTATATTTATATTTATATTTATATTTATATTTATATTTATATTTATATTTATATTTATATTTATATTTATATTTATATTTATATTTATATTTATATTTATATTTATATTTATATTTATATTTATATTTATATTTATATTTATATTTATATTTATATTTATATTTATATTTATATTTATATTTATATTTATATTTATATTTATATTTATATTTATATTTATATTTATATTTATATTTATATTTATATTTATATTTATATTTATATTTATATTTATATTTATATTTATATTTATATTTATATTTATATTTATATTTATATTTATATTTATATTTATATTTATATTTATATTTATATTTATATTTATATTTATATTTATATTTATATTTATATTTATATTTATATTTATATTTATATTTATATTTATATTTATATTTATATTTATATTTATATTTATATTTATATTTATATTTATATTTATATTTATATTTATATTTATATTTATATTTATATTTATATTTATATTTATATTTATATTTATATTTATATTTATATTTATATTTATATTTATATTTATATTTATATTTATATTTATATTTATATTTATATTTATATTTATATTTATATTTATATTTATATTTATATTTATATTTATATTTATATTTATATTTATATTTATATTTATATTTATATTTATATTTATATTTATATTTATATTTATATTTATATTTATATTTATATTTATATTTATATTTATATTTATATTTATATTTATATTTATATTTATATTTATATTTATATTTATATTTATATTTATATTTATATTTATATTTATATTTATATTTATATTTATATTTATATTTATATTTATATTTATATTTATATTTATATTTATATTTATATTTATATTTATATTTATATTTATATTTATATTTATATTTATATTTATATTTATATTTATATTTATATTTATATTTATATTTATATTTATATTTATATTTATATTTATATTTATATTTATATTTATATTTATATTTATATTTATATTTATATTTATATTTATATTTATATTTATATTTATATTTATATTTATATTTATATTTATATTTATATTTATATTTATATTTATATTTATATTTATATTTATATTTATATTTATATTTATATTTATATTTATATTTATATTTATATTTATATTTATATTTATATTTATATTTATATTTATATTTATATTTATATTTATATTTATATTTATATTTATATTTATATTTATATTTATATTTATATTTATATTTATATTTATATTTATATTTATATTTATATTTATATTTATATTTATATTTATATTTATATTTATATTTATATTTATATTTATATTTATATTTATATTTATATTTATATTTATATTTATATTTATATTTATATTTATATTTATATTTATATTTATATTTATATTTATATTTATATTTATATTTATATTTATATTTATATTTATATTTATATTTATATTTATATTTATATTTATATTTATATTTATATTTATATTTATATTTATATTTATATTTATATTTATATTTATATTTATATTTATATTTATATTTATATTTATATTTATATTTATATTTATATTTATATTTATATTTATATTTATATTTATATTTATATTTATATTTATATTTATATTTATATTTATATTTATATTTATATTTATATTTATATTTATATTTATATTTATATTTATATTTATATTTATATTTATATTTATATTTATATTTATATTTATATTTATATTTATATTTATATTTATATTTATATTTATATTTATATTTATATTTATATTTATATTTATATTTATATTTATATTTATATTTATATTTATATTTATATTTATATTTATATTTATATTTATATTTATATTTATATTTATATTTATATTTATATTTATATTTATATTTATATTTATATTTATATTTATATTTATATTTATATTTATATTTATATTTATATTTATATTTATATTTATATTTATATTTATATTTATATTTATATTTATATTTATATTTATATTTATATTTATATTTATATTTATATTTATATTTATATTTATATTTATATTTATATTTATATTTATATTTATATTTATATTTATATTTATATTTATATTTATATTTATATTTATATTTATATTTATATTTATATTTATATTTATATTTATATTTATATTTATATTTATATTTATATTTATATTTATATTTATATTTATATTTATATTTATATTTATATTTATATTTATATTTATATTTATATTTATATTTATATTTATATTTATATTTATATTTATATTTATATTTATATTTATATTTATATTTATATTTATATTTATATTTATATTTATATTTATATTTATATTTATATTTATATTTATATTTATATTTATATTTATATTTATATTTATATTTATATTTATATTTATATTTATATTTATATTTATATTTATATTTATATTTATATTTATATTTATATTTATATTTATATTTATATTTATATTTATATTTATATTTATATTTATATTTATATTTATATTTATATTTATATTTATATTTATATTTATATTTATATTTATATTTATATTTATATTTATATTTATATTTATATTTATATTTATATTTATATTTATATTTATATTTATATTTATATTTATATTTATATTTATATTTATATTTATATTTATATTTATATTTATATTTATATTTATATTTATATTTATATTTATATTTATATTTATATTTATATTTATATTTATATTTATATTTATATTTATATTTATATTTATATTTATATTTATATTTATATTTATATTTATATTTATATTTATATTTATATTTATATTTATATTTATATTTATATTTATATTTATATTTATATTTATATTTATATTTATATTTATATTTATATTTATATTTATATTTATATTTATATTTATATTTATATTTATATTTATATTTATATTTATATTTATATTTATATTTATATTTATATTTATATTTATATTTATATTTATATTTATATTTATATTTATATTTATATTTATATTTATATTTATATTTATATTTATATTTATATTTATATTTATATTTATATTTATATTTATATTTATATTTATATTTATATTTATATTTATATTTATATTTATATTTATATTTATATTTATATTTATATTTATATTTATATTTATATTTATATTTATATTTATATTTATATTTATATTTATATTTATATTTATATTTATATTTATATTTATATTTATATTTATATTTATATTTATATTTATATTTATATTTATATTTATATTTATATTTATATTTATATTTATATTTATATTTATATTTATATTTATATTTATATTTATATTTATATTTATATTTATATTTATATTTATATTTATATTTATATTTATATTTATATTTATATTTATATTTATATTTATATTTATATTTATATTTATATTTATATTTATATTTATATTTATATTTATATTTATATTTATATTTATATTTATATTTATATTTATATTTATATTTATATTTATATTTATATTTATATTTATATTTATATTTATATTTATATTTATATTTATATTTATATTTATATTTATATTTATATTTATATTTATATTTATATTTATATTTATATTTATATTTATATTTATATTTATATTTATATTTATATTTATATTTATATTTATATTTATATTTATATTTATATTTATATTTATATTTATATTTATATTTATATTTATATTTATATTTATATTTATATTTATATTTATATTTATATTTATATTTATATTTATATTTATATTTATATTTATATTTATATTTATATTTATATTTATATTTATATTTATATTTATATTTATATTTATATTTATATTTATATTTATATTTATATTTATATTTATATTTATATTTATATTTATATTTATATTTATATTTATATTTATATTTATATTTATATTTATATTTATATTTATATTTATATTTATATTTATATTTATATTTATATTTATATTTATATTTATATTTATATTTATATTTATATTTATATTTATATTTATATTTATATTTATATTTATATTTATATTTATATTTATATTTATATTTATATTTATATTTATATTTATATTTATATTTATATTTATATTTATATTTATATTTATATTTATATTTATATTTATATTTATATTTATATTTATATTTATATTTATATTTATATTTATATTTATATTTATATTTATATTTATATTTATATTTATATTTATATTTATATTTATATTTATATTTATATTTATATTTATATTTATATTTATATTTATATTTATATTTATATTTATATTTATATTTATATTTATATTTATATTTATATTTATATTTATATTTATATTTATATTTATATTTATATTTATATTTATATTTATATTTATATTTATATTTATATTTATATTTATATTTATATTTATATTTATATTTATATTTATATTTATATTTATATTTATATTTATATTTATATTTATATTTATATTTATATTTATATTTATATTTATATTTATATTTATATTTATATTTATATTTATATTTATATTTATATTTATATTTATATTTATATTTATATTTATATTTATATTTATATTTATATTTATATTTATATTTATATTTATATTTATATTTATATTTATATTTATATTTATATTTATATTTATATTTATATTTATATTTATATTTATATTTATATTTATATTTATATTTATATTTATATTTATATTTATATTTATATTTATATTTATATTTATATTTATATTTATATTTATATTTATATTTATATTTATATTTATATTTATATTTATATTTATATTTATATTTATATTTATATTTATATTTATATTTATATTTATATTTATATTTATATTTATATTTATATTTATATTTATATTTATATTTATATTTATATTTATATTTATATTTATATTTATATTTATATTTATATTTATATTTATATTTATATTTATATTTATATTTATATTTATATTTATATTTATATTTATATTTATATTTATATTTATATTTATATTTATATTATATTTATATTTATATTTATATTTATATTTATATTTATATTTATATTTATATTTATATTTATATTTATATTTATATTTATATTTATATTTATATTTATATTTATATTTATATTTATATTTATATTTATATTTATATTTATATTTATATTTATATTTATATTTATATTTATATTTATATTTATATTTATATTTATATTTATATTTATATTTATATTTATATTTATATTTATATTTATATTTATATTTATATTTATATTTATATTTATATTTATATTTATATTTATATTTATATTTATATTTATATTTATATTTATATTTATATTTATATTTATATTTATATTTATATTTATATTTATATTTATATTTATATTTATATTTATATTTATATTTATATTTATATTTATATTTATATTTATATTTATATTTATATTTATATTTATATTTATATTTATATTTATATTTATATTTATATTTATATTTATATTTATATTTATATTTATATTTATATTTATATTTATATTTATATTTATATTTATATTTATATTTATATTTATATTTATATTTATATTTATATTTATATTTATATTTATATTTATATTTATATTTATATTTATATTTATATTTATATTTATATTTATATTTATATTTATATTTATATTTATATTTATATTTATATTTATATTTATATTTATATTTATATTTATATTTATATTTATATTTATATTTATATTTATATTTATATTTATATTTATATTTATATTTATATTTATATTTATATTTATATTTATATTTATATTTATATTTATATTTATATTTATATTTATATTTATATTTATATTTATATTTATATTTATATTTATATTTATATTTATATTTATATTTATATTTATATTTATATTTATATTTATATTTATATTTATATTTATATTTATATTTATATTTATATTTATATTTATATTTATATTTATATTTATATTTATATTTATATTTATATTTATATTTATATTTATATTTATATTTATATTTATATTTATATTTATATTTATATTTATATTTATATTTATATTTATATTTATATTTATATTTATATTTATATTTATATTTATATTTATATTTATATTTATATTTATATTTATATTTATATTTATATTTATATTTATATTTATATTTATATTTATATTTATATTTATATTTATATTTATATTTATATTTATATTTATATTTATATTTATATTTATATTTATATTTATATTTATATTTATATTTATATTTATATTTATATTTATATTTATATTTATATTTATATTTATATTTATATTTATATTTATATTTATATTTATATTTATATTTATATTTATATTTATATTTATATTTATATTTATATTTATATTTATATTTATATTTATATTTATATTTATATTTATATTTATATTTATATTTATATTTATATTTATATTTATATTTATATTTATATTTATATTTATATTTATATTTATATTTATATTTATATTTATATTTATATTTATATTTATATTTATATTTATATTTATATTTATATTTATATTTATATTTATATTTATATTTATATTTATATTTATATTTATATTTATATTTATATTTATATTTATATTTATATTTATATTTATATTTATATTTATATTTATATTTATATTTATATTTATATTTATATTTATATTTATATTTATATTTATATTTATATTTATATTTATATTTATATTTATATTTATATTTATATTTATATTTATATTTATATTTATATTTATATTTATATTTATATTTATATTTATATTTATATTTATATTTATATTTATATTTATATTTATATTTATATTTATATTTATATTTATATTTATATTTATATTTATATTTATATTTATATTTATATTTATATTTATATTTATATTTATATTTATATTTATATTTATATTTATATTTATATTTATATTTATATTTATATTTATATTTATATTTATATTTATATTTATATTTATATTTATATTTATATTTATATTTATATTTATATTTATATTTATATTTATATTTATATTTATATTTATATTTATATTTATATTTATATTTATATTTATATTTATATTTATATTTATATTTATATTTATATTTATATTTATATTTATATTTATATTTATATTTATATTTATATTTATATTTATATTTATATTTATATTTATATTTATATTTATATTTATATTTATATTTATATTTATATTTATATTTATATTTATATTTATATTTATATTTATATTTATATTTATATTTATATTTATATTTATATTTATATTTATATTTATATTTATATTTATATTTATATTTATATTTATATTTATATTTATATTTATATTTATATTTATATTTATATTTATATTTATATTTATATTTATATTTATATTTATATTTATATTTATATTTATATTTATATTTATATTTATATTTATATTTATATTTATATTTATATTTATATTTATATTTATATTTATATTTATATTTATATTTATATTTATATTTATATTTATATTTATATTTATATTTATATTTATATTTATATTTATATTTATATTTATATTTATATTTATATTTATATTTATATTTATATTTATATTTATATTTATATTTATATTTATATTTATATTTATATTTATATTTATATTTATATTTATATTTATATTTATATTTATATTCGCCCACACTTCCCAAGACCCCAGCCCTTTGCTCATGACCTTAGAATGCAACACACTTAAAAACACAGAACCTCGCGTGACATGGTATGATCATACCCGAGCCTACACTTCTTTCTTATACTATTAACACAGCTATTAACAATTACTAAAATAAAATCTAGAAAAAAAATGAGCACGCACAATGTCCAACGAATCGCTACTTCTGCAAGGTATTGACGATGTTTGCTCTATTGCATCTTCATCGAAGTCTAGGTAGTGTCTCAGAGTCCTTGATGAAGGGAGTTGGGCAACTCTTCAAAATTGGAAAGTGGTCCAACTCAGAATCGGATGACTCCACTGATGGCAAAGCGATGCGTGAAGCATATCGCACCACAAAACGCATAGAATCGAAAAACGAAGATGCAAGCAAGGAAGACAGCTACCGTTTGAAGACTGCCAAGTGCATCATGTCCTCACGGCAGATCATGAGAAATGACAAGCATATCGATGGACAAGTAGACTCCCATACTTCAGGCTTGAATGAGTCGCAACGCTCAGGTTAGAACGCTGAATTTTTAAAGAAAAATGAACTGATTAATCCCGACAACTTAGCCGACGTTGAGCTGTCCCGAAAGTCTGATGTTAGGAGCACTGATCCTGAAACTGAAAGCGGCGAAGGATCAAGGCCGAAAGTCAGATGTTAGGATCACTGATCCTGAAACCGCAAAATTGATGGGTCGACCCGCCCTGAAACTAGCAGCGAAGGATCAAGGAGATATGATGGAGATAGAGTATGGGGCATTAGATGTGGTAGGTGCTGTAGGCAACCTCCCGGATGGAACACCCAGCTCAAGCTCAACTGCTGCAAATCCGATAGGCCGACACGCTCAGACGACCAAGGCAATTGAGTTTAGGCGGCCGGCTGGGGTTGCTGGTAATAATCCAGGTAACCTCGAGCTTACCGTTGCGGGGTGCTCCAAAAGGGATAGAACCCAGATAATGCCAGCAAGAAGCATAAATACAACACAGAGCCAAATACCTACAACGAGGCTGCATCAGAGTAGCCATTACAGATAATGGCAAAAGAATTGAAACAGAAGACTGGCGTCTGCTCGAAAGCCGACTGCTTATAGCGATCACGGAATCTGTGAGGGATCCTTCTGGACTTCCCCCATACTTTGGTAATATCTCAACGCTTAACGGACACAAGGTGCTATCGTGCAAGTCTGCGGAAACGCACACCTGGCTCGTAAACACTGTGGCCGCTCTGGATGAGTTGTGGGATGGGGCAAGCCTGGAGGTAGTCCCCTTAGAGAAACTACCAAAACGCCCACGAATCCGGGTGTTTATAACGGGACCAACAATTCCGAAAGAACGCCTTAAAGAGATGCTGCAACATCAAAACAAATACATCTACCCTTCATCCGATTGAGAAATCGTCCGGATAGAAGAACAAACTAATGTAGGGCAATCAGTTGTGGTCGCAGTGAATCAAGTGACAGAAGAGCTATTGAAGAAGAATGACTCCAGAATCAGCATCGGACTAAGCAGTGTCGTTGCACGCCTAGTGACATGGAGAGGGAATGTCGATATGAAGCAACCGGATCGCAATGATGAAGGTAATATAAATTAACCTGCACCATAGCATAACGGCTTCTACAAACGTCCTCCATATCACAAAAAATAACATAGATCTCGTACTTATACAAGAACCATGGGTGAACCAGAACAAAATCTCTGGACTTGACCATACGGACTACGTAACCTACAATGCTACAGACATCAGAACACTTAGAACATGCATTCTTGCAAAAAGAACTTTAAAACCAATACTTTTGACTCAGTTCAGTAATCGTGATCAAACATCGATAAGTTTAGACACAAAAATAGAACCCCTAATTATAGCATCGGCTTACTTCGCGCACGATGATGGAGACCTTCCTCCGCCAAAAATAGTTAGACAGCTTGTCAAACACGCAAATAAAGAAAAGATAAACGCGATAATAGGATGTGATGCGAATGCGCATCACACTCTCTGGGGAAGCA
Source organism: Dryomyza anilis (assembly GCA_951804985.1). NCBI lineage: Eukaryota > Metazoa > Arthropoda > Insecta > Diptera > Dryomyzidae > Dryomyza > Dryomyza anilis. Next base: position 35,312,847 of record OX638135.1, read on the forward strand.
CAGACACAAACCCTTGAACATGCCTATCACAATGCATGTCCACTGATAAGGAGTAAAAAAAAAATAAAAATCAACCTTGGTGGAACCCGCACCTCAAAGCCCTGCGTACATAGGTGAGGAGAACGTTCAATACTGTTAGAAACACAACCGACAATCAAAAGTGGGAAACATACAAAGAAACACAACCGACAATCAAAAGTGGGAAACATACAAAAAACTATTAATTAACTATGGACACACACACCAGATGAAACACTGAATGTTCTTCTGCAGACCCACTGCGGGATGCGAACAACTACCACAACAAATTAACGAAACAATGACATACATACACAACCACCGAGTCAATAACGAAGACGAAATGAGAAACATAATCAACCTCGAAAAAATTTAATGGGCTATGAACACCTTCTCCCCATACAAATTCCCGGGATTGGGTGGCATCTATCCAGTGATGTTACATAAGACATGCAACCTAATAGGCCCCATCATGGTGAGGGTATTCCAGGCGTGTCCACGCCTAAAATACCTACCAACCATGTGGAAAGAAGTGAAGGTAGAATTCATACCTAAAGCAGGGAAAATACAAAAATAAGCCTATCATCCTTTATGCTTAAAACTCTAGAAAGAATACTAGACAACCATATTTAAGCAAAGTTACCAAACCTAAACTTTTCATGCAATCAACATGCATATCTTAAAGGCAAATCAACTGAAACCGCGCTCGATGACGTCGTCTCCAACATTGAGAAATCCCTCAAATTCAAGGAATACACACTGGCAGGTTTTTTAGATTTAGAAGGTGCCTTCAACTACATCTACTCTACATCCATCCGAAATGCGCTAATAAATGCGCAGGTAGAAAACGGCTTAGTAGAATGGCAGATGGAAATGCTAAAAAGCCGTAGAATCAATGCAAATATTGGGCAGTGTGCCATTAAAGCAAGAGCTAGTTGGGGAACTCCTCAGGGAGGAGTTATAACCCCACACACTCTGTATACTAGTCCTGAACGAGATTCTAATAGAATTCGAAAACACTGGTATCCACGTGGTGGCATACGCCGATGACTTGGTGATCCTGTCGACAGGAAAATACATAGATACAGTGTCCAACGTTTTAGAAACCTCTTTAAAAAAACTGCCAAGATGGGCAAAGACATGTGGGCTAAACATAAACCCATCCAAAACGGAACTTGTACTATTTACAAATAGAAGAAAAATTCCACCATTTCATCTACCCATACTAGAGGGGACCATGCTTAACCTGTCGAAAAGTGCAAAGTTCCTAGTTATTGTCTTAGACGACAAACTAAACTGGAAACTAAACATAACCGAGAGAATAAAGAAGGCATACGCAGCGTTCTATTCCTGTAAAAAGATAATTGGTACTAACTGGGGTCTTCAACCAAGATTAATATATTCGATGTACACGGCCATGGACGCCCCATACTGAGCTACGGTAGCATAGTATGGTGGACAGCCCTTGAAAAATAAATGTAACACAACCGAACTGCAAAAATTGCACAGAACAGCCCTTATAAGTATAACAGGAGCACTGAAAACAACTCCGACCGCGGCACTAGAAGTTATTCTAAATATAATGCCAATAGACCTCTTCATTAGAGGTGCTGCATCAAAAACAGCACTGAGACTCTCTCATTCATCAGACCTAAACAGACTGTCATACGGACACTCCTCAATAACTCGTCAATTTATGTCGACTGCTCCTGTAACGGACTATATTACACATTATATTGACTTAGAAAAAAGAATAAACGTAGTTTTTCCAACAAGGGAACAATGGACTCAAAACAAGGTCATAAATCAGTATGAAATAAGTGTCTATACATACGAGTCCACGATGGACTCGGTGTGGGATCTTCTGTGAAGCCCTTCAAGTGGAAAAATCGATAAAAATAGGAAACGACTGCTCCATATTTCAAGCGGAAATATATGCCGTGGCTGAGGTGGCCAGATTACTAGCAATGAAAGAACTATCGACAACCGATATTACCTTTTTCATTGATAGTCACGCTACCATCAAAGCCTTACAAAATAGGAATATAAGACCTGAACTAGTCAGCCGTTGTCGCAGAGAGCTTCAGGTTCTCAACGAGCAACACTTTTTAAAACTGTGCTGGGTACCAGGTCATTCAGATATTCCGGCTAATGAAAATGCAGACGAGTTAGGAGCAGAAAACGAATTCATTGACAGTAGTGTAAGATCACATATGGCGGAATACAATCAGATCACAAAAACAGATCACAAAAACACTAGAGAACATTAGAAATACGAACTGGGTTAGATCACATAAGGGACAAACGACAAAAAAAGTGGTACCATCTTGATAAAGGTCACAGTAATAGTATTCTAGAATTATACAAAAGAGAACTAAGACTACTAATAGTGATAATAACAGGACACAAGACGCTGGGAACCCACTTGAGAAGGATGGGTTCTCAGGTAGACGACATTTGCAGGTGGTGTGGGGATAGTGAAGCAAATGAAGACAGCTACCATTTTCTCTACCAATGCCCAGCAATGGCTCGAATAAGAAATAAATTTCTAGGCTCTTTTTTCTTTCAGGAACTAGAAGAGATCCACGAAGCGCACCCAATGCAGATAATGAAGTTCGTTAGGGCATCAGGATGGCCCTTAAAGGAGGGAAGACACGAACCCCCTTCTTAACACATATTCTTAAGAAAAAAAAAATAATAATAATAAAAATGTAATTATATCTAAAATGGAATATATAAAATTAAATATTACTCACCTATGGATATATACAATATAACAGAGGAAACACAATGGACCAAAAATGGTCTCAGTGAGTTGGCAAGCGTCAAATATCTTTATATATTTGCATTGTCAACATCCTCACTACCTAACCTAACCTAACCTGAATACTTTTCGAGTTATTAGATCCTAAAGTGTTATATAGAACTGTCTTGTATTGGAGGTGGGCGTGACCGGTGGTCGATTTGGCTCATTTCCAAAGCCAGTTCCTACTTTTGGCTAAAAAAATATTAAAACGAAATTTCATCGCATTCACATTGCATAGCATGCATTTTAAATTTTTGAAAAAAAAAGGCAGGCTCCCTCTAGCAGCTTTTCCGCAGGAAACTAGTGTGTTCAAGCCAACTCCTAGCAGGCAAAGGTGTTATTTTGTAAGTTTTGTTTTAAAAATTTGAAAAGCATCTTTATAACAGCATAATGGAAGGGGTAGCCTGTCTGTAGTAGGCAAAAACATTTTTTAGAAATATCTGATTTGAAGTTTTTAAAAGTAGCTTTATAGCATGAAAGTGACGCGGGCAGGTAGCCTGCCTGTGTCAGGCAAAATTTTCATATATGAATATCTGTATTGAAATTATAAAAGTACTTTTATAGCAGGGTAATAAAAGGGAAAGATAGCATTATTTTAGCTGCCATTAAGGCAGCTTTTAGAAAATTTTTGACAGCATTTTTTTTTACAAATATAAAATTTTACTTCAAAATTTTTCAATATTGAACATTTTTGGCTTAGCTTTGGTACTTTGTGCCAAGCAATGTGCTACGTTTTTTAGTTTGTGCTAATTCGTTTCCGTCGGTTTGTTGAATTGCAGATAATTTTTAAATCTCCGAAGTTGTTGCAGATATAGTGGAAGATTTAGCAGACCACAATGACAAACACATGCCTTCAGCTAAGTTCACTTAAACTATTTGTAAGTGCAACAACAAACAGGTGAAAATCCAGCAACTCAACAGCGCGTGATCGTTTACCTTCCATTCCCCACGTTGCCGTCCATTCCCCACATTTGCAAGCCATTTTGATTTCACCAGATTGCCTACCATGACCTGCCTGTCCCTACCATTTTGCTCCACACGTACTGCCTACCATACCCCATTTGCCTGCTATAATCCTGCCAGTTTTGATTTCGTACTACATGCCTGCATGCAGGCAATAGCAGGTTTTGCCTTAATGCTCACCTAAAAGGTACCTCAAAAATGTGATTTTCATACCAAAAAATGCTTGTTTACCTGCTAGTTTCTTTACATTTTCGTGTCAAAAGTTTTGTCTCGGGAATTTTTGGTTTTAAAAAGTATATTTATAGCTAGAAATGGATGGGAAATCATTGTTTATTTTCGTCGGTTTGTTATCGCCGCGATTTATGCTGATCTACGGAGGTGACAAGCTACTAGAGGTGACCAGCTACTGATTTTTTTGCCATTTGCTTGTTGTACAAAACGTGTTTTGTTCTTGCTTACTTCGATAAGAATAACAAGGCGAAACAATAACAATATGAAGCAGCAGAAATAAGCGTATTCGACAACACGGTATCGAAGCGATTAATTTTTCCGAAAATACGACAAACAAAATTCGTCAGTATTGTTGTACAACAAGACCTTTAGGTTGAGGACGGTATGGATGATCACCCATGATCTGGATCATATGTTTATGATCCCAACCTTTTCCTACAATTTTTCTTCCAGATTATTGACCATCTTACCCTGCCTGAGCCTACCATTTTACTTCCACCTGATTGGCACCCATATCCTACCCATGGCTTCCCTACCATGCTATGGCAGCCATGCTAAAGCAGGGAAATAGCAGCTTTTGTCCACATTACCACCTTTGCCTACCTCAAAGCTTCATAAAAAATGCGAACCATTTTCCTGTTTAAAATTTTGTCTGGGGAACTCTGGACAAAACAGAGATAATAAGAAAAACCAGTTGGGAAGGTTAGATCACATGAGAAATTTTAAAGTAGGTGTAATTATAATAGTTAGGATTATAAAAATTATAGTCGGTCTAGACCGACTATAAATACCCTACACATATGTGTGGTTACCATTAAAAGTGATATATAGGTCACCAGGGTATACGAATCCTGAAAATAACTACAAACATTCAATCGCTGAAGAATTTCCATTCATTTGATACCCATATTTACAAATGGGTAGGTGTACCGAATTTCGATTTTTTTTTGCGAACCACAAGTCTTTTCGCCAGAAAACTTTATTATCATGTGTTTGAGCATGATGTCAATATATATTTGACCAAAAAAGTTTACATAAACACGTATACATAAAAATTGATCTTTATATGTACATTTAATATGAGGTATTTGAACATAAGTGGTTGGATCATAGGTCTCAATGGACCGATCTCGACATACAGCGTAGGTATATTAGTAATCTAAGTTATAAGTTTCATTTATCTAGCTTTTCAATTTTAAAAGTAGTAGGGATTTCAACAGACGGACAGACAGACAGACAGACAGACAGACAGACAGACAGACAGACAGACAGACAGACAGACGGACATACAGACGGACGGACAGACGGACATCGCTAAATCGACTCAGGAGGTCATGCTGATCAAGAATATATATACTTTTCCATACCGGAGATGCTTCCTTCTGGGTGTTACAAACGGCGTACCAAACTGAATATACCCTTTCACTCTTAGTGTAGGGTATAAAAATCAACCAAATAACTACAAAAACCACTCTGGACAATACAGATGTAATAACTCAAATAATAATCAAAATCAGCAACATTACGGTAAGAACAACTCTGTACAATACAGACATAATAACAGGAACTGTTATACGAATACCAACAAAATAATGATAATAACAATACGGGACAATTCCGATTTAAAAGTAATAATTCTAGTCAGCGCAGACATTGCACAACACCAATACCTATAGAATTTCAAATTTCGGGAACCTTCTCCTGGGAGGTAGTTCAATTTTCAAGTCAGGCGTCGTATGCCATTATTGGTACGAATTTTCAGGTACTCCTTAAAGCTAAGGTTGACCTAGAGAATGGGTATCTGACAGCAAAAAATTGTATTTCAAAAATCCCCTAATAACACCTAAATCGAGTGTTTCATTAACAGCCTTCATTTCAGATTTACAAAGAAAATATGTTGTAGAAAGTTTCAAATTTGATTTCGAAAAAGTAATCTTAAAACATTTATTTGAATTAAGCAGTAAACGATTTCGAGAACACCAAATCGATACATTATTTAAATATTTTTTAAAATTATAAACGTCAAATGAATTGCGAATTTTACGGTAAATTTTCATATCATTAGCATATAATAAAATATTTGAAAATTAATTTATTTATCATTAATAAATAAATTGAAAAGCAATTATCCCAAAATTATTCCTTGTGGAACCCCTAAAAAGGCAACATAAGGACGAGGAATTATATTTTCAATATTAATATAGCAAAGTCTGTTATTAAGATAAGACTTAATCCAACTTAAACTTTTTTAAGGGAAAACCAATTTTAGAAAGTTTTGCTTTCAAGGTGAAACTTTATCAAAAGCTTTAGAGAAATCAGTATAAACTGTCTCAACTTGCCAATCATCCTCAAAAGAATTGACACAGCTAAATTTGATACTGTTGAACGACCATGCACAAAGCCATGTTGGCAAGGGCAAATTATGTTTTTAATATTGAAATACAATTTATTCTTGACGATATTTTTGAAAAGTTTAGATATATTAAATAATTTCGATATAGGCCTATAATTAAACACGTTTTTTTCCGACCATTTTTATAAACTGGAGTAATTGAAGCAATTTTCCATTTATCAATAAAAATACCTCTACTTAAAGATTTATTAAATATTAATGTCAGCGGCTCACATAAAAAATCAAAACATTTCCCCAAAAAAATGAAGATACACCATCAATGTCCTCTTTAAAAGAATTTTTCAGATTATAAATTCGCATTAAAACATCATCCACAGATAAAGTTAAGGAGCCAAAATTTATAAGTTGGTCAATACCATTGAGATAATTCTCATCAAATGAACTGGAGAAATGTTCGAAATTAGAATTAAAATAATCCGCAAACATATTTACAGTATCTGCAATATTGTGCGATATTTTATTTTCGCAGAACATCGAAGAAGGAATATTTTAGCATGATTTTTTAGATTGGACGTAATCCCAAAACGATTTGGGATTGTCCCTAACATTATTTTTAAAATATATTGCTTATAAAGAAATCTATTAAAAAGTTAAATTCCCTCATATAATGCACGTCTTTTTCTTTAAATATTTCATTATAAGTAAGTGGCTTTAAATTGATAGTCAATTTATTTCTTAAATTTTTTAATCTTTTTAAACCATTAGTATACCAAATCAGCTTATAAACTTTATTAGAAATTAATGGTATATTGAGATAAATAATTTCAAGTATATTTTTCAAAAACAAATCATTAGAATGAGCTGCATCTTTCTTATCAAAAAATAATACCAAATCAATACTATTAAAGATGTTATTTCAATTATCAAAATTACATAAGTTGTAATTAAAATTATTTGGCGTTGATATTTTTAAAAATTCGTAAAATTCAATATTAAGAATCAAAGCTGTATGATGCATATTCGAAGTACAAAATGGAAAAACACATTCTGTTAAATCAAATTTGATATGACCACTTAAAAATATTAGATCTAGAATTCTATTAAGCGTATTTGAAAATTTATTAATTTGATTTAATCCAATATCAAATAAAGAATCAATAAAGTTTTTCTCATACTCATGATTAACATTACTTGGAATTAAAGATGAATTATTTGCATAGGAAAACCAAACTAACGGCGAACCTTTACATCAGCTTACGATTTCGAAAGCTCTTAATAAAAAATTGCAAAAACACCTAATTTGAAATTAACACTCTTCATATTCTCCAGTGGCGTGTCTTTCTTTACCAATTTATAGCATGCCAAGTGATTTCTACCAATATCAGCATACTTTTCAACATATGGGATGATATTTTCTTCAGTCACAGTCGCACAGTGTGCGATTTTAACTAGGGCAAAGATCCGTTGGTTGGACATAGTTTTGTATTTTGGCTATAACATTTATTTAAAAACAAGTTAGTGGAATAATATATACCAATTTAAAGTGCATTTAATGGGCTATCTTTTGTAGAATAGAATTGTATGGTTACATATAAATTTTAAAAAATACAGTCTACATTCTAAAGAACAAAAAAAATGTAAAAAAAAAATTGGTCCGTAGGTTGGGCCACCACAAAAAATCGCTAAACACCTTTCAAAAAAGACTGAAAATGAATAATTTTAAACCAATTTTCAACCAATCTGTATTATTTTCATTTAATAGAACTTACAAAATCATGAACTAGTGATGGTTATACATTTTGATATATTATACGTAAATGTGAACCAAAAGCCATAAATTGAGAAATCATTCAAAATTAACTAAAATGTTTCGATGTGACACTCTATATTATGACACTTGCATTTCAGCAATTATATGCTAGGAAAATATTTGTGAATGCTTTTAATAATGAGAAAATGGGTGGCCCAACCTACGTACCTTGAGTGACCCAACATACATCTTTATCAAAATTTGAGAAAAATTCTACATATTTCTTCTGCATCAAATTTTGATAGAAAACTTGTTTACATTATAAAAAGAAATTCGTTAACGACATTTTAATGCATATAACTTTAATTTTAAAATGTAAATTGACCACCTATTCAACACTTGAAAAAGTCAACAAAATACTTTTTTTGAGTACATTTTAGTATTCATCTGGGTGAGTTATAAGCACCAAACCATTTCACTTCAAAGTTTTGCGAAAAGTTGGAGTGCAATGTTACTTGAGATGTACCATCAAAACTTTATGATCGCCAGTGTAAAAAAACAAAAAAATAGCGGTGGCCCAGCCTACGTACCGGCCCAACCTACGGACCTTTCCCCTATTTAGCTGGGCAAAAGTCTATATTTTAAGAATTAGGGAAGGTAGACTAATTATTTTTTCACCACAGTGAAGTAATCCACTAAGTAATCCACTAAGGAATTAAGGGAAATATCGGTCGACTGCCCAATTGCCATGTAACTGGTAATATTTATATATCAGAATTTGGTAGTTTTGTAAGGATTCAAAAATTTTGTGTTTATTCTGCATTGTTAAAACTGTATTTAATAAATTATTTAAAAAAATATTTATAAATCCAATTTTTCGTAAAATTTTGGGTTTTGAAATAATGACAACATTTCTGTCATTAAGCCTGCTTTTTTAACTTTAACGGGTTTAATAATTTATAAATGAACTATTTTTAAATGGACTAAATCTGGAATTATTTATAGAAGCTGTTCACTTACGTTTTAACATTAAAAAGTTCGCAAACTATATGTGTTGTTCGCCAAATATATAAAATTTTCTTACAAAAGACAGACGAAGGCATTGCAGTATGGGGATTGCAAATATGTGCAGCCAGAATTTTGTTTTCCTAAAAGTAAACATTTTTATATTGGAAATGTAATGAAACATCGAAATAATGTGGAATAAGAAAGAAAACTTCTACAGAAGTTGACACTTTTTTCCGAAATACATACAATTAAAACTATGATTTTCAATTCGAATATTAAAATATTATTTTAACAATTTTCAAGTAAATTTTAAAAGTTGTTTGAAGTGCATGTAGACAACTTTATTTAAGAAAAAAAAAATTGGATAAAATCACTAAGCATAACAATGTTTTGCACCTGCAAAATAAACAAATTATTGTCATTCGTCAATGTGTATTTGAGCGCATTGTTCACACATTGACATTTGGAGTCTCATTACAATATGTTTGTTTAAATTTTGTAAACATTAAGTTTTCTTGTTACTGGGACAGTTCACTATTATTCCGATCCTATCCTATTAATATAATAAATCTGTTTGTTCGTTTGTACGTTTGTACGTTTGTTCCGCTTCTCCGTCTAAACGGCTGATCCGATTTTCTTGAAATTTTTACCACAGATGCGGTATGGTCTGGAAGGAATGATAGGCTATATATGGGCGGGATTGGACGAAGAGGCGTGGCACCTCTCATACAACCTTAACTTTCAATACGACCTTAACTTTCAAAACTCGGCACTACCACCAGCTACGAACATGAAACAAAAAACTCAAATACAAAAAAAAAAAAAATTAAAAACAGAAAAAGCAAAAGCACAAAACAAAACAAAACAAAAGCAAAAATACAAAAACAAAAGCAATCACGTTTGTTCCGCTTCTCCGTCTACACGGCTGATCCGATTTTCTTGAAATTTTTACCACAGATGCGGTATGGTCTGGAAGGAATGATAGGCTATATATGGGCGGGATTGGACAAAGAGGCGTGGCACCTCCCATACAACCTAAACTTTCAATACGATATAACTCGGCACTTTCACCAGCTACGAACATGAAACAAAAAACTCAAATACAAAAAAAAAATATAAAACCAGTTGGGAAGGTTAGATCACATGGGACATTTTAAAGTAGGTGTTATTATGATAGTTAGATAGTTAGTTAGGATTATCAAAATTATAGTCGGTCTAAGCCGACTATAAATACCCTACACATATGTGTGGTTACCATTCAAAGTGGTATATAGGTCACCAGGGTATTTGAATCCTAAAAATAACTACAAACTTTCCATCCCTGAAGAAATTACTTTCATTTGATACCCATATTTACAAATGGGTAGATGTACCGAATTTCGATTTTTTTTTTTTGGGGAACCACATATCATTTCGTGGGAAATTTTTTTTTCATTTATTTGAGCATAATGTCAATATATATTTGACCAAAAAAGTTTATATAAGCACGTATACAGTAATATTGATTCGTAGATGTTAATTTTATATGAGGTATTTGAACATAAGTGGTCGGTTCTCAGGTCACAATAGACCGATTATGATAATTTTCTTGTTCAGACAGCTTAGATATATAAGTAATCTAAATCTAAAGTTTCATTACTCTAGCTCTTCAACTTTTTCTGTAATCGTGATTTCAACAGACAGACAGAAGGACAGACGGACAGACAGACAGACAGACAGACGGACAACGCTAAATCGACTCAGGAGGTCATGCTTATCAAGAATATATATACTTTTCCACACCGGAGATGTTTTTTTCAGGTTGTTACAAACGGCGAAATATAAATAATTGTCCCTAAAGCCACGAAAAAAAAGAAAAATATGTTATTAAAAATGTCCCTAAAATAGTGAAATTAATACAAAACCAGTTGGGAAGGTTAGATCACATGGGAAATTTTAAAGTAGGTGTAATTATGATAGTTAGGATTATCAAAATTATAGTCAGTCTAAGCCGACTATAAATACCCTACACATATGTGTGGTTACCATTCAAAGTGATATATAGGTCACCAGGGTATACGAATCCTGAAAATAACTACAAACATTCAATCGCTGAAGAATTTCCATTCATTTGATACCCATATTTACAAATGGGTAGGTGTACCGAATTTCGATTTTTTTTTTTGTGAACCACAAGTCTTTTCGCCGGAAAACATTATTATCATGTATTTGAGCATGATGTCAATATATATTTGACCAACAAAGTTTACCTAAGCACGTATACATAAAAATTGATCTTTATATGTACATTTTATATGTGGTATTTGAACATAAGTGGTCGGATCATAGGTCACCATGGACCGATCTCGCCAATTTTTTCGCACATACAGCGTAGGTATATTAGTAATCTAAGTTATAAGTTTCATTTATCTAGCTCTTCAATTTTAAAAGTCTTAGGGATTTCAACAGACAGACAGACAGACGGACAGACAGACAGACGGACAGACAGACGGACAGATGGACATCGCTAAATCGACTCAGGAGGTCATGCTGATCAAGAATATATATACTTTTCCATACCGGAGATGCTTTCTTCTGGGTGTTACAAACGGCGTACCAAACTGAATATACCCTTTCACTCTTAGTGTAGGGTATAAACATAAAAGCAAAAGCACGAAACAAAAGCAAAAATACAAAAACAAAAGCAATCACGTTTGTTCCGCTTCTCCGTCTACACCGCTGATCCGATTTTCTTGAAATTTTTACCACAGATGCGGTATGGTCTGGATGGAATGATAGGCTATATATGGGCGGGATTGGACAAAGAGGCGTGACACCTCCTATACAACCTAAACTTTCAATACGATATAACTCGGCACTTTCACCAGCTACGAACATGAAACAAAAAACTCAAATACAAAAAAAAATTAAAAACAAAAAAGCAAAAGCACAACACAAAACAAAAGCAAAAATACAAAACCAATAACATAAAACCACTATCCAAACTAAATGAAAAACTAAAAAAGGAAAGAAAAAGAAAAACAAACTCACCACACTAAAACTAACCAAACTAAAACTCACCACACTAAAATTCACCCTTAAATTCACCACACTAAAACCCACCACACTATAATTCACCACACTAAAACTCACCACACAAAAACTCACCACACTTACACTCACTACACCAAAACTCACTACACTAAAACTCAAAACACTAAAACTCACAACACTAAAACTCACCACACTTAAACTCACCACACAAAAATTCAACACACTAAAATTCACCACACTAAAATCCACCACAATAAAATTTCATCACACTAAAACTCATCACACTAAAATTCACCACACTAAAACTCACCACACTAAAATTTCACCACATTAAAACTCACCACACTAAAACTCACCACACTCAAATGTCGCCACAATAAAACTCACCGCACTAAAATTCACCACACTAAAACCTACCACACTAAAACTCACCACACTAAAACTCACCACACTAAAACTCACCACACTAAAACTCACCACACTAAAACTCACCACACTAAAACTCACCACACTAAAACTCACCACACAAAAATTCAACACACTAAAATTCACTACACTTAAACTCACCACACTAAAATTTCACCACACTAAAACTCACCACACTAAAACTCACCACATTAAAACTCACTACACTCAAATTTCGCCACACTAAAACTCACCACACTAAAACTCACCACACTAAAATTCACCACACTAAAACCCACCACACTATAATTAACCACACTAAAACTCACTACACTAAAATTCACTACACTAAAACTCACCACAATAAAATTCATCACATTAAAATTCATCACACTAAAACACGCCACACTAAAACACGCCACATTAAAATTCACCACACTAAAACCCACCACACTATAATTCACCACACTAAAACTCACCGCACTAAAAATCACCGCACTTAAACTCACCACACTAAAACTCACCACACTAAAACTCACCAAACTAAAACTCACCACACCAAAACTAAACACAATTAAACTCACCACTCCAAAACTCACCACACCGAAACTTACCACACCGAAACTTACTACATTAAAACCCACCACACTAAAACTTCTACAAGGAAAAACTCTACGGGGAAGAATTCTACCGGGAACAATTCTACCGGGATGAATTCTACCTGGAAAATTCTACGGGAAAGCGTTCTATGTGGATTTTACGGGGAAGATTTCTGCTGGGAATAAGCGCAGTATGAGAAAGAATTGTCTTTGAGAAAAGTTGTTTTGGCGGAGAATTATTTGGTTACCACATTTATAAAACCAATAAAAAAACTTCAACAGCTAAGCACGGACCCCTCATATAAATAATAAAATGTTTTTTATATTAATAAAATCGCTCCATATCTTTGAATTCAGAAAATCTTGGCACGAGTCGTGCACGGGTCCAGCTAGTTTTAAATATTTGTGAAAATAAAAAAATAAAAAAGGGACACTTGTCTAGCTAAATAGTGAAAATCGCACACTGTGCGTTGGTGTGAACGACGACCAATGTAACCATTTCTTCTTAATAACAACGTCCAGATTATCATGCACACTAGACATCTGCAAAAGTGCATTTGAAACCCACTTCAAGACATTCACTTCGTTTCAAAACATTTACTGTCGTCAACTCTATGCTTAAAAAACAATTGAATGTCTTGCTCACAACAACAAAGAACCAAGTACTGTCAAATCAAAACAAAACTGAAGTGAAGAGGTCTATGATGATGTACATAATACTGTCGATTGTAATTTACGAAATGAATTCAAAACTGTAGAGTGCAGTAGTGCATATCTTCTGAGGAAACTTCAAAACTATTTGTGCAGATGTCTAATTCACACATTGCCGAACAACAACATAATTTTTCTTCACTTTCTTCCTACTGCCCACATTCACCCATCCAGAATTAGGCAGTTTGTCATTACGGGAGAGGTCATCTTGCACATATAGTTGCCCTGCACATATAGTTGCCCTGCATAGTAAGGTTAAAAAATGTTTAGAACTAATTTATCTTTCAAACTGCATACCTAATTTTTACGTTGAGCTTTGAAAACTTTTCTGCAGGTGTGCAAAATCAAAATATAATGAAAAAATACGAAATTTGGATGAATATGATATTAATTAATATGACATTTTGCACACATATGTAAGGTAAATATATAAGTGTTTGGTATCATTGAAAAGAAAAGATTTCAAGGGATCCATGTGGCGAATATACAGACAAACTGTATATAGTTTCTAAACACTGTTTTTTTGAAAAATAAGAAAAATAAAAAAATAAAAATTTAGAAAAAAAAAGTTAAAATATGATTGAATATATCTAAATAAGTATTAACCTTATCATCATAAAACTTTTACCTAATAGACAATAGTTTTATATACTTATGCTTTATTAAAACATTTTTTTATTATAAAGTGATTTTTTTATTATAAACCGGTTTTAATCTAAGTCTCTCCAAAAAATGAGTATTTTGAATATACTTCGCCGGGCAAAAAATAAGTAAGGGTCAAAAATACGTAAAAATAACTTGCCCTTGAAACTAGAATTTGACTTTCGACTTTTCTGCAGGGGGTCAAAGCAAAAAAATAAATAAAAAAACTTGAACTTTGACCAGTGTTGCCAGATTGGTTAAATACATTTTGGATAAGTTTTATCATTTAAAAGATTCTCAGTAATGTTATCTATCAAAAAAATATAACAAAAGTACATGTTACTGAAGAAAAAAAAACTTACGGAGATTTCCGTAAAAGTCAAATTTTCCAAAAAAAAATGAAAAAATTTGAAATAAAAAAATGTTCGACTTTACAATTTTATATTTACTAAACCACTTGAGATATTTCAAAACGGTTTTCAGTTTATGATTTATGTGATAATTATTTTTAAAAGTTCCTTACACATATTTTGATTTCATGATAAAATGTACAATCTATGTAAAAATATGTTAAGTAAACACTTCAAAAATTAAAAAAAAAAATCATGTTCAAGTCTATATCTTTAAAACTAAACAAGATATTTTCTAATGTAAGCACATTTTATTAGATCTCAATGTAAGCTTTCCATAAAAAAAAGAATTTTAAAAATCGGATAACTTTTGGATTTTTTACAATTTTTGAAAGATTTTTCATGAACAAATTTTCAATTTTACTGATTTTTATCTCCATAACTATTAAAGGTACAAACTCCAATTTCGAAACTTAAGTTCTCTCAAGTACTCTCTATACAACACTTTTAAATTTTTTAAATCGGTTGAGTCGTTCCGACAGTACTGAATTTCACCCGATTTAAGAGCGTTTGGGCACACTGTGCGACATTACTTGTTCTTTCATCAAGAAATTGAAAAAAACTTAGTCTTCAGTTCATTGACCTCATTAGACAATAACTATTCCGAGTACTTAGTGCATTTTATATTTTTTTTATTTTATTATTCTTACTCTAAGGAATATTGAAATATAGAAAACAAAACAAAAGGCAAAAGAAAATCATCTAATATTTTAAACTCAGTTTTTTTATTTATCGAAAAACATTTTTTCATTATTTAAATAGAATTGTTTTTTTATATATTGATTTTCGACCAGAGCGTTGTTTTTGTCGTACAACATTTTTTTTAACAATTTTTTTTATTGAAAAAATAATGTTTGTTGGATTTTTTATTAACACATAAATAGCATCAACAACATTACTATACTGAAGTAAAGTAAAGTCGCTCAGAGAGACTTCACTATAATACTGTCGATTGTCATTTACGCAATGTATTAAAAACTGTAGAGTGCAGTAGTGCATATTTTCAGAGGAAACTTCAAAACTATTTGTGCAGATGTCTAATTCACACATTGCCCAACAACAACATAATTTTCTTCACTTTCTTCCTACTGCCCACATTCACCCTACCAGAATTAGGCAGTTTGTCATTACGGGATAGGTCATCTTCAGAGAGCGCTGAATCCGAACAGGCAGCGAGAGAGTCAACAGCAACAACAAAAGCAGAAGAGGCATAAGTATCACCAAAAACATCAGTAACAGCAGCAAAAGAAGATTCATATTCTCCAGTGGCGTGTCTTTCTTTACCAATTTATAGCATGCCATGTGATTTCTACCAATATCAGCATACTTTTCAACATATGCGATGATATTTTCTTCAGTCATAGTCGCACAGTGTGCGATTTTAACTAGGGGAAAGGTCCGTTGGTTGGACACAGTTTTGTATTTTGACTATAACATTTTATGTAAAAACAAGTTAGTGGAATAATATATACCAATTTAAAGTGCATTTAATGGGCTATCTTTTATAGAATAGAATTTTATGGTTACATATAAATTTTAAAAAATACAGTCTACATTCTGAAGAACAAAAAAATTGGTCCGTAGGTTGGGTCACCACAAAAAATCGTTAAAACACCTTTCAAAAAAGACCGAAAATGAATAATTTTAATTATATTATACTTTTTCAACCAATCTGTATTATATATCATTTAATAGAACTTACAAAATCATGAACTAGTGATGGTTATACATTTTGAAATATTATACGTAAATGTGAACCAAAAGCCATAAATTGAAAAATCATTCAAAATTAACTAAAAATGTTTCGATGTGACACTCTATATTATGACACTCACAAATATTTGTGAGTGCTTTTAATAATGAGAAAATGGGTGGCCCAACCTACGTATCTCGAGTGACCCAACATACTTCTTTATCAAAATTTGAGAAAAATTCTACATATTTCTTCTGCATCAAATTTTGATAGAAAACTTGTTTACATTATAAAAAGAAATTCGTTAACGACATTTTATTGCATATAACTTTAATTTTATAATGTGAATTGACCACCTATTCAACACTTGAAAAAGTCAACAAAAAACTTTTTTGAGTACATTTTAGTAATCATCTGGGTGAGTTATAAGCACCAAACCATTTCACTTCAAAGTTTTGCGAAAAGTTGGAGTGCAATGTTACTTGAGATGTACCATCAAAACTTTATGATCGCCAGTGTAAAAAAACAAAAAAATAGCGGTGGCCTAGCCTACGGACCGGCCTAACCTACGGACCTTTCCCCTATTTAGCTGGACAAAAGTCTATATTTTAAGAATTAGGGAAGGTAGACTAATTGTTTTTTCACCACAGTGAAGTAATCCACTAAGGAGTTTTTAGGTAAATTTTGGGAAATATCGGTCGACTGCTACGCCCACTTGCCATGTAACTGGTAATATTTATATATCAGAATTTGGTAATTTCGTAAGGATTCAAAAATTTTGTGTTTATTCTGCATTGTTAAAACTGTAATTAATATTGTATTTTAATAAATTATTTAAAAAAAATATTTATAAATCCAATTTTTCGTAAAATTTTGGGTTTTGAAATAATGACAACATTTCTGTCATTAAGCCTGCTTTTTTAACTTTAACGGGTTTAATAATTTATAAATGAACTATTTTTAAATGGACTAAATCTGGAATTATTTATAGAAGCTGTTCTTTTACGTTTTAACATTAAAAAGTTCGCAAACTATATGTGTTGTTCGCCAAATATATAAAATTTTCTTACAAAAGACAGACGAAGGCATTGCAGTAATTTAAAAAAGTGTATGGGGATTGCAAATATGTGCAGCCAGAATTTTGTTTTCCTAAAAGTAAACATTTTCATTGTTATTGAGAATTTAATCAAACATCGGAATAATGTGGAATAAGAAAGAAAACTTCTACAGAAGTTGACACTTTTTTCCGAAATACATACAATTAAAACTATTATTTTCAATTCGAATATTAAAATATTATTTTAACAATTTTCAAGTAAATTTTAAATGTTGTTTGAAGTGCATGTAGACAACTTTATTTAAGAAAAAAAATTGGAGAAAATCACTAAGCATAACAAAGTTTTGCACCTGCAAAATAAACAAATTATTGTCATTCGTCAATGTGTATTTGAGCGCATTGATCAAACATTGACATTTGGAGTCTCATTACAATATGTTTGTTTAAATTTTGTAAACATTTTATTAAGTTTTCTTGTTACTGGGACAGTTCACTATTATTCCTATTTTAAATATTTGTGAAAATAAAAAAATAAAAAAGGGATTCTTGTCTAGCTAAATAGTGAAAATCGCACACTGTGCGTTGGTGTGAACGACGACCAATGTAACCATTTCTTCTTAATAACAACGTCCAGATTATCATGCACACTAGACATCTGCAAAAGTGCATTTGAAACCCACTTCAAGACATTCACTTCGTTTCAAAACATTTACTGTCGTCAACTCTATGCTTGAAAATCAATTGAATGTCTTGCTCACAACAACAAAGAACCAAGTACTGTCAAATCAAAACAAAACTGAAGTGAAGAGGTCTATGATGATGTACATAATACTGTCGATTGTAATTTACGAAATGAATTCAAAACTGTAGAGTGCAGTAGTGCATATTTTCAGAGGAAACTTCAAAACTATTTGTGCAGATGTCTAATTCACACATTGCCGAACAACAACATAATTTTTCTTCACTTTCTTCCTACTGCCCACATTCACCCATCCAGAATTAGGCAGTTTGTCATTACGGGAGAGGTCATCTTCAGAGAACGCTGAATCCGAACAGGCAGCGAGAGAGTCAACAGCAACAACAAAAGCAGAAGAGGCATAAGTATCACCAAAAACAACAGTAACAGCAGCAAAAGAAGATTCAGCTAAATTTGCAGATCCAGAGAATCTGGCAGAAGCACTGGCAACACCAGAGTACAATGCATTAGAGAGTGCAGGTGGTGCAGCAGCAACGGATATTAGCGAAGAGCGCAATGTAGACGCATTCGCAAAACTGGTTTGATTCGTCTTATTTGTATTTGCAAGCGGCGTAATATTTAATTGAGCGACACACAGTGTGTTCATACGAAATACAAAATTGGATTCTGGTGTAGACAATTTTGTATTTCGTATGGGAAATTATGCAAAACTAACATTGAATTTGATTGAACATATCTAAACAATAGTAAACCCTATCATCATGAAGATTCTGCCGATTAAATACTAACTTTATACACTTCGAACTTATAAAAAATAATTTGGTAATATATACTTTTTACAGGTAGATATAACGGTTTTATGACAAGTCCTTTTAAAAAATGTATATTTCCAGAAATAATGTTGCCCTGCACATATAGTTGCCCTGCATAGTAAGGTTAAAAAATGTTTAGAACTAATTTATCTTTCAAACTGCATACCTAATTTTTACGTTGAGCTTTAAAAACTTTTCTGCAGGTGTGCAAAATCATAATATAATGAAAAAATACGAAATTTGGATGAATATGATATTAATTAATATGACATTTTGCACACATATGTAAGGTAAATATATAAGTGTTTGGTATCATTGAAAAGAAAAGATTTCGAGGGATCCATGTGGGGAATATACAGACAAACTGTATATAGTTTCTAAACACTGTTTTTTTGAAAAATAAGAAAAATAAAAAAATAAAAACTTAGAAAAAAAAAGTAAAAAATTTGATTGAATATATCTAAATAAGTATTAACCTTATCATCATAAAACTTTTACCTAATAGACAATAGTTTTATATACTTATGCTTTATTAAAACATTCACATTAAAACCTAAAATAATAGTGAAAGGGTATATTCAGTTTGGTACGCCGTTTGTAACACCAAGAAGGAAGCATCTCCGGTATGGAAAAGTATATATAATCTTGATCAGCATGACTTCCTGAGTCGATTTAGCGTCCGTCTATCTGTCTGTTGAAATCACGATTACAGAAAAACTGGAGGAGCTAAATAAATGAAACTAATTTAGATTACTTATATATCTACACTGCCTGTCAGTGAAAATGGGTTATGAATATATATGGGCATGATATATATATATATATATATATATATATATATATATATATATATATATATATATATATATATATATATATATATATATATATATATATATAAAGGATTGAAACCGTAACCGAAACCGATTCATTTTGAAAACCGAAACCGGTATACGAAAGTCATAAATTATCCGATATCCGGTTTTATACCGGTTTTAAAACGGTTTTAAAAAAGCACAAAAACGGACAGAAACCAATTAATTTATAGGAAATCTCTAAAGTACAAGACATGTTTAAATGTCATTAAATAAAATCTGGGGTTTTCAAAAATAAATACTTCTGGCTACAAAAATATTCACATGTTTTAAAAATTTGTTATGAAATTTGTTATTCTTAATTCATTTATGTGCCGGATAAATCGAATTCAACAAAAAAACACAGGCAATTTCAAGCACAAAATAGACAAAGCTATTTGGTTTTTTTCCCCCCCACCACGCTTGTGCTTTTAATCGTCCGTCGAATCACTTATTTAGCGGCAAATCGTATACAACTAAAAAAACTAAGACTAAGATATTTTTAATATATAAACATTTTAACAGTGTACCTAAATTTGATTGCTATTGCTTTTAGTGTTTATGTACATTTTGTGCTTCTGCTTTGAAAGTGCAGCAACAAGAAAATGTGACCACAGCATCCAAGCTTGTTATAGATTTTTTGGCGTGAAATTTTTTTTTTTGAAATAATATACGGAATATTTCGTATAGGCATATTTCTGTTTTCTTCAGAGATTAAAAAACCGTACATTATTCAAACGCAACAAATCGAACAGTAACAGAAAAAAGAGAATACAACAATAATGAATTACGGCGCATACACACACTTTCACAACGACAACTCTTCGTTTTTATCCTGTATCATCGCATGGCAACAAACAGATGCAAGACAACAGACAAACGCATGACAACGGAAATACGCATGACAATAGATAGTCGCATGGCATTACACTAAATGTCTGTATCTAGTACAGCTATCTAGTTAGCAACAACAACGAGTTTTCTTTGTGGTACAAAAAATGTCCCGACAAAAATTCTATCAATAGCTTGGATGCTGCTTTATTTGCATTTTTGTTGTTGTCGCATTTTCAAACGAATCAGCGGATTTGTGAAAAAAAAAAAAAAAAAACACAAAAAGCAATATCAGCTAAATGAGGTATACTGTGAAAATGATCAAATATTATTTTTTTTTGTTTTATAAGTTAAATGAAATATTGCACATAGAACTTAACTTAAAAAAACTTTATGATTTTACAATTAACAAAAAAACTATGTATAAAAGTAAAACAAAAATAATAATGTTGATAACACAGTGCATATGCACAATCGATATACGAACTTGCGAAGAAAAACAACATTGTTTTGTCTATTTTATCTTTTTGAAACGACTTTGAAGCAATTTACCGCTTCAAATGTGCTACACAGACCTTATTTTGAAGATGCTTATATTCTTTAGCCTTGAAAAAAAAAATAAAATAAAAACACACATCTTCATTAATGTTCACGTTCATAAATATTTTGCACGCTTTCTATTGTTGTTCCATTCCATTTTTGAACATCACTAGTAGTAACAAAATATCGCTTTTTTTGTGATTAATATGCATATGTACCTGTACAATATATATATTTCTTATGAGTGTCAAGTTTTAGTATAAAAACTTTATTTGACTGTGATATTTTTACTTATTTTAATTTTTGACAAATTCTTGCCTATGTTTTGTATTTAAAATATAAAACTTGACACTTGTTCAATCAAAATAGCTGAAGAAACTGACAAAAAAACAGTGAAACGTCGGAGAAAATGCATTAAAAAATTATCAGACCAAAAGAGCCCACAAAATATATTAACAAAAAAAAAATAAAGTCAATTTCGTTGAATTGTTTTCTAAATAGTCTCGTCCGCATCACAAGATTTATAGTGATTTTTTATTTGGTACTTTTATTAGTATAATATATTTTATTGTTCAAGACAATATGGACAAAAAAAAACGTTCATACAAAAACCGAAATCAAAACCGAAATCAAAAGCGTAACTTGGAACCGGTATACCGAAACAAAAAAAATGTATGTAATCTTTAAAGAAAAACAAAAAAAAAACTACCAAAAAAGTCCACCAAATTTAATTTGCAGCTTATGCAATTATGAAATTAAAGATAATGAACTTATAACCAGAGATCAAATTTACACGCACACACACGTGCTTCAACATCTTACGTTATTGCAGCACTGAGAAAAGTGCTAAGAAATCAAGTGGTGGGACAGATGAGACCAGATGAGACTCTGCTTCCTGGTCCGAAAGAGCCAAAGACTGCACAAAGGGGAGAGCCTGTTGAAGAAGTCGAACGGAAGTTTCAAACCCCTACGCATGCAGATGTCAAACCCAGCAAAGATGGCAGGCAAAAATCGTAAACGACTAATCCGCCAGCATGGAATACCAAGCAAAGACGGGTAGAAGTCGCTGGTAAAGAAAAAGCACAATGGAAGAAGGTGCGAGCACGCGCGCGTACGTGGAGAAAACCAGTAGACCCTGACGTCATCGTAGTCATGGGAACAGACGGAAGCTCATACGCAGAGATACTAAAGATGGTCAAACGCGAACCCCAACTGCAGGAAATGGGACCCCAACTGCAAGAAATGGGAAGACCGCAAATGGTGACCTTCTATTTGAACTCTCCAGGTACGCGGACCCCCAGACAGCGAAATTCCAGGCGGTAGTTGAACAGGACCCTGACCCAAGTAACCCAGGTCGACATCGGCGATATCGACGAGATCGCAACAAAAGATGAGGTATGCGAGGCACTGAACGCACAGTTCGAAGAGCTACGTATAGCGTCGCCAAACATACGCTCAATAAGAGCGGGATATGGAGGTACGCAAACAGCAACAGTCAGTCTGTAAACAGAGGCCGCGACAGCAGGGAAAGTAAGAATCGGATGGGTTATCTGTCGCATACTCTAAAAATTATAGCTCATGAGGTGTTTAAAGTGTACGGACTTCGGGCACGTAGCAAAGAACTGCACAAGCGTGGTGGACACTGCAAACACATGTTATGGTATGGCGAGCACGATCACAGAGCAAGCAACTGCAAGAAGGAGCCAAAATGCACCTGTGAGGACACAAATCATGCCACTGGTGGCAGATTATGTTCATTTTACCTCAAGGCAATCAAAGGTCTAAGAAGAGCATGAAAATACTTTAGGGGACATAATCCCAAAGGCAAAGGTGACATAATCTCAAATGATCGCCTTTAAGGGGGAAATACCCCCAAATTAATTTTTTCCATTAAGAACATAATTTTTGGTACATTTTTGAACATTATTCATTGCAAAACTTGTTTATACAGTTAATAATAATGTTTGTTTTTCTATTCCGAAAAATATTTTGTTGAGTATCAGTGGAGTCGCAGCAGAGCAGAGCGCCGCTGGCGAAAAATTTAATCACTTCATACTTTCTTATAATTTAAAATTTATAATTTTCATATACAATATTTAAAAATCACTATTTTTAGTTAAAAATAAAAAGTTTGGTCAAAATTACAAAATCTTGGAAAAAATAAATTTGGGGTAATGTCCCTCTCCGATGCGGTCATAATCCCATATTTTGTAACAAAATAAGGGAACATAATCCCATATGGGTTTAATTACCATGCTAGAGAACATTGAGATAGAAGGCTCGGCTACCCAAATTGCAGGTCAATTAATGGACCACATTAGGAAAGCCTGTAACTTATCGATGGAGCAGAAATACTAAAAGTGGCAGCACAAGTGAGTGCACTGGTGGAACGATAACATAGCTAAGATTGCAAACGAGAAGAGCACACCAGAGAGCAAGGGGAAGAGTCACATTTCTGGACAGCCAGTGCGCTCATAAGGAAAAATCGACGACAGCTAAACAAAAAAAGGAGATCCGCGAGAGCAAGCGCAAATGCTTCCTGGAACTATGCGCGGATACAGAAATAAACCAGTGGTGTACGGCGTACAAGGTGGTTATGAAGATTCAGCTTCTTCATACGAACGGCCGACACCCAGATGCCCGATAGTGCTAGGCAACATCATGAAGACCCTATTCTCTGAGCACACCAGGGAAGACAGGGAGTATACAACACTAGAAGGAGACCAGCCTATAACAAAGGAGGAAGTCCTAAAAGTTACAGAAAATATTGGGGACAACAAGACGCCTGGGCCAGATTGCTTCGTTTGTGAAATATTTGTGTGCAGAATTGTGAAGTTTGTCTCCGCTGTTACACGCAGTTGTGCCGCGAATTTGATACTTTAGCAATGTGAAAGAGAAAACAAACATATTCACATTTCACGTTTGGGAGAACTGCAGTTTTTGTTTTCGGCGATTGGCTGCGATCGGTTTTTTAAAATAACGTTGCACGAACAAAGCAGAATAGTAAAATTCCTCGTGGCCCCGTTTTTTGTTGTAAAAAATGATATGCCCGGGTGCGGAAACGACGTAAATAAATTTGCGTAACATTGAAAGAAGATATGTGACTTGTGCGTGCGATCTCACACGTGCATTTCCGAGCTCTGCTCATAACAACAACATTATGTAGCCATAATTACCATTTAAATTGTTTCGATGATTATTATTTAGAATCGTAAACTTGTCCCACATGTAATAAATATATAATGGTGTGGTTCAGCGAGAGCAAAAAAGAATAAAATAAAAACAATAAATTAAAAAAAAGAATGTACATTAATCCCTCTTAAATTTTAAGTTTTGTTTTAAAAAAAATCAAATATTAATACATAATTAAAACAAAAATATAAAATGAATGGAATCCATAAGACAATATTTGTTGAAAACTCGAGAGTCATTTAAAAAAGAGCAAGGATAGACGTTATAGAAATGAATACATAAAGAAAAAATTAGAGAGATTAAAAATTTTAGAGGAAAATTTAAATAAGATCAGTGAAAAAAATGATGATAGAGATTATATAACGCATAAATCTGAAATTTTGCAACTGCTTAGGACCTTAAAAGACAAAACAAGAGTTTACGCATAAAAGAAAATACAAAAAGAGTTATAATAGAAACTGAGTGTGATTTAGATTGATCCACCGCTGCACAGTGTGCCCAAACGCTCTTCAATCGGGTGAAATTCAGTATTTTTGGAACCACTCAACCGATTTTAAAAATTTAAAAAGTTTTGTACAGAGAGAACTTGAGAAAATTTAAGTTTTAAAACTGGAGTTCGTATCTTTAATGGTTATGGAGATAAAAATCAGTAAATTTGAGATTTTTTTCATGAAAAAATTTTCAAAAATTGCAAAAAATCCAAAAGTTATCCGATTTTGTTTATGAAAAGCTTACATTGAGATCTAAAGAAAATGTGCTTACACGAGAAAATATTTTGATTAGTTTTAAAGATTTAGACTATAATATAATTTTTTTTTTAATTTTCGAAGACTTTACTTCACATATTTATACATAGATTGTACATTTTATCCTGAAATCAAAATCTTTGTATGGAACTTTTATAAACAATTAATACATAAATCATAGACTGAAAACTATTTTGAAATATCTCAAATTGTTTAGTAAATATAAAATTGTATAGTCGAACAATTTTTTTATTTTCCATTTTTTAATTTTTTTGGGAAAATGGACTTTTACGCAAATCTCCGTAAGTATTTTTTTTTCTTTAGTAACATGTACTTTTGTTATATTTTTTTGCTAGACAATATTACTGGGATTCTTTTAAATGAAAATACTTATCAAAAATATATTTAACCAATCTGGCAACACTGGTCAAAATTCAAGTTTTTAAAAATTGTTTTTGACTTTGACCCCCTGCAGAAAAGTTTTTTAAGTTGAAAGCCAAATATAACGGTTTTATTACAAGTCCTTTTCAAAATTGTATCTTTTTTCAAATAATGTTGTCCTGCATATATAGTTCAACCGGCAAAAAATAAGTAAGGTTAAAAAATGTTAAGAACTAATTAATCTTTCAAATTGCATACTTAAATTTTTACGTTGGGCTTTGAAAACTTTTCTGCGGGTGTGCAAAATCAAAATAAAATTAAAAAATACGAAATTTTGATGAAACATGATGTTAATTAATATGTCATTTTACACTCATATGTTAAGTAAATATATAAGTGTTTGGTATCATTGAAAAGAAGAGATTTTAAGGAATCTATGCGGCAAATATATAGACAATTTGTGTATAGTTTCTGAATACTTTTTTTTTTGGAAGTTAAGAAAAATAAAAAACAAAAATTAGAATAAAAAACTTAAAATTTGACTGAATATTTCTGAATAAGTATTACCCTTATCATCATGAAACTTTTACTTAATATACAAAAGTTCTATGCTTATGCTTTATTAAAACATTTTTAGGAATATATATATATTATAATGTTAGATATAACTATTTTAACCTAAGTTCCATTAGAAAATGAGTACTTTTGGAAAAAATGCTGCCATGCACATATACTTCGCCGGGCAAAAAATAAGTAAGGGTCAAAAATACGTACAAATAGCTTGTCCTTAACTGCTTACTTTAAATTTGGCTTTCAACTTTGAAAACTTTTCTGCAGGGGGTCAAAGTCAAAAACAATTTTCAAAAATTTGAATTTTGACCAGTGTTGCCAGATTGGTTAAATATATTTTGGATAAGTTTTATCATTTAAAAGATTCCCAGTAATGTTGTCTATCAAAAAAGTACATGTTCATAAAGAAAAAAAAAATACTTACGGAGATTTGCGTAAAAGTCCATTTTTCCAAAAAAAAATAAAAAATGGAAAATAAAAAAAAAAAATCGAATTTACAATTTTATATTTACTAAACCACTTGAGATATTTAAAAATGATTTTAAGTTTATGATTTATGTGTTAACTGTTTATAAAAGTTCCATACAAAGATTTTGATTTCAGGATAAAATGTACAATCTATGTATAAATATGTAAAGTCTTCAAAAATTAAAAAAAAATCTTATTCTAGTCTATATCTTTAAAACTAATCAAAATATTTTCTCATATAAGCTTTTCATAAATAAAAGAATTTTAAAAATCGGATAACTTTTGGATTTTTTGCAATTTTTGAAAAAAATTTCTTGTAAAAAAACTCAACTTTACTGATTTTTATCTCCATAACCATTAAAGATACAATCTCCAATTTTAAAACATAAGTTCTCTCAAGTTCTCTCTATACAACACTAAATTTTTAAAATCGGTTGAGTGGTTCCGAAAATACTGAATTTCACCTGATTTAAGAGCATTTGGGCACACTGTGCGCTTGGCAAGAAGAAAATTTGCAAAAAAATGGCTCAATTCGATAAATCAATGGTAGGTAGAAACCTACAAATTTTAAAGGCGCATTTAAATATTTAGATGATTTTATCATACAGTCGGAGTTATTGCATGATTATTTTATTAATGATGATAAACCATTATTCATTAAGTTCGTCTACACTTTTAAACTAACAGCTCAAAGACGTAGCATTTTGGGTAATTCTAATAGCCTTACAACCTTTTCAGATTTTAAAAAAAATTTGGGGGACGCATATCCAACTCCAAAAACTTTGCAAAAAGTTTTAACAGAATTAGGTACAATAAAATTAACAAATAAAAAAATTTAGATTTTAGAGAGAAAATCGTATAGCTTACAGAGCAACTGAGCGCAATTGAAATAAAGGCATTATCAAGTCCTACACAAAAATTAAGAGATGCAGTGTATAAAGTTAGCGATAGCATGGCTTTAAACGTTTTTATGAAAGAAGTAAATAGTGAATTCCATCAGTCTTTGCTTGCAAATGTACGGAATACATTTAAAGAAGCGGTCAAAAGCTGAAAAAAGTTTGGGTTTAGAAATAGAAATATGTTTCAAGTACGAATGGATTCAATAGTAGGCAAATGAATAACAATAATTTCCAATAGCAACTCCCTAGCAACTCCAGAAATATAAATTTTAGAAACAACAACAATCATAACAACAATAATTTATAACGTCGGATTTAATAATAATCCTAATTCGCAGTAATGCGAATCAAAATAATAACAACAATTTCAACAGAGGTAAAGACAATACATATATGTTGTTGAGTCAGAACGCTTTTTGCTTTTATTAATCGTTAAAATTATAACATTAGATAATCTCATTCTTAATAATTTAAAAGCCTCAAATTGCAGTTATCT
The DNA here is from genome assembly GCA_951804985.1 of Dryomyza anilis. Classification (NCBI taxonomy): domain Eukaryota; kingdom Metazoa; phylum Arthropoda; class Insecta; order Diptera; family Dryomyzidae; genus Dryomyza; species Dryomyza anilis. The sequence continues at coordinate 35,341,012 of OX638135.1, forward strand.
GTAAATTCCAGCTAAGTATTATGAAATCTCAATATGTCTAGCTATTTGCCTTTACTACATTCCAATTGTCATTTCATGATCTCTTTTTTTTTGGACACATTTATTGTAAGTTAGTGGAAAAGTATTGAAACAACCTGCAATATATTTATTAAGGCATGTTATAGATTTTATTGTTTCTGTATTCAAATATTTTTCCTTACTTCAATAAAATATTCGTTTGCTACAGATGTTTTCTGTACATAACCCTCTTTTTATTGTAACTGGTTATGGTCCCGGATCGCTGCTAAATAATAAGAACAATTATATACGTTTATAAAAACGAGATAATAAAGAAATTGCGTAGAAATTGGCTGAAATCAAGCAACATATTTTAAAATCACCGAAAGCTGTCGTAACCGGAAGTTGAGTCAAGAGCAAAAGCATAAAGAATCAAATTGAACACAGACAAGTCAAGAATGGATGAATTCAAAGTTGAGAAGATGGTCGGAGCTAAGAACTGGAGTTCCAGATGTCCATAATTCTCAAATCCATGGATGTTTACAGATGTTGCGTTGGGCCAATGGGAAAAACCGCAAGTAAACGATGGGTTAGGAGATGCTGAAAATGCAGTGCTTGCAAAGAAGATTTCAGATTGGGAAAAGGCCGACTTCAAAGCCCAAAGGTACATAATTACAGCAGTTGACAAGGTAATTATTCAACAATTATTATGTTGTAAGATTGCCATGGACATGTGGACAAAGCTTTGCACTTTGTATGAGTTCAAATCTGAAGTTAGTATCCACATGCTCCAGCAGCAATTCTACGAGCAGAAGAAACTCCCGGAAGACAGTATTGAAGTGCATGTGGCAAGAGTCGAGGAAATCGCAGAACGTCTTAAAGATCTAGGAGAGCCAATCTCAAGGAATATGCTGATAACCAAGATTTCTATGACCTTACCTCCTAGTTTTAACTATTTCATAAGTGCGTGGGAATCTACATCAGAAGAAAAACGCACCCTAGAAAATTGTACTAACCGTCTTACCTTGAAGCAGTCAAGGATGAATGTTGGTGATGTTGGTGGTGATTCCATCGCATTTACAACGAAAATGTATTCAAGAAATGAAAAGAAAAAGGCAGGTAAATGTTTTAAATGTAATAAAGATGGCCCAATGTGGCAGAATAAAAAAAGGAATGAAAATCGCAAACGAATTTATTTTAAGGCATTCATTGGTGATAGCAATAAAATATACGATACAAATGAAGCACTGCTGCCAGATTAACGGATTTCTCCGTATTTCTACGGATTTTTCATATTTTTAAAATAAATACGGATTTTTATACGGATTTGATGAAGACTCGGATTTTATACGGAAATAGCAATTCTGTTAAAAGCTGTGAGAAAATTATGTTTCTACTACTAAGAAGTTATTTTTTTTATTTTTAGTTTCATACAATTTCTACTTCTTTTCCACGTGTTTTTTTTAACATGGCAATGCTGATAATAATATTAATACTAATCTGAGCCGTTATGTAAAATAGAACAGGGACCTGTTGTCACAGCAGAGTTGGCTGCTTGAACCGTAACATTTCAATTGCTAGTATTGACAATTGTCGGAGCATATTTAAGAACTGTTTTCATTTATTGAACGCAGTTTCAAAGATCTCAGGATACTTGATTTTGGGTGAACCTGTTTACTTCAATTTTTTTTTTATTTTGATGTCGATATTGTCCACGAAGAGTTCAATACCAAAAAAAAATGCATAAAAACGAGTCAGTTTTGGATGGTATCTTGAGGTGTCTACGGAATTTCCGTTGTTCATTTAAATTGTTGATCGAGTAGTTCCAAATTCATCGAAAGTTAAAAAATAACCGTGGATCAGAAAAGCCATAAATTATCTGAAAACGACAACATACCCGTCGAAGTGGATACTAAAATGGAACGAAAACGTATCGTCAAATTCCATGACTCCGTTTGAGGTGTCTACGGAATTTCCGTTGTTCATGGAAATTGTTAATCGAGTAGTTCCAAATTCATCGCAAGTTAAAAAATAACCGTGGATCAGAAAAGCCATAAATTATCTGAAAACGACAACATACCCGTCGAAGTGGATACTAAAATGGAACGAAAACGTATCGTCAAATTCCATGACTCCGTTTGTATGCCGTATTTCGATAATAAAACGTTTAACTCTGTATCAATGGTTACATCACATCCCAAAAAAGTGTCGCAAGAAATGGGATTCAAAAAGTAGGAAAGGATTATTTGTTATATATAACACTGTTCCACAAGGATTTTAATCTGGAATGAAACCTATCAAATCTGGTTGCTTTCGGTCTCCCGATTCTTGCTGAATTTTCCCTATACGTCGAGATTTTGCACAAAGTCGAGTCAAAGTTGCAAAAAAGGCCGTTTTTGGTACTTTATATCGCAAGTTATCGCATGATTTCGACATGTTGCAGATGCAAACTTTATCACAAAATAAAATATGAACCTTATAAGAACTTAGGCCGAGCTCTCTCACCATTTTGAGGTGTACGTGTTATATTTGCACTCAAAGTGGTGGGAACTACAGTTTATTGTCGAATCCGAACGCCGGGTGAGAGCTTTTCATAGGCAATGTTTTACTCTCGCAGGTTTGCCATTTACCGCCGAGAGATAGCGCGGTATAGAAAAATGTTTCTATAAAAAGATGTTGTTAACCCCAGTCCAGGTTTGAACCGGGGACCTTTCAGCTCGCAGTCCAACGCATTACCCACTGAGCTACCGCGGCTACATATGAACCTTGCCCTACGGATAATTGGCAAAAAAAATCTGTGTCCAGATATTAGTTTTTGCAAAAACTCAAAAAGAAATTTTTGTTACCAAAAAAATGTGTCGAGAGAGTAATTTATCACAATTATCTAAGCTCTCTTAAAAAACATTTTAATATTAGTTCGCACTGTGTTTGCTGTCAAAATTCCAAACAAATGTTTTAAACGTTATCTTATGAAATTTTTCGGAATATTTTTTAAAATTGGTTATGAAGACATATACAATTTCATACTCATATAATGTAGTGGTATTAGATGCAAAATCGAACAAAATTCTTAGCATCTGGTGTACGCAGTATGGGAAAACATGATGGGGAAAATTACACTGCGTATTCTCCTGGTGTGTATCTGATTCGGTAGGCTTTAATGGGTTAAAAAGATCAAATATACATCCGTCGTCAACGAATGCTTCTGAGCGACTGAACTGACATTTTTGGAAATTGACATGAACAAAAATAACTCTACAGCAACTCTTTATCAAAATTATATTTATAATATTGTATGGACGCGGCTGTAGTTGTGATATGTATTGAACATTTTATTTTAATTAATGGCAGATTTGGAACTATTTTTCGTGACGAAGATGAAGTTTATCATCAACTAGTTTAAAGTAAAAACATTTTTTGTATATAACATGTATTAAAAAAAAAGATGGTTGTTCACTACTTTATAGTTAGCAAAAGATTGCTTACTATTATAATAGTATATTCCCGTCACAATGAAATACAAAAGAATCACATTAAAAGCGCGTAACTTCTAATAAAGCCTTATTTCTCGCGTATTTTTCGCTACGAAATAGTCATTCATTAGGTATTAGCTTGCTCCTCAAATATATTTCATCACTCACTATTTTCAGTCAATATGTGAAAAACGTAAATGGAATTTTATGTCAATTTTCATAGCCTTTATTACCTTGATAACCGACACTTATAGTTCATTTTTATTTAGTTTTTCAAAGAGAAATGTCACTAGCCGCTTCAACAGACAGATCAGGTGATTTGAAAAACAATATAAATGAATCACGTGAGCTGAACTGAACTGGACTGGGTTTATATTAACTGTGGAAAGATGCACTAGTCATTCACTTTGGAGTACTAAATAAAACAACACGAACTAAATTAAACACTTAATTTATATGTTTTCAATTTTAATATCTGCATCGTTTAAGAACATTTTATCGAATAACATAAAATTTGTATCTAAACGTATCTAATGTAAACGAAACATTTTTTAAAGTAATTGAAATCTTTTTTGAAACTCAAAAATGTTAATAAAATTAATTAAGTTCCATAATATGAAAGTTTTGTTATGTATTTAAATTTTCAATATATAAAAAATTGTAAATAAACCAAGTGATTAAGAACTTTTTAAATGGCCTCTAAAAACTGTTTTAAAAAAAGCCTTTATTTTCATTTCACAGGCTACGCAATATATATACCTATATTTTTTTTGTTTTGTTTGATTGATTATTAATTTTCAGAATATAAGAACAGCTTACTTCGCATTAAATGTCAAAAAATTTGCTATATTGAAAATATGAAATAATTTCATTTATATTTCAAACGTTGCGCAACCCATTTCATTACTTACTCATTAATATTATTATACTTCTACTATTTATATTATTTCTATTATTATACTGTTACTAAAAACAAAAAAAATTACTATAATAAATTAAAAATTACAAAATAAATTACGAAAAAAAAAATTACTTATTAATTAATTTTAATTTAATATTAAAAAATACAAATAAAAATAATTAAATAATTAATAGAAATACAACTATTTCATTTTTACTTTCATTAATAATTTAAAAGTAGAAAACAACTATAAGTATTATTATAATTATTTCTTGCTTTCTTTCTATTAATTAATTTCTTACTATTGTTACTTTATTATTATTACACTATTAATAAAAAACTTAAACATAATTTTAAAAATTATTACTATGTACTCTTAATATTACTAAAAATATTATATTTAAAAATTAATCTTTATACTAAAAAATAAAATATTACAATAATTAATATAGTATGCTGAAGGATCCATAATGTCATGTTTTTAAAATTTTCACAATTCATCTTCGTCACATGTATGTATGTTCAATACATACATGTTCAATACATATTACAACTACAGCCTATTATATTACAACTATATTATAACAACTATTGTAACTACAACTACAATATTATAAATTTAATTTTGATAAAGAGTAGCTGTAGGCATTTTTTATTTTTGTTCATGTCAAATTTTCAAAAATTTCAGTTCAGTCGCTGAACAGCATTCGTTGATGACGGATGTATATTTGATTTGTTTAACCCATTAAAGCCTGCCGAATCAGATACACACCAGGAGAATACGCAGTGCAATTTTCCCCATCATGTTTTCCCATAATGCGTACACCAGATGCTAAGAATTTTGTTCGATATTCCAAAAAATTTCAGTAAGATAACGTTTAAAACATTTTTTGGGAATTTTAACAGCAAACACATTGCGAACTAATATTAAAATGTTTTTTAAGAGAACTTAGAGAATTGTGATAAATTACTCTCTCGACACACTTTTTTGGTAACACAAATTTCTTTTTGAGTTTTTGCAAAAACTAATATCAGAACACAGATTTTTTTGCCATTTATCCGGAGGGCAAGGTTCATATTTTATTTTGTGATAAAGTTTGCGTCTGCAACATATCGAAATCGTGCGATAACTTGCGATATAAAGTACCAAAAACGGCATTTTTGACTCGATTTTGTGCAAAATCTCGACGTATAAGGAAAATTCTGAGTACGCAGCAAGAATCGGAAGACCGAAATCAACCAGAATTGATAGGTTTCATTCCAGATTAGGCCAACGACCCTCAATTTGTAGAACAGTGTAATCAAATCGCAATTAAATTAGTTAAAATCCAGAATTTCACAAACGAACAAAACACATAGGCGTTCGTTATCATTATTTATGAGAAAAATACAATGAAGGAGTATTTCATCTGTAACATGTACGAGGCGCAGAGCAACTTGCAGATATTTTAACCAAAGCTTTGCCACGAAAGACATTTACACATTTATGTAACTTAATTAATTAGCCGCGGTAGCTCAGTGGTTAGTGCGTTGGGCTGCGAGCCGAAAGGTCCCCAGTTCAAGCCTGGATTGGGGCTAACAACATCTTTTCATAGAAACATTTTTCTATACCGCTCTACCTCTCGTCAGTAAATGGCAAAACTACGAGAGTAAAACAATTGCCTATGAAAAAGCTCTCACCCGCCGTTCGGATTCGGCAATAAACTGTAGGTCCCACCACGTTGAGTACAAATATAACACGCACAGCTCAAATGGTGAGAGAGCTCGGCCGAAGTTCTATACAGGACTGTAGCGCCAAACTATTATTATTATTATAATTAATGTAAATTCTCTTTGACAACTATGAATTATTATATTTAAAAATTATAATATTTAGTGGGAGTATTGAAACTATACTCCCACTAAATATTTATTAAGGCATGTTAAAAATTTTATTGTTTACTAGCTGGACCCGTGCACGACTCGTGCCAAGATTTTGTGAATTCATAGATATAAAGCTATTTTATTAATATAAAAAAACATTATTATTATTTTTTATATCAGGGGCCCGTGCTTCGCTGTTGAAGTTTTTATTGGTTTTATAAATGTAGTAACCAAATAATAATTCTCCGCCAAAACAACTTTTCTCAAAGACAATTCAATTCTTCCCCATAGATCGCTTTACCGTAGAATTCTTCCCGGTAGAACTCTTCACGGTAGAATTCTTCCTCGTAGAGTTTTTCCCAGTAGAAGTTTTAGTGTAGTAAGTTTTAATGGGGTGAGTTTTAGTGTGGTGTGTTTTAGTGTGGTGAGTTTTGGTGTGGTGAGTTTTAGTGTGGCGAATTTTTAGTGTAGTGAGTTATAGTGTGGTGAGTTTTATTGTGCTGAGTTTTAGTGCGGTGAGTTTTAGTGTGGTGAGTTTTAGCGTGGTGAGTTTTATTGTGGTAAGTTTTAGTGTGGTGAGTTTTAGTTTGGTGAGTTTTAGTGTGGTGAATTTTAGTTTTTTGTTTCATCTTTTTAGTTTCTGTATGTGCTGAGTTATGTCGTTTTGAAAGTTTAGGTTGTATGGGAGGTGCCACGCTCCTTTGTCCAATCCCGCCCATATATAGCCTATGACACCCTCCGGACTCTATAGTATCCTGGTGCAAAATTTCAGTTAAATCGGTTCAGCGGTTTAGACGTGATACTGAAACAAACAGACAGACAGACAGACTGACAGACGGACCAAGAGTTTTATATATATAGATTGTTTCTGTATTCAAATATTTTTCCTTACTTCAATAAAATATTCGTTTGCTACAGACGTGTTCTGTTTATATTCCTCTTTTTATTGTAACTATAAGTGTCCGTGTACGAATCAACACTCAAACCACTGAACACGGCATTTTGAATATTTTTGAACTTTAATACGAAACATTTGGCGACCGTGACAGGGCACCTGTAAATAAAATAAGCAACAAATTTCATAAGCTTCATCATCCATCGTTGAATATCTTTTCGAGCTGCTGGAAAAACTCGCAAATTTTCTTTTACAACACATATTACATTAACATATTCTGTGTAAATCATTGCTGGCTGCTATCTTTGCGCAAAGCAATCATCATACATTGGCACGCAAAAATTTGTCAGCCCGACAACGAACAGCTATGCCATTTCATTGTTGTTGATTGATTACCGTAAACACATAATAATTGTTGCTGTGCAGATTTTGTTAATCCGTCTGTTTCTAACTTCGAAAATCATTTGCATTGCTTGTGGTTTATTGCATTCTACGCCATCTCTTTGTTTCAATAAATATTGATTTCAATTTATTCAGTCTATGGAGTAACAATCCTTTACCGACTAGCGTATTACAATACATCTTAAAAATAACAATAAACACTTAAATCTAACAATTAACGCTTAAAAATAAATATGATTTAAACATTTCTTATATGAATTCTTTGACAACGAAAAATCAATGACATTAAAATTTGAAATTCTATTAAATTCAGTAAGAGCTCTATTATTGGCTCATTTGTAGCATAATTATGACACGGTACAAAAAACATGTTAAAATGATGAAGATGCCTACTTGGGGCATACAAATTTATTAAATTTAAAAGATAAGGACAATCAATATTTCCACAAATAATATCATATACAAACATTAAGGACTGTGTATACGTCTACTGACAAGTAGCATTAAATTTAGAAATAAACAACGAGCATTATAAGACGGAAACGGTTCAACAAAGTTAAGAGAACGTAAAGCAAATTTTAAGAAAAGTTTTTGGATTCTCTCTAAACGATTTATATGCGTTTGATAATAGTGATTCCAAATAAAAGAAGCATATTCCAATCTAGATCTAACCAATGATGTAAACAATAATTTATGCCTATATGGATCATTAAATTCCTTACTATTTCGTCTAACGAAAGCCCAAAGAGAATAAGCTTTAGGTATTATGTAGTTCAGATGACCTAAAAAACTAAATTCCGAAACAAACATAACATCAAACATATCTTCTGAACTGCTTGTCAGGAGCTGCTCTCAATGTTGTTGATTCATTTCAAGGCACATCTAAAAAATGACAAAGCTTTGGAAAGACTAAACGTGCGCTACGATAACGAAGTGTTAATTTTTCTAGATTTGATTAATTCAATTTTCATCATAGGAGTAATGAAGAATTCCGATTCCATTACTCTCCGTAAAATCATCGTAATGAATTCAATTATTATTCACTTGGTCAAGTCAAAGATTGATCGAGGATCTCAAGACTACAACGACGAAAATCAAGATTTTAAAGACTTGCCCACATGGGACGAATGTTACAAGGTTTTAGATCTCGAAAGTCACCAACCGAAGAAAAGTGATCACAAAAAGCACGATAGAATCAAGTCAATGCGAATAAATCAGACTTTCATAAATGTAAAGTCCGGTTGCGAGTATTGTCGCAGCACAGAGCACGTTCTAGGAAACTATCCTACTTTCATCTCAATTCCAGTAAGCGAATGTTTCGATTTTGTTAAGCGTTGTGCGCATTGTATTAATTGTTTGCGTAAGGGACACACAGTGCACAAATGCCTCTCGAAGTCGCGCTGCCGCGTATGTCATCAATCATAGCATTCTGCATATATATATCCGAGATTAATTTCATAACCGAAGAGACGTCAAAAAGGTTAAAGGTTAAAATTCACCGTATTAACGAAGAAGTATCTGGCATCGCTGGAATCCTCGCTCCATTAAAGCATTTTGTGGTTGCTACAATTAAATCTCATACACACACAGAAAAAACTGTTGAAATCCGACAGTTATCAGTTGTTATTTTATTTCGAAACATCTGACACTAAAACTGGTCGTTTTTTGATCAAAACTATTACTTTAATAAAAAATTAACGAAGATATTTGAAATATTTGTCAAATTCAATTAATATTAATTTGTCAAAATAATAAAAAATAACAGAGAAAGGAAATACATATCATCAGTGAGGCGTTCTTTCAGTGCATTTTGACACACCTACAAGACAAGAACTGCTCTTTAAACAATGTGCGAGGTTTCCAGGTGCAACGTTCATTAATCAGATTGTTGGCTTTATCAGAGGGTATATACGAATCTGTCAAAATCAGCGCTGACACTTTAAATATAAAATATCATCAAATAATAAAAAAATGATTTTATATACTTTATAACACCATTGTTTTAATACTTTGGAATTATGGAAAAAAAATTAAAAAGTAGGATGCATTGTAATACTAAAAGGTTAAACTGTCAAACCAACAGTAGTTAATTGTCATTATCGACAGTAACTTTTGTCTGATCGAAAGCAAAAACTGTTATCTGCATTTTTGACATTAAGGCTAAATGACAATTTCTACTGTCTTTCTAACCCTTTTTAACAGTATTTCAGCATTAAAAAGTGTCGAAAAACAGCCCCAAACGACAGTTTTTTTCTGTGTGTGTATAAATTATTTTCAAAGAACTACTAATTTTTCTGTTACAAGGTCAATTACTACTCAACAGCCAGGAGAGATGATTTCTATCGGCGAATGGACAGTGACAAATTCGATCACGCTCGCGGATCTCCAATTTTTCAAACCACAAGAAAGTGATTTATTAATCAGCAGCGAAATTTTCTTTTATTTATTATATTACGTCCACACAGCAAAAAAAAAACAAAAATACGAGTAGTATTTAACGATATTCTTTTAGTGGGCCCTACAATACAACAAAAATTGGTTATTACACTCATGGCATTTCGTTCAAATAAATTCGCAGTAATTGCTGATATTTCTAAAATGTATCGACAATTTATCATCGACAAACCTGATCAAGTATACACTTTCAGAAATTTATTATTAAAATCTTACAATTACGATATGACAATAAATTTTTTTCCTATATTTTGAGTGACGATTGTAGCTTTTTCGTGATTAACAATTATTATATTAAATTTATTGTTAGATTCTTAAATTATTTTACATTGTTAAATTCAACAACAGGATTTTTAAAAATTGTTTGTTCGAATAATTTCAAAATATTAAAAATTAATTTTGTTTTTGTGTCAAAAATTTCAAATATTTAATTTAAGTCGTAAATCGTATTTGTCAATATTAACAAAATATCACAGATAATTTACTACAATGCGAAAGCGGATCACCGCACATTGGGAAAAACATAGCAAAAACGCTCGCATCGCCTGTTTTGAGCGCTAGTTTCTACATTTTTTGGACAATATACTTGAAATTTTGATATTATCTTCAGAATTCTGTAGAGAATGGACTGGAATATATTTTTTTGTTTTTTGCTACCAGGGGCTGATACCCTACAGCCGGAAGTAAAGACTTTTGAAGAATTGCGTTGTAATTCAATCTAAATATAATAGAAACTAAAATATCAATGTAAGCCTGTCAAAAATAAAACAAGTTGGGAAGGTTAGATCACATGGGAAATTTTAAAGTAGGTGTAATTATGATAGTTAGAATTATCAAAATTATAGTCGGTCTAAGCCGACTATAAATACCCTACACATATGTGTGGTTACCATTCAAAGTGATATATAGGTCACCAGGGTATACGAATCCTGAAAATAACTACAAACATTCAATCGCTGAAGAATTTCCATTCATTTGATACCCATATTTACAAAGGGGTAGGTGTACCGAATTTCGATTTTTTTTTTGTGAACCACAAGTTTGTTCACCGGAAAACATTATTATCATGTATTTGAGCATGATTTCAATATATATTTGACAAAAAAAGTTTACCTAAGCACGTATACATAAAAATTGATCTTTATATGTACATTTTATATGAGGTATTTGAACATAAGTGGTCGGATCATAGGTCACAATGGACCGATCTCGCCGATTTCGCACATACAGCGTAGGTATATTAGTAATCTAAGTTATAAGTTTCATTTATCTAGCTCTTCAATTTTAAAAGTAGTAGGGATTTCAACAGACAGACAGACAGACGGACAGACAGACGGGCAGACGGACATCGCTAAATCGACTCAGGAGGTCATGCTGATCAAGAATATATATACTTTTCCATACCGGAGATGCTTCCTTCTGGGTGTTACAAACGGCGTACCAAAGTGAATATACCCTTTCACTCTTAGTGTAGGGTATAAATACACGTGTATCATCATTTTGAAAATTGGGTAGTTAAAACTTTTTTATAGTTAGTTAAAATGGGTTAAACATTAAATGGAATAATATAAAAAATACTACTGTAACTTAATATATTTATTATTTAAATTTTTTTCATTTTTTAGATTTTTTTTTTGTAGATTTTAAATATATTTCACAAATCGTCTTATATAACGTTTTAAAGTGTTAAAATGTCATACGAAAAAATGGCTGACTATGTTTAAACCAATGACGCACTAGGATGCGTATCTAGCCCCACAGGAACAGATTCACCCAAAAAAATTCCAATGATGCACCAGGATGCGTATCTAGGCCCACAGGAAGAGATTCACCCAAAAAAGTTCCAATGACGCACCAGGATGCGTATCTAGGACCACAGGAACAGATTCACCCAAAAAAGTTCCAATGACGCACCAGGATCCGGATCTAGGCCCACAGGAAGCGATTCACCCTAAAAAGTTCCAATGACGCACCAGGATGCGTATCTAGGCCCATAGGAACATATTCACCCAAAAAAGTTCCAATGATGCACCAGGATGCGTATCTAGGCCCACAGGAACAGATTCACCTAAAAAAGTTCCAATGACGCACCAGGATGCGTATCTAGGCCCACAGGAAGAGATTCACCCAAAAAAGTTCCAATGACGCACCAGGATCCGTATCTAGGCCCACAGGAAGCGATTCACCCGAAAAAGTTCCAATGACGCACCTTGTTGCGTATCTAGGCCCACAGGAACAGATTCACCCAAAAAAGTTCCAATGACGCACTAGGATGCTTATCTAGGCTCACAGGAACAGATTCACCCAAAAAAAGTTCCAATGACGCACCAGGATGCGTATCTAGGCCCACAGGAACAGATTCACCCAAAAAAGTTCCAATGACGCACCAGGATCCGGATCTAGGCCCACAGGAAGCGATTCATTCTAAAAAGTTCCAATGACGCACCAGGATGCGTATCTAGGCCCACAGGAACAGATTCACCCAAAAAGTTCCAATGACGCACCAGGATGCGTATCTAGGCCCACAGGAACAGATTCACCCAAAAAAGTTCCAATGACGCACCAGGAGCCGGAACTTTTGAGCAAAAGTTCCGACTGAAACGTTTGCGCTCGGAACTTTTGCTTTTCGTTCGTTCTGGAACGGAACAATATCGGAACGATTGCCAAACGTTATTTTTATAGTTCCGGTTTCTACCCCTGGTTTAAACACAAGTAGCATATAAGGGTTAATCGAGATAAGGAAAAAAAAAATGTATATATGTTTTTTTTCATATATATACTACTTGTGGAGATGTTTTAAAATCGAAATATCTTAATTAGTTGCAAATAGTTGCAGTAAATTTATTACTGACATGTAGGTAAAGGATCCTACTAATCAGTACATAAGTAATTGGTTGATGCGAGATGATCCAAACAAGTTCTATTCCATTGAAAATACACAATTAAATTAAACTTAAAAATTGAAAGATAAGTTTAATTACCCATATCTACCTAAATAAATATAACTATTTTTACCTTAAATTGTGTGCAGTAATGTTCTTAATTCCAATAAAAAATGGCGATTTTACAGCGATTTGTATTTTTACTTATTTAGCCATTACCACCCATGATGGGTTTCGGCCGCAGCAATCACCCCTCGCCAGTCGCTTCTGCATTGCGCGCGCTGGCGCCAGTTTTGCACTCCAAGTGTTGTCAGGTTGTCTCGCACTTGGTCGCTCCACCGTAGATTAGGACGCCCTCTCCGACGTTGACCACCACTGGGTACAGAATTGAACATCTTTTTTGCAGGTGTGCTTTCATCCCTACGCTCGACATGTCCAAGCCGGCGTAGGCGCTGGATCTTAATGCGCCTGACTATGTCAATGACGGCGTAGAGCTCATACAGCTCGTCGTTCCATCTGATTCTGTACCCGTTTTCAACGCATATCGGGCCATAGATTTTCCAAAGAATCTTCCTGTCGAACGCTTCTAAAGCTCGCTGATCGGTGTTGGCAAGCGTCCATGCCTCAGCGCCATAGAGGAGGACTGGCATGATGAGCGACTTATAGAGCGTAATTTTTGACCGTCGAGAGGGCTCTGCTCCTCAATTGCCTACTGAGCCCAAAGTAACACCTGTTGGCAGCTAATCTCCAGGCTGACATTGTTTTCGTTGTTGATGCTGGTTCTTACGAAGTCCTTCACAACTTCGAAGTTGTGGTTGTCAATAGTGACGTGTTGTCCATGACGCCGGGACTCTTTGTTTGTTGACACTAGGTACTTCGTCTTGGCCTCGTTCACCGTAAGACCCATTCGATGCGATTCCCTCTCTAAACTGGAGAATGCTGCACTGACTGCTCGTACGCTCTGCCCAATGATGTCGATATCATCAGCGTACCCGGGCAGCATGGAACTCTTGTTGAAGATAGTGCTATTGTGATGGAATTGTGCAGTTTTTACAATCTTCTCCATTATTAGGTTGAAGAAGTCACACGATAGATAATCGACTTGTCTGAAAACTCGTTCTGTAAAAACGTATCGGTGAGGTTGTTCCCAATTCTCACTGAGCAACGTGTGTCACTCAGGGTCATCCTGCAAAGCCTTATTAGTTTCACAGGTATACCGAACTCAGATATGGTGGCGTATATCGGACTGTCGAAGGCAGCTTTGTAGTCGACGAAGAGGTGGTGGGTGTCGATCTGCCTCTCTTTGGTCTTTTCCAGGATTTGGCGCAATGTCAAAATCTGTTCTATGGTGGACTTGCCAGGGCTCTCGTCACGTAACTTAAAAACGATCGTCCTTGAAACGATAGTCATAAAACGTTATTGATTTTGCTTAAGTAAGACTATCGTCTAAACGATATCGTTAGACGATTATATCATACGTGATTAGAGACCAGGTCTGAAGCCGCACTGATAAGATCCAATTAGTCTGTTGACGATGGGCTTCAGTCTTTCACATAATACGCTCGTTTGAACTTTATACGCGATGTTGAGGAGACTTATCCCACGGTAGTAGGCGCGTATCGTGGGATCCCCCTTCTTTAGGATTGGGCAGAGTATACTGAGATTCTATTCGCTATCCATGCTTTCTTCTGACCATATTCTGCTGAAGAGCTGGTGTATGCTCGTTATGAGCTTATATTCTCCGGTCTTAAACAACTCAGCAGACAGACCATCCGATCCTGCGGCTTTGTTGTTTTCCAGTCTGTTGATGGCTGTGTAGACCTCTTCACAGTCAGGCGGTGGTATGTCAACGCCGTCGTCAGAAACTGGGGTTTTCAAGCTGTCTTCGGAATAGTTGTCATCATCGACTGCTAGAAGATCTGAGAAATGCTCTCTCCATAATCTCAGTGTAACCTGTACATCTGCTACTAGTGCCTTCCGTCAATTACAACATGATCAATTTGGTTGCTCGTGTTCTGATCGGGTGACCGCCACGTGGCCTTGTGAATATTGAGATGCTTGAATCTAGTACAACTAATTACCATGTTTCGTGCTGCGGCGAAGTCGATCAGCCTCATTCCATTGTCGGAACTGTTGTCGAGGAGGCTGAATTGTCCACCCGTTGAACCAAAGATACCCTCCTGGCCCACCTTGGCATTAAAGTCGCCAATCACAATTTTGATAACGTGACGGGGCAGCGATCATAGGATTCGTCGAGGCGCTCATAGAATGTCTCTTTAGTTTCATCGT
The DNA here is from genome assembly GCA_951804985.1 of Dryomyza anilis. Classification (NCBI taxonomy): domain Eukaryota; kingdom Metazoa; phylum Arthropoda; class Insecta; order Diptera; family Dryomyzidae; genus Dryomyza; species Dryomyza anilis. The sequence goes on from OX638135.1 coordinate 35,356,168, forward strand.
CCTTCTCATTCGTCGGAGCGTGCGCACAAATTATGTTGATATAAAAGTATTTAGCCTTGATGCGGATTGTAGCTAGTCGTTAATTAACGGGTGTGAACCTAGAGACAAGGTGGCGGAGTCTCTTGCCGACTACAATTCCACAACCAAATTCATGCCTCTCCGCATGGCAGCTGTTGTAAATGTCTCAGGCTGCCTGATTAGAGCAGCCCTGTCCTCTCCATCGCATTTCCTGGATTGCGGTGATGTCAGCCTTGTATCTTTCTAGGACATCAACCAGCTGGATAGTGGCACCTTCCCTATAAAGGGTTCGGACATTCCAGGTGCATATCCATAAATCATGGTCCTTTATAAGTTTGCGTAGGTTGTCATCGTGTTTTCGGGTCGATATCCGAGGCACTTTTTCTGTTTTCGTTGAATCAGTTTTTTTATATGGCGGATCACAAGCCCAACGCACAACCCCCATTTTGGAGGGCCAATATCCTTGTCTCGTTTGTCCACGACCAGACCTCCCACTGGGGTTGAAACCCGATCTTCAGCTGAGCAACCAGCTAACGGTGTTCACCAACGCGAAGGTGAGCCTAGGAAGAGGCTATGGCAACTAACAGAAGTCGGTTACTGATTTGCGCGTGCACTACACCATTCTGAACCCCGATTTGTATACAGCATTGACAGTTATATATATATATATATATATATATATATATATATATATATATATATATATATATATTTTTTTTTTACTTTTTAAGATGACCGTAAACCGTAGGCCCTTGGGTCAAATGACTTGCAAATATGATTTTTCTGCGTGATTGATGTGTCCAAACTACGAAAAACAACGAAAAAAGATTAAATTCCACAATTATAAGTTACCTCCAATGCGAGCTTTTAGACTATAATTTCCCAATTTGTGTCGTCGACAATTCAGTCGCACGAGGCCAAATCTACGTCGCAAGTCGCTGCATGCTCATTTCCAGAAAAACGTCAACCACTACCGAAATATTCAAAATGCTTAAATCTTTGAAAAAATGATGGATTTGTAATCTTAAATATCTGAATCTAAATATCTGAAAAGAAATTTCTATTGCGTTAACGTATGAACCTATGAAATATGTAAATATACCAATTTTTCATATATTTTAAGTAACCAAATTAATTAACTTTATAGACATACAGATACAAAATATTATTTTCTGTTTTTTCTGGTAACATTAATAATTATTTCTAAAACTTAAAAATAATGATACAGATTAAAATAACGGAAAAATTTTGATTTTTTTGTAAGGGTTTTCGATGTTTCGTCCGGAACCAAAAAGAGTCGAAATCCACAGTTTCCAAAACAGAATTTGGAAATTTCCAAAAAAGTAAACAGAATTTTCGTAGTAAAGCTAGAAAATTTTTGACAGCTAATTGAAATCTGTCCCGTCTGGAACTTTGTGTACCAAATGTGTAATACTACGGTATAAGAAATATCAAAAAAAAAATTTTTGGAAATTACAAATATTTTAACAACTCATGGTCTATCACTTGCCAAATGAAATTCTAATCATTCTCAAATATTTGCAGAACGCTCCGCATGTCGTGTAAACCAAAATCTGATACTTTCTGTTTTAGGTACGACTTGTCTAATGTCGACACTGCAAGCAAACGCTCTGTGTTACCTATTGTTGCGCAGATATTCGACATGCTGTGGTTGTTGAGTCCGATCATTATACGTACCAAGATCCTACTCCAGGAGATTTGGCTCCAGCATCTACAGTGGGATGATCCCCTTCCTGCAAATTTTAAAACTCTGTGGAGTCAAATAAAGGCAGATATCAATAATATAAATCGCATCAACATTTCACGTTATGTTTTTACACCACGTCATTCTCCTTGCGAAATACATGGTTTTGCGGAGTCATTGCAACGGGCGTATGGATGCAGTCTTTATGTCAGAACAAAGGTAACTTTATTAATCGCAAAATCGAAAGTAGCGCGCATAAAGGCAAAATCGCTTCTACGACTTGAGCTATGTGCTGCCGTGTTACTTAGCCTCACCTGGATAAAGATAAAACATTAACTAGAATCCTTTTCACCTCAGATATACTTTTGGACGGATTCAAAAATTTTCCTTCAGTGGCTAACTATGCACGCTGCAACCTTAAATTGTTTTGTTGCCAATAAAGTATCTGAACTTCAAATGGAAACTCAAAATATCAGCTGGAACCAAAGTGCCATCGAAGCAAAATCCGGCGGATATCGTATTGCGAGGATGCAGTGCGATGGGGTTATTAGAGACGTGGTTTGCTGGTCCTAAGTACCTGAAAAAGATAAAGAATATTGGCCTCAACTCAAATCCAATAAAGTACCTGTCAACAGAACGTCGACACCAGTGCAAATTATTCATCTGCCAGTAACGGAATTAAATAACACGTTTCTGCGAATAGTCGTCGAGATCCAGCGCGTGCATTTTACTGACCCGGTTGATAAAACTAATCTCTTGGCAGAATTATTTGCAAATAATTCAACGCTCTCAGATAGTAATCAACCACTGCCCGTCGTAGATTTTGTTTCTTCTGCAATGCCGGAAATTCATTTTCGAACTCGGGCAGTTAAAAAGGTTTTAGCAAACCTCAACATTAACAAAGCCTTTGGGCCAGATGGCATATCTGCCCATGTGTTGAAGAAGTGCGCGTCAACGCTGGCTTGTCCGTTGCGTAACCTTTTCAACATCTCCTACACGACAGGAGTCTTTCCATCTTGTTGGAAGGTTGCCAATGTTCAGCCAGTACCGAAAAAGGGAGAGGCTACGAACCCTGCCAATTACCGACCCATTGCAATATGCTCAGCACTCTCCAAAGTAATGGAGAGCGTAATTAACTTCCACCTTGTGAACCATCTTGAGCACAACGAATTGCTCAGTGACCGCCAATATGGTTTCCGTAGGGCCAGATCCACAGGGGACTTGATGGCGGTCCTCTCCGAAAAGTGGAATAAATGTATTCTCCTTTTCGGGGAGAGTAAGGCTGTTGCTCTCGATATTTCCAAGGCTTTTGATCGAGTGTGGCATAAAGCCCTCGTTTCAAAACTAATTGCATTTGGTGTCGGTGAATCCTTTACTCGATGGATATCGAGTTTTCTTCAGGGTCGTTCTATACGAGTTGCGATGGATGGTGTTTTTTCAGAACAACATTCCATCAATTCTGGAGTTCCGCAGGGTTCCGTCCTATCCCCATCCCTATTTCTGGTATTTATCAATGACCTTCTGTCATTGACCCAGAACCCAATTCATTCCTTTGCAGATGACAGTAACATTTGTCATTCATACTCGTTCAACAAGCGCCCAAACTCTTTGGAGATTGAGAGTAAAAGACGCACTATGAATGACACGCTCAATAATGACCTTAAATCAATCTCCGAGTGGGGTGTTGCAAACAGAGTAGATTTTAATTCAAGCAAGACCAAATGTTGTCTGTTATCTCACAAAAGAATGGATTCACTCCTCCCTCCCCTCAATATCGGTGCTGTGGATATTGCGCAGTGAGCTGCTCTTGACGTTCTGGGCATATCAATTCAATGTGATCTACGTTGGAATGATCACATATTTAATGTGTCGAAAGAAGCTGCCAAGTGCCTCGGTTTTTTAAAACGGTGTAAAACATACTTCACTCCTGCTGACCTGCGTACTGTCTACACCACCTATATTCGGCCTAAAATGGAATTCAATTCGCACATTTGGGCAGGAGCTTCAAAATCCTCCTTGGAGTTCCTGGACCGAATTCAACAACGTGCGATATATTTGATAGGGGATGAAAATATCTCATCGTCTATTGGTTCTCTTGAGCACCGAAGGACCGTTGGGTGCGTAAGCCTGTTTTATAGGTATTACAACGGTAAGTGTTCGAGTGAAATACATGGCCTGATTCCACCAGGTCGTGTGTTTTCTCGTTCAACTCGGGCATCAAATCAAGCCCATCCCTTCGTAGTCCACTCGACTCTCAACAGAACCACGCATTATAGAGATAATTCGTTCTTCAGTCGCACGACACGTTTGTGGAACAATCTCCCTGCGTCCGTTTTTCCCGACATTTTTGATATTGGCAAGTTCAAAACAAACATTCACCGACACTACTCCATCTTTCCCACCTCCATTTAACCTATCATCCCTTCTTACGATCAACACTGTGCATTGCATGAATAGGGGGCATCCCCTGAGCGTTGGTTAATTTGTAAAAAAAAAAAAAAAAAAAAATTGAAAACGGTTATTCAAAGGTAGAAGTCATAAGATTTGGTGGTCATCTAATCAACGCCAATATACCTTACGAAACTTACTACAGAAGCAACACCGATTCACTCAGTTGTACATCGAATTCCTGCATCGTACTAATATGCATGCATCAACGCGCGTAAGGACGTAAGAAAGGTGGTGAGGAACTGTATTCATTGTTTTCACTACAAACGGTAGTTTATGGGTCAGTTGATGGGCTTCCTTCCAGCGAATCTTCTAAAGGCACAGCGACCATTCCTATTTTCAGGTGAGGATTTCTGTGGCCCTTTCTTAACCACGAATCGTATTAGGGGCAAGTCGCCCTACAAGACATATGCGGCGATCTTCGTTTGTTTCGCGTCGAAAGCCATTCATATTCAACCAGTCTCTGACCTATCTACTATTAATTTTCTTTTGTCTCTCAAAAGGTTTATTGGCGGGCGAGGTATACCACAGCACATAAATTGCGATAACGCTACCAATTTTGTTGGCGCCGACAATAAACGAAAGGCAATAAAAACAGAATTTTTTGAAAAACTGACCATAACGTGCTAAGTTTCAGCAGCAAAACGGGCTTTACGTTCGAATTTATTCCACAAAGGGCTCCACACTTTGGAGGCCTATCTGAGGCCGCTGTAAAGTCAGCCAAAACCCTGATGCTCAAAAACGCAGCGCATGCAAATTTAAAGTTCGAAGAGCTTCAAAAAGTTTTAATAGGAGTGGAATTCATTAATTACTTTACAGCGCGTTACGTTTCTTAAACTGCAGTTTTTAGATAATGTGGTCACGTGAATACATTTTAAGTCTACAGCAACAGTCAAAGTGAACAAAACCAGAGCCCAATATACAAGTTGGTCAACTGGTAATTATTCACGAAGATAATAAAAGTGTCCGTGTACGAATAAACACTCAAACCACTGAACACGGCATTTTGAATATGAATTTCAAAACGAAACATAGCTCATATTTTTACACTAACGACCAGAGAAACTTCGGAGGTCAGGAAGACGTTGTCCAGACGGGCCCCCAACAAAATTAAGAATATTTAAAATATCGCAGAATTTAAACAATTATATATTATTGAAATGTAAAACCAATAATGAATAGTTGAAATTTTTAATAGACACTGAAGCGGATGTCTCTGTGTGCAAAATAAAAAAAATCTCAAATATTTATACAGGTGAAGTGTCCAAATTAATGGAATAACGAGAGAAGCTATGGAATGTTTAGGTTCAGCAAATTTAAATTTGTCAATTATGACAGTGAATATTCAACCTATTTTTCATATTGTTGATAATGATTTTCCAATCAGAACTGATGGAATTTTAGGGCGTGATGTTTTAGCTAAGTTTATATGTCGAATAGATTATGAGACATTTACAATTGCTTTCAATATAAATAACCAAGAGTTTATTTTACCTATGATTTCTAAACAATTATATACAACAAATTTTATTATACGAGCATAGAATCAATTGTGCTCTTGATATTAAAAGACATGAAGAGAATATAGTATTAATTGAAGAAATATCGAAAGGTACATTTTTAGGAAACAGTTTAATACCATCAAATGGAGTGGCACACGTAATAATATTAAATACCACTGATAGTGATCTAATTTTAAAAAGTCTCGATTGTAAAATACAACCTTTAAAAAATTATAATATTTGTTCTTACAATAAAATAAATACAAAAAATGAGAATAGTCTAACACTCCATTGGAGATTTTTAATGAATATTAATATATTTTTCATCTTCCTGGAGAAAAACTTAGCGTATACTATTTTTACACACAGCAAATACAAACAACAGATTTAACACCCGTTTATATAAAAAATTATAGATACAAAAAATATCTTGTTTGGTGCAAACAATAATGCAAACAAATACTTGAAGTTCTTGAAATATTATTTGCAACAACCAATTTAAATGATTTGTAGCAAATACTTAAATTGTTAATCGCAAACAACTGTATTATTTGTAACAATTACTTTTGATTACACAAAAGTGTTTCCCATAAATACTTCTATTGCTTCCAAACTGAATCCAAATTCCACACATGCATGCATTGAACATATTTTGTTGTTACTCATTTAGCCATGGATGAAACGAATTTTCTGATTTACTTCTTCAAACTCTATGATCTCCAATGAGTATTACACAAAATTTGTTAATTTGTACGAGTCGAATGTGAGTTTTGCGAAAAACTTTGAACGTTGCGTGAGGTTCGGCCCAGCACTAAAAACGACATGATTACTTTCGGAAATACTCGGGCAAATAATTCCTCTTAAACAAGTGTTTCGTGCAAACACTTTAAATAATTAATATTTGAGGCAATTGACAAGTGTTTGTTCCAAACACTAATTAAAATTTACCATTTAAGACAAATAGATGCAGTAGTTAACAGAAGTATTGAATGTGTTTAGGGGGAGTAATTAATTGAACACTTACAAAGTGTAGATTTCAAACGTTGTGTGACCAATTTTATTATTACTTTATTATTATGATGATGAGCTTTATTATTATAATTAAGACACATTTTTTAAAATTTTTACAACTCATCTACGTTACGAAAAATAGTTCCAAATAAGCTATTAATTAAAATAAAATATTAATTACATATTACACTACAGCCGCATCCATACAATATTATAAATTTAATTTTGATAAAAAGTAGCAGTAGGGTGTCGCATTTTTTATTTTTGTTCATGTCAAATTTTCAAAAATTTCAGTTCAGTCGCTCAGAAGCATTCGTTGACGACGGATGTATATTTGATTTTTTTAACCCATTAAAGCCTGCCGAATCAGATACACACCAGGAGAATACGCAGTGCAATTTTCCCTGTCATGTTTTCCCATAATGCGTGCATCAGATGCTAAGAATTTTGTTCGATTTTGCATCTAGCACCACCACATTATATATGTATGAAATTGTATATCTCTGCGGGAAATTCCCTCCATTTTAATCAAATATTTCATAAACAAATTTTTAAAAATATTCCGAAAAATTTCAGGAAGATAAAGTTTAAAACATTTTTTCGAAATTTTGAGGTTCATATTTTATTTTGTGATAAAGTTTGCATCTGCAACATGGCGAAATCGTGCGATATTGATCGTGCAAATTTGATGCGATATTGATCGTGCAAATTTGATGCGATATTGATCGTGCAAATTTGAATCGGTTTTTGTGCAAAATCTCGACGTGTAGGGAAAATTGAGTACGCAGCAAGAATCAGGAGACCCAAATCTAAAAGAAATGAAAAGTTTCATTTCTGTGGACGCCAACAACCCACAATTTGTAGAACAGTGTAATTTGAAATGTTTGCAGGAAACAGTCATTACTTACTTACTTAAATGGCCCTTACAACCGTGGGTCGGTTTTGGCCGCTGAGATGAAGGGCACCAGTCGGATCTGCTTTGCGCGCGCTGACGCCAGTTAGAAATACCAAGCGTTGCCAGGTTGTCCTAAACTTGTTCTTTCCAAGGCAGATTTGAACGCCCTCTTCTACGTTGTCCACCATCGAGTTTCGATTAAAGCACCTTCTTGGCTGGAGTGTTTCAACCATTCGTTCGACATTACCTATCCAGCGAAGCCTCTGGATCTTGATGCGCTTGACTATGTCAATGTCGTCGAATAACTCATACAGCTCGTGGTTTATCCTGTATCACTGTTGCCAGATATACGGATTTGATGAAAATACGGATTTTGTACGGAATTAGCAATTCTGTTAAAATACTGTGAGAAAATTATGTTTCTGACGTTAATTTTTTTTATTTTTAGTTTCATACAATTTGTACTTCTTTTCCACGTGTTTTTTTTAACATGGCAATGCTGATAAAATTAAGAAAAATCTGAGCCCTTATGTAGAATACAACTGAGACCTGTTGTCACAGCAGTGTTGGCTTGCTTCAACCGTAACATTCCAAATGCTAGTATTGACAATTTCGGAGCATATTTAAAAATAGTTTTCATTTATAGAACGCAGTTTCAAAGATCTCAGGATACTTAATTTTGTGGACCCTGCTTACTTTAAATTTTTGTTTTGATGTCGATATCGTCCACGAGTAGTTTAATATACCAAAAAAAAAATAATAAAAAGAGACAGTTTTGAATGATATCTCGACGGATCTACGGAATTTCTGAATTGTTGATCGAGTAGTTGTTCTTCCAAATTCATCGGCTAAATGCTCACGCACTTTGGCTTGTATTAATTTGAATAAAACGAAAGTTAGAAAAACCGTGGATCAGAATAGCCATAAGTTATCTGAAAACGAGAACGTATCCGTCGTAGTGGATACTAAAATGGATCGAAAACGAAGTGGATACTAAAATTGAACGAAAACGTACCGTTAAATTCCATGACTCCGATTGCATGCCGTATTTTCCGTATATCGATAATAACACGTTTAACTTCGTTTCAATGGTACTATTTTCGTGCCGTAGTAGACGGACTTCACCGTTTTATTTCCGTTGATACACTGCTACGCAGGTGTCGATTTTATTCCGTTATAGCCAAATGTTTGAAACATAAAAACAAAAATTTTGCAATTTTGTAAATAATTTTTACAAGCTTTTATATAACTTCACTTATTTGTTCGTTCATTAGTGTGTCTGGCACAAAAATATAAAATTTAACGCACTTCCTTATATCCGATCGAGTTGAAATTTGGAACACGTACAGCATTCGGTATGGCACATATAAAAGTTCAAATTTTGGCGGATTGGGGGCGCTAAAGCTATTTTTGAACCGTGTGAGGTCGGTTCTATACGTAGAAAGTTGAAATTTAGAATATGTATAGTTTTAGACACGAGGAAATATATGGCAAACTCAGAACTTCGTATTTTGTCCGCAAGGGGGCGCATTTTCTATTTAAGGACCCTCTGAAGTGTGTTCTTCACCTAGAAAATTGAAATTCAAAACATGCATAGTATTGGCGACAGGGAAAAATTTGGCAAACTTAGAACTTCGAATTTTCTCCGCTAGAGGGCACATTAATTATTAATGGAACCTCTGAAGTGTGTTCTTCACCTAGAAAGTTGAAATATATAATACGTATAGTATTGAAGACTGAAATAAATAACCCTGCAGTGTAAAGGACTAGTTGAATACTAGTATTGGTCTAGTTCTCCGTAGACACTCGAATTCGACCCCATTTTGATACAATGAACTGTAATTTTTTCAATGCTCATGTCCTACGATGTGTCAATTGTCCCCTCTTGTTACTTTTAACCAGTTTATATACTAATTTTTTGCAAAATATAGAAAATGGCGCAAAATTTGCAAAAAATCATAAAATTGCAAATTTTCCACCTTCCAAATGCGCCTAATTTACAAAAGTTTTGCGCCTCTATAGAAGGGCGCAAAATGTAGAGAAAGGCGCAAAATGTTCAAAAAAAGCATAAAATTGCAAATGCGCCTAATTTACAAAATTTTTGCGCATCTATAGAAGGACGCAAAATATAGAGAAAGGCGCAAAATTTTCAAAAAAGCATAAAATTGCAAATGCGTCTAATTTACAAAATTTTTGCGCCTCTGTAGAAGGGCGCAAAATATAGAAAATGGCGCAAAATGTTCAAAAAAGCATAAAATTGCAAATGCGCCTTATTTACAAAATTTTTGCGCCTCTATATAAAGGCGCAAAATATAGAGAATGGCGCAAAATTTGCAAAAAATCATAAAATGCGCGTAATTTACAAAATTTTGGCGCCTCTTCAGAAGGGCGCAAAATATAGAGAAAGGCGCAACATTTTCAAAAAAGCCTAAAATTGCAAATGCGCCTAATTTACAAAATTTTTGCGCCTCTACAGAAGGGCGCAAAAATATAGAGAAAGGCGCAACATAATCAAAAAAGCCTAAAATTGCAAATGCGCCTAATTTACAAAATTTTTGCGCCTCTACAGAAGGGCGCAAAAATATAGAGAAAGGCGCAAAATAATCAAAAAGGCATAAAATTGCAAATGCGCCTAATTTACAAAATTTTTGCGCCTCTACAGAAGGGCGAAACATTTTCAAAAAAGCATAAAATTGCAAATGCGCCTAATATTCAGAATTTTTAGGCCTTTTTAAAAGACCGGAAACTACAGAGAAATGCGCTAAATTTTCAAAATAATAAACACAAAATGGAAAAAGCGCCAAAATGCAGAATGTTTGCGGCTTTTAAAATGATCGCAAAATATAGAAAAAGGCGCCAAATTTTCAAAAAAAAAACACAATTCATTTACAGAGTAAATATGCGTCATTTTCATTTTGTGTTTGTTTTGATAATTTTGCGCTTGTAAAGACGATAAAATTCTGTAAGTTATGCGCTGTTTTAAATTTGATTGTTATTGGAATAGTTTACGCCTTTTTGAGCTTTTCTCTCTACATTGCGCCTTTGTGTAAAAATTACTAACTATCTCCAGATTACTAATATTCTGTAAATTACCTTTTGAATTGTTCGCTTTTTTTAAATTTTGCGACTTAAAAAAACTTTTTGACATTATAATATTGGCCGGAAATATTCCTGAAAAATGACATACATTTTGTCTCGGGGTATCAATATTAAATCTAATTTAAACATTATAGGCGCATAACCATAGGCAATTTTAGACAACTTTAATAATTCGACTTAAAAAAAATCGATTTTTTTTAGAATTTTTGTATAGAATAAATTGTCAAATAGATGATTTTTAATTTAAATTTTACTTTAAATTGTCTATACTAAAGCGCCATAGTTTTTAAAAAATATTCATATTTTTTTGTATATCTTCGTTGTACAACTATAAGTCCAAATACCGTTTTTGAAAGTTCGATAAAAGTTCGACAATTCATAGTTGTAGATGTGTTGGTGTATTTTTTATAATTAAAAATCAAATATTCACAAAATATAGTTTTTAAGTATGTCCAATGTAAATTAATTTAATAATTGGTGAAGTAACTATTATCTTTTAATTCTTGAATAAATGGTACAAAATACTAGGTTAAATATTAAACTTAAGTTTGGTACAAATGGTACAATTGGTACAAATGTTATACTTAAAAAAAATCATATTAAAATATTTTTGGTTTTCGAAATATGCTGACTTGTTAAGTGAAAATAATCATTAAAAATACATTGTGTATATCTGAAGTAGTTTTCCAACGAGATGTCGGTATTGATCACCTTTAATATAATACACAAATTGAATTTTGTTTCCAAAGGGTACTGAGATATGTACACCTTCCTAAAATCAGAGACCAAAAATAATTAATTTTTTCAAATTTATATGTAAAAAGCAAGGATTGAAACCGTAACCGAAACCGATATCCGTTTAAAACCGTTTCATTTTTAAAACCGAAACCGTAACCGAAACCGTTATACGAAAATCAGAAATAAACCGATATCCAAAACCGATATAAACGGTTTCGGTTTTATACCGGTTTAAAACGGTTTTTGTAAAGTAACTACAAATAGAAACAGAAAAACACATTTTATTTTATATAGAACATTTTAAGTAAAATGTCATTTAATAAAATTTTAAGTTCCCAAAATTTTTTCAATGCTAAAGAATATAAGCATCTTAAAAATAAGGTCTATGAAGCTCTTTTGTAGCGGTAAATAGCTTCAAAAGTGCTTCAAAAGTCGCTTCAATAAGATAAAATAGACAAAATTATGTTTTTTTCGCTTTTCTTCGCTAAGCTAGTTCGATTGTACATATGCACATTATTATTTTTGTTTTATTTTTATACATAGTTTTTTTGTTAATTGTAAAATCATGAAGTTTACTTAAGTCAAGTTCTATGTGCATTATTTCATTCAACTTATAAAACAAACAAAAAAAAATAATAATAATATATGAACATTTTCACAGTGTACCTCATTTAGCTTATATATTGCTTTTTGTGTTTTTCTTTTTCACAAATCCGCTGATTCGTTTGAAAGTGCAACAACAACGGAAATGCAAATAAAGCACCATGACAATAAAGCAGCATCCAAGCTTTTGATAGAATTTTTGGCGGGACTTTTTTTGTACCACAAAGAAAACTTGTTGTTGTTGCCAACTAGATAACTGTACTAGATACATACATGAAGTGCGGTGTCATGCGACTGTCTGCTATCATGCGTCTGTCCGTTGTCATGCGTCTGTCTGTTGTCATGCGTCTGTTTGTTGCCATGCGATGATTCCGGATAGCAAAAAAGAGTTGTCGTTGTGAAAGTGTGTATATACGAATCGTAATTCGTTATTGTTGTATTCTCTTCTTTCTGTTAGTGTTCGCTTTGTAGCGTTTGCGTTTAAGTCGCAAAAAAAAATGTTACCCTGCAAGATATTATTTGTGTTATCTTTACATGCGGTGCGTGCAGCATACGGATTTTTCTTAATCACTGACGAAAACAGAAATATGCCTATACGAAATATTTCATATATTTATTATGAATGTATAATATACATTGAACATATTATGTTCATTTTATTATGGCCTTGAGATTTTGAATTGTCTTGTCAACATCACTTGATTTATACAATTGTATTTTATTAGTTAATTCTTGTTAAAATATAATTCAAATTTTTTTGTTAGTAAAATAATTTATTTTTTGTTGAAGAAATTGAAAATATGGAAAATGAGTACAATTAGTGTTCGTTTTCGTAATTAATATGCAGTTTAAGATATTTGTCTTCGATCTTTTATTTAAAATTTAAAAAGTGAAATTTTGCAAGATTCTTGCAAGCAAGAGCAAGAAAGGTATTGTAAGAACAAGATCATATGTACCTATGCAAGAGCACGACTCAGCGTGTAAGAACAAGATTACCATTTCTTGCCTTGCTCTTGCAAATGATAATCACTATTTTACATATATTGCAGTTCACTGAATTGTTGAAATTTAATTTTTTAGCTTTTATGGTTGGACATTGTACAAAATTATTCTTCATTGCAATTAAGATCATATCTCAGGTTATGTCAGAAAGTTGCTTTTCATTGGTGTGTGGTCACGAAATTTTAAATTAAAATTTTTTCTTGACGTAATCAATTAAATAATTAATAAAACACAATATTTTAACTAAAATAACACCAAACATTGTTTAAATTACGTTTTCCACTTTACCCCAATATCATAATTTGAATATAACTTTGCACCACAATGTTAAGTTATTTGAAAAATATGAAAAATAGAAAATTTATACAAAAACCGAAATCAAAACCGAAACCGTAACATGGAACCGGTATACCGAAACCGTTTCGTTATAAAAACTTAAAACCGAAACCGTAACCGTAACCGAAACGCGGAAAAAACCGAAACCGAAACCGTTATTCGTTTAGGTTTCAATCCTTGGTAAAAAGTCATTTTAAGAAATTATGGCACTGTAAAACAAAGGGTACCATTGGATAACATTCGATACACATTTTTAATTTATGGTCTTATTTTTATTATAGAACTGTTAAATTTTAAAATATTTTTTAATAATTATATTTGAGAAATATTAATAAAAGTTTGATTAATATTATGAAAAACAAAAATAATTATTTTTGATAAATACTTTCAAAATTAAAATATAATTTTTATTTTAGATACATATTTATAAAAATCACAATTAATTATTATTTTTGATATATATATGGAAGAAAAGTCGTTACTGCTACCAAAAAATCTCCAAACAAACAAACAAATTGGGTGAACTTTAGATAACCGGATGAAGTGAAATATTTTTTCTTCAAACTATCCCCTCTGTTTGGGTCCCAGACTAAATTGGGGCGCGGTCGGACTTGTAGTACCCCAGATAAATCGAAACCTTATACACCTAACAATATGAACATGTAGGTACTGAAATGAAAGATATTGATTTTACGATTAGTATGTTATTATGTTCATGATTCGATAACCACAGTAACCTCAGGACCCTTTTTAGTTTTAACAACTGAGTTCATTTTATACACGAATAATATATAGATACAAGTGTGGGTACCCAAACGAATCAGAAGTCTATTAGAAGTCTATTATACACTTTTGTATTTATGTTTCAAAAAATAAAAAAATGAATATTTTATAAAAAAATTTCGCGTGCGGCGCTTCATCGATATAACTTCCTCATACAAATAACCATATAATTACAAATGTGACATTATTACCTATCATTTGAGTACCTATATGACCAAATATGTAGGTGCACCGGATATCGATTTTTCTAGGGTACCACAGATCCGACCGCACGCTTATTTGTTTTTTAAGCAAATAAAATGGTTGATTTAAAGAAAAAAAAGTTGGTTTAAAGAAGTACAGTTGTGTATAATTCATTATTCACTGTATTTGAGGAGAAAATATAAAAAGAGCGCAAAATTAATTTTTGGAAAAAAGGCGCAAAAAAATCAATCGCCCCCCCCAAATTATAATTCTGGATCTGCCCCTTGGTTGTATGGGCCTTTCATATAGGTTTATTGTTATTGTTATATTTTATAAGTAGATGGCGAAAAGAAATAAAACAAATCGCACGATAGAACCCACCACAAAAATATGTTTCCTATAAAATAAATTAATGAAATATAATTTGTATTTCTAATTTATTTTGTTTTTGACAATTTTGACACGTTCCTCTATGAAACATTTTTTTAACTGGTTTTCTTTGCATCCATTTTAACTGGTTACCGATCTAGAAATATTGTTACTAATATGAATACTACATATTTATGCTACTAGTTTAGATTTCACTGCAGGGAAGACATACTCAAAGTTTCGATTTTTCATCGCTAGAGGGCGTTAAGTATGAAATCCTATATCGAGGTAACCACTGAACCGATCTCGATAACAATAATGTTTATCTTTTTTTCATCAAGTAATATTGTTTTTTTATTTATTTTAAATTTAATGTAAAGTTTTGAATGTCCCTTGGCTATATTTCACCGACATTTATAAAAAATATATAGTAGCGCATAGTTTGGTACGTCTAACAACGAAATGATAAATACATTATTGTTTTTGGTTCGACTATTAAAAATAAAAGAAGAGAAAAATAATTAAAACTTAAAAATCTTAAAGACTAGACCCTATTAACAAAACCATTTTCGGAATTAGCGTCAGTATCAAATAAAGACGCAATCAAAATAAAACAAGAAATTAGTAAGTAAAACTTTTTGTTTAGAGACATTCCACACCAAATCTATCAGAGTTCCAGACTCACTTTCTCCAGAGATACAGTGGTCCAAAGTTTCAAAAAATTAATCAATAATCACTTTTTGTGGTTGTAGAAAAAAAACTCTTGACCGTAGAATACTGCAAACCTCATTTTAAGGATAATAAAATAAACTTTGTTTTCTAAAAGCACAATAACAGATGCATGCTAACTTAACATAACGTCAACGACATAACTGGAACAAGTGCATAATGTTTATGAGTGCATACTTTTAGGAGATAAAATTAAGTCTGCTTAAAAGCAACGAAAAATGCATTGGTTCAATTTGATTCGAGACACGCGCTAGCAAGTGTGCCGTCTGTTTAAAAACAACAACAAAAGCATTGGTTGTAATTTAAGTCAAGATTAACGCCAGCATGGGAAGCAATTATGAATTTAGAACATTGGAGTTTTCTCACAGTTAATGATTTCACAACATTAGTTATGTCCGATGTGGGGTTCATGAGGTTTTTACTAGTACGTAGATTTAAGAATATGCTTGTTTGCATTTATGAGTTGTGTTTTAAGAACTAAGTATAAGCAAGGGGTTCGTGAGTCGCACGATACCGAGGTGATGAGTAGAGGTTAAGTTTAGATTTTAAGCATGATGATTTTAACTGCCTTAGAGTGCAGACGTGTTTTCAGTTTAAACTCAAGCTTGTAAAAATACTTAAAAATAATTAATAAAAGTATAAAGCATTGCGTTTTTATTTAATAATAAATGTTCGGAAAAGAATTGTGGACTTCGAGGGAAAATTGTCACTGACGGTTTCATTAATAAAAGGCAATAACAAAAGGACCCCTGGAGCCCGCAAAATTTTGGCGCAGCCGGTTTTTCAAGAATCTACAAAAAGGACTGAAGGACGAATTTGAAGGAGCATTTAAAAAAAAAAAAAAAAGAAGAACCACAGAAGTGGAAAGGAAGGTATTATTAAATATTGAGTGAATTTAGTGAGTTTGAGTGAAAGCAGTAAATAAATGGTGAAATTAAATGATAGAAAGAATGAAATTAAACAAATTTATAAATTTTAATTGAAAATTTTAATGATTATATGGCGAACTTTGAGGAATTGGAAGTAGCATATAGAAATATATTAGGACAACTTGGCAGATTTACTGAGAAATTGTGGAATCAAATTAGTACGGAAGTTAACAATAAAGAAACTTTAGAATTAATTAAAAATAAAGTCAGTTCCACACAGGTATACTCAGAAGTCGAAAGAGTTGACGTAGTTTTTTAACAGTTAGTATACTTCTTGGAACATAAAAGTGCTCATAAAATAAAAGAATTAGAAGATTGGAAAGGGGAATTTACTGCATTAAATAAAAAATTTAACGATATTGTAGAAGAACGGCAGGAGTTGTAGGTCAGGCTAGTGGAATAGAGGAAGAAAACGAAAAATTAAGAACTTTACTGAAAAATAAAGATATTTCGGACGAATCAATTGAACGAGCATTGAGCCAACAGCCCAGACTAGAATTCGAAACATTAGAAGAAGCCAATAATAAAGTAAGGTAATTAAATTCGAAAATCTGATTTTTAGAATCGGAAGTTAAGCTCGCCCACGAAACATCATTATATCATAAGGAGGCATTACAGATTGAAGGAAAGTTTGATAAAATAACAGCACCGGAGACAACATTAGAAATGTCGTTAGATACTGTATCGAAATACGTAGGAAGTGTGGTTCCATTTTTTATGGGATCGGAATCACCGTCCGTTAAAACTGAACTTTATAAAATCATGGACGGTTATGCGTTAGCAAGTCTGAAAATTACAGAAGAAAATAAAGAAGAATTCATTAGCTGTGTCAAACTGCATCTTCTAGCTGACGCTTATGATCTAGTCCGCACAAGAAAGTTCAATGATTTAGAGGAGTTATTTGATGTTCTAAGAAATACATATTTAAAAATGACTACTTTAGATTCGGTTCAGGATAGTATGAAAAAAGCATATCAGACGGATGGTGAGAGTCTGAGGACATTTGCAAGAAGATTAGAAAGATTATGGGCAAATGCTAATGAAATAGCAGATTTGAGGTACAAAAAGAAAAATCTACCTACAGACGTATTTAATACGGAAATAGTAAACTCAGTTCTGACAGCAATAAAGGTTCTATTATTAAGCAGCAAAGCAGAAAACTTGAATGATTTATTAGATGAAGCATTAAAGGCCCAGATAACAATTCAAGGGGGTCCGAGATTCCCCGAGGAAGTGTACAGTTTCGAACGACGATCTGTAACCAGTCCAACGAATAGTATTCAAAACAATCATTTTCAAACTACCCCACTGAATCACAAAATATCAACTCAAAATAAAACAGAAGGATCAAAAATACGACCAACATTTTTGCCAGAAAAAAGGACATACACGAGACGAATGTATTACGCGGAAGAACACACCGTTTTGTATTAGGTCAAAAAGGGTAGAAATAGTAAATCATAAGGCTGAAGGGTCTGTGATCACATTAACTACCCGAACTCCTAAAAATGAGAGAAAACCGAAGGAGGAAAATATTGCAAATCAGACGTCGGAAGTGACCGTTGATACACACCGTGGTTTGATTTTGAGGTAGTATATATGATAATAGCAAATGGGGCAAAAATGATTAAATTAGTAGCAGATGAAACTAATCGGCAAAGATGTGTATGGGAAAAATGCAAATAGGTCAAAAGGTGAACAATATGTTTACAGGAATGTTGAAAAAGTTTGAAAATTTTATAACATGTTATGATAAAAAAATCAGACAACAGTTGAGTGGATTAAATAAAAAGAGAATTAACAAAATATACAATAGAAAGGGGGACTGCTTCAAATTGTCTAATGTAAGTGATGTGTTCATTGAATTACTTTGCGAGGCAGCTAAAAATGGAAAACTCATATTACTAGTAGACTCAGGAGCTGATGCAAGCATAATAAAGGAAGGTGCAATGACACTTTAAAGTGATGGTTTACGACTTTAATTTAATAAAACAATGTTCGTTAAATGCTGAACACCAAAATTAGAATAATTTTATTTTTGAAATTTTTTTTGAAAGTGTTTACAAATTAGTTTTTTTATATTTTTTATTTTTTTATAAAATTTGAAACAAGTGTTTTACTTGTATGTATTACTACAGTACCCCCTTCCTAGCGGAACGTGACTGTTTTTGGGGTTTTTGAATTTTGAGTTGAACTTTGAGTCAACTGTAGAGATGATGATGATTGTTCCTGGCAACAGGCTGCGATTATGCTTGATTCGATGAATGCTGGTTTTAATCGATCAATCGAAACACTGTCATCTTTGTTGTTCATCTTTAAAATAAAATAGTTGTCGGATCTCTTCACAACTTCATATGGACCAGTATATTTAGGTTGAAGAGGTTTTGTTACTGCATCTTGACGTACCCAAACCGATTTTGAATGTAGAAGATCCTTTGAAATGAATCCATGCGGATTACCATGTGGTAATGCAGTTTTCGGTTGAATTTGTTGCATTGTGTCTTTCAAAGCACTTACGAAGTCTGTTGCATTAAGACGATCGTTAGTTTTTTGAATAAAAAATTCACCAGGCAGATGGAGATTTTCGCCGTACAGTACTTCTGCAGCAGATGCTTCAATGTCGTCCTTATATGCGGTCCTCAAACCAAGCAACACTGATGACAAAGATTTTGTCCATTGCGCATTTGCTCTGCAAATCAACGAAGCTTTTAAGGTCCTGTGAAGTCTTTCAACCATACCATTCGCTTGAGGATGGTATGATGTGGTATGTTGACATTTTACGCCAAGAAATTCAGACAAGTCGTGGAAGAGTTTAGACGTGAATTGCCGTCCACGGTCACAAATGATTTTGTTGGGACATCCAAACCTTGATATCCAACCTTCGAAGAAAGTTCGGCTAACTGTCTCAGCGGTGATGTCACGAATAGGAATTGCCTCTGGCCATCTTGAGAATCTGTCTATTATTGTCAACAGATATGAATATCCTTCGGACGGCGGTAATGGTCCAACGATATCGACATGAACTTCACAAAATCGGTTCGACGTTACTGGAAAATTACCAAGAGGCGATTTCGTATGCCTAGTAATTTTTGATTTTTGACAGGCTTGACAGAATTTCGTCCACATCTTGCAATCCTTATTTAACGCGGGCCATACAAAACGATCTGCAACTAATTTTCTCGTAGATTTTATGCCAGGATGCGCAAGATTATGAAGCTTGTCAAAGGCGGATCTACGGAAGCTGGTTGTAAGAAAGGGTCTAGTTTTACCTTGTGATACGTCGCAGTAAATTTGAATGTTGGATCCGGGAAGTTGTACGAGTTTCAGCTTGAGTCCGGTATCGCTATTAAGAAAATTTGCAAGTTCTTCATCTTCCTTTTGTTCTTCCGAGAGCTTCGCATAATTTAAAGTAGATATTTCGTCAATCCGTGATAAAGCGTCTGCAACAGTATTGTTAATTCCGGATATGTGCACGAGCTTCGTAGTAAACTGACCGATATAATCGAGGTGACGAAATTGACGAGGTGTGGCTTTGTTCGGATTTTGGTGAAAGGCGTACGTTAAGGGTTTATGATCCGTTAGCAATGTAAAATCTCGTCCTTCTAGGATATGCCGAAAATGTTTTACAGCACTATAAGCAGCAAGTAGTTCGCGGTCATACGTGCTATATTTGCACTCTGCAGGGCTCAGTTTTCGTGAGAAGAAAGAGAGTGGTTGCCAACTTTCACCAATTTGTTGTTCTACCACAGCACCGATAGCAAAGTCTGAAGCGTCAAATTTGAGATGTGCTAGAAGTGCAGCATTTGCAATTTGTTTTTCGCATCTTTTAAATGATTCGGTTGCGGCTTCTGTCCATATAACCGGACGCTTATCTTTCTTTACCGCGCCTTTTAAGTAATCATTTAATAGAGCTTGATCATGAGCAGCGTGCGGTAGAAATCGACGATAGAAATTAAGCATGCACGTGAATCGGCGAAGCTCCAAAATTGTTTTGGGCTGTGGAAAATCTATTATTGATTGAACTTTTGAGGCCGTCAGCGTGCTACCAAGAGAGGTTATTAAATCCAAGAAAATCAATTTCAGGGGATCCAAATTCACATTTTGCGGGATTAATCATGATGCCAAATTTTCGAAAGCGTTCAAAAATTGCCCTTAAATGTTGAATACGCTGTTCTTCAGTATATGACGCAATCAATACATCGTCAATATACGTGAAAACGAAGTCCAAGTCGCGACAGATCTCATCCATCAGACGCTGAAAGCTTTGCGCTGCATTGCGCAGACCAAAAGGCATTTTGAGAAATTCAAATAAGCCAAATGGCGTAATGATAGCAGTCTTCTGGATATCATCAGGATGCATGTCGATCTGATGATAAGCTCTAATGAGGTCTAGCTTCGAAAAAAACTTTCGACCATGTAGGCAATGCACATAGTCTGTGATGAATGGGATGGGGTACCGATCGGGAACAGTAATATTGTTTAAAAATCGGTAATCCCCACAGGGTCGCCAATCTCCGTTCTTTTTAGGAGCCATGTGTAAAGGGTTTGACAACATGCTTTTCGATGGACGAATAATTGCATTGTCCAGCATGAATTTGAATTCTTTTTTGGCGATAATAAGACGTTTGTTATCAAGAGGTCTTACCTTTGCGCGAACTGGAGGTCCTGATGTTTCGATGTGATGGAATACACCGTTCTTGTTGTTGGTGAGAGATTATGAATTTCCGGGAATTCTTCTAGAAGTTTCTGGTAAATGCTTTGATTCTTGACAATTGTTGTTATGCCGAGGGATGGTTCTCTTGAGATTGTTGCAGGTACTGACAGAAGCGTAGATCCATCGACGAGTCTTCTGTTCTTGAGGTCGGGAAGTAGATGAAAATGTTTCAGGAAATCTGAACCGATGATGCATTTTGTGACGTCTGCTATGATGAACAGCCAAGAAAATGCTTTCCGCAGACCAAGATCGAGTTGAAGAATCTTTGCGCCAAACGTTTTTATGGGCGTACCGTTAGCTGCGAACAAATGTACTGAAGAGTGCGATGAATTGCTCACGTATACATCCCTTGGTATAACCGAGATGTCAGCACCAGTGTCAATCAAAAAAGTTTTTCTTGTTGTCTTGTCCTTGATGAAGAGGCGGCCTGATGTGTTATCAGCTATTTCGGAGGCCGCAGGATCCGAAAAGCTCATTAATTTTTTGGATAGCTGCATGGCGAAGAGCATTTGGTGGCTTTGTCACCAACAGTAATTTGGGTTTGCGTTCCTAGCTCTGGAATCTCTGCGCTATGAACTGCGATTACGCTGCACGTTTCTGCCACGATTCATATTCTCGAATCGTTTTTCGAGTGCTTCGATTTGTTGAGACAAGCGATCGAATGGTAAGGAATCTGGCGTATTTGTAACGCTGGAGATGTTGGCAGGACGTGCCATGTCCATGATTTTGTCAGCTTGTTCTGCGAGCTTGTTGATATCCTGCTGTTCACTGATCGCAAGAATTGCACGGACGTTGTCGGGAAGCTGCTCAAGGAAAAGACTTTTAATGACGTTGTCTCCAACTTGTCCACTTCCGAGGTTCTGCATCGTTCGCAAGAAGTGCGATGGCTGTTGATCTCCCAGAACTTGACCGCTCAGTAATCGCTTGAGCTTGCGCTCATCGGATTCCGAAAACATGGATATGATGCGAGTTTTAAGTGTTTCATATCTGTTTCCTGCTGGAGCCGTTTCCAGAATATCGCTTACCAAGTCCAACGTGTTAGCATCTACATTTGCGACAAGATGACGAAATTTAGTTTCGTCAGCGCTGATTCGAGCAATGGAGAAAATAGATTCTATTTGCAGGAACCAAACTTTCGGATTTTTTTGTCCAGAATGGAGGAAATTTCTGTACGCTTGTTGTGTACACAGCTGTTTCCGGTTGCTGCGAATTTGCGCTTACCCATTCTGAGGCGTTCTGGACCGGAGCGTCCGAAGATGGTGTTCCTGGTGGTGTTCTGTGCATTTTCACTGAGGGTCACCAGTTTAAAGTGATGGTTTACGACTTTAATTTAATAAAACAATGTTCATTAAATGCTGAACACCAAAATTAGAATAATTTTATTTTTGAAAATTTTTTTGAAAGTGTTTACAAATTAGTTTTTTTACATTTTTTATTTTTTTATAAAATTTGAAACAAGTGTTTTACTTGTATGGATTACTACAACACAACTACCGGATTTTGACAA
Source organism: Dryomyza anilis (assembly GCA_951804985.1). Classification (NCBI taxonomy): domain Eukaryota; kingdom Metazoa; phylum Arthropoda; class Insecta; order Diptera; family Dryomyzidae; genus Dryomyza; species Dryomyza anilis. Next base: position 35,378,739 of record OX638135.1, read on the forward strand.
GAATAGTAAGAAAGATTTTAATGGGGCTTTTGGTGGATGCGTACGGACGTTAGGCACGACCAATATACAACACAGTAATATAAAGTGGTTACATTTAATAATGCATGTAGTATCTCTTGAACATGGAATACCAGCAGACGGAATAATAGGACGGGATAACATATGGAATAGATCCGTAATAAACGGAATTAATAATACCATAACATTCTACGATAAAGGAAAGAATCACATTATCCGATTACCAATGAAAACTCGAGCCGACATAGAAAATATTTATTACAATCATGAAATAAAAATCATTGCGAGAACCGTAAAAATAGTAGAAATTAAACTAAAAACAAAAATTCCAATTGTATTAATACATAAACAAGAAATTTATGCTGGAGTATATTTGGGAGAAAGCTTATCGAACGTTAACCAAAATAAAGTTTATGTCTCAGTATTAAAGGACATTATAATAGACAACAATTTTAAACCGAAATTTTCAAATTTTAATCAGTATAGGGAATCAAATACAAACAATTCTACAATAAATACTATAAATTCAGTGAATATAAAAAACAGGATTAATAGAAAAAATTAATATTGATGAATCTTTAAATAAGGAGGAAATCATTTCATTACAAAATCTTTGTATTTCTTACCACGATGTTTTTCACTTAGAAGGTGACGAACTATCATACACGCCTAAGTATCGGCAACACGACATAACAACATAATGGAATCAACCACCAATTAACCAAAAGCAATACAAACTTCCACACGCATAGAGATGAAATTAATAATTATATCGCCAAGCATATCAAGCCTGGACTGGGGCTAACAACATATTTTCATAGAAACATTTTTCTATACCGCGCTACAACTCGGCAGTAAATGGCAAAACTTCGAGAGTAAAACATTGCCTATGAAAAGCTCTCACCCGCCGTTCGGATTCGGCAATAAACTGTAGGTCCCACCACTTTGAGTACAAATATAACACGCACAGCTCAAAATGGTGAGAGAGCTCGGCCGAAGTTCTATACAGGACTGTAGCGCCAAACTATTATTATTATATCACCCTGGAATTCACCATTATTATTGGTACCGAAGAGGAGCGACAAAGACGGTAACAAAAAATGGAGACTTGTCATAGATTTCCGTAAATTAAATGACGTAACCGTAAAACAGGTATTTCCGATTCCGCGAATATATGAAATATTAGATCAATTAGGTCACAGTCGGTATTTTTCAACTTTAGATTTATGAAGTGGCTATCATCAGGTCTTAGTAGAAGAAGGTGACAAAGAAAAAACTGCCTTCAGTACAGGACTTGGACATTTTGAATTCAATAGGATGCCTTTCGGTTTAACCGGGGCACCAGCAACATTCCAGAGAATAATGAATCACATCTTAACATGGTTACAGGGTATCGATTGTTGTGTATATCTTGATGATATAGTTGTGTATGGGAAAAATATAAGCGAACATGAACACAGATTAAGTAATGTATTACAGAAACTAAGAGACCATAATTTAAAATTAAATACCGAAAAATGTCAGTTTTTACGTCGTGAAGTTGTATATTTAGGGCATAAATGTTCAGAACTTGGTGCGCTACCAGACCCCGCTAAGGTCGAATGCGTAAAAAAAATTCCAGTACCAAGAAACAGAAAAGAAGTACAAGCATTCTTGGGATTAATTAATTATTACAGAAAGTTCATAAGCAATATGGCAAGGTTATCTTTACCAATTAATAATTTACTTAAAAAGGACATTAAATTTACATGGACGGACGATTGTCAAAATTCATTTATTAAATTGAAAGAATCAATAATCTCACCTCCAATATTAGCATATCCAGATTTTACAAAAACTTTTTTACTAACAATATACGCAAGTAACGAAGCAGTAGGTGCAGTCCTATCTCAAGGTGAAGTAGGAAGCGACCGACCGATCGCGTTTGCAAGTAGAACTTTAAATGGAGCAGAAAAACGATATTCTACCATTGAAAAGGTATTTAACAATTGTTTGGGCAACAAAGAATTTTAGAGCATACCTATTAGGGCGACCATTCAAAATTTTTACAGATCATCAGCCTATAAAAGGTATTGTAAATTTAAAAGATCAGACATCCCGCCTTGCGCGTTTCCGACACAAATTATCGGAATATGATTTTGAAATAATTTACAAACCAGGCAAAAAGAATTTAAATGCGGATGCTTTAAGCAGAATACCATATATAGAACCAGATATTACAGCCGTACAAACACGATCCAAAACTACACAAAATATAGTAGATCAGCAAATCACAAAAACAAAACCACAAATCAGTACACCAGTCGTAGATGAAACAATAATAGATACAAATAATGAAACGAATTCAGCTCAAATATTAACTGATCCAGATGAGATTAAAACCATGATGAAAGATTTTCATGATTCAGCACTAGGAGGCCATCAGGGCACACTTAAAACATACTTTAGGATAAGAAACAATTTAAATGGAGGGGAATGCAGAAACAAATAAAGGAATATGTAAGAAACTGTCCTAAATGCCAAATGAACAAAAGTTCAAAGTTAACCAAAATGCCAATGGTTTTGACAGATACGCCAACACGTCCATTCGATAAGGTTTATATGGACTTGGTAGGAATTTTTCCCGAAACAGTACCGGGAAATAAATATATATTAACTTTTCAAGACGATTATTCAAAATACATGTGCTGCGTAGCTATCCCAGACGCGGAAGCAAGCACAGTAGCTTAAGTTTTTTACGAGGAAATTATCACGCGTTATAATATTCTGAAAATTTTAATTACAGATAATGGGTCAAATTTAGTGTCAAAATTATTTTCAGACACGTGCAAGTTATTAAACACCTTATCAGCCGCAGGCGAATGGCTCGTTAGAACGAAGTCACATACCTTTAACGAAGTATTTGAGATGTTTTGCAAAAGAGGATGGGACCAATTGGGACCAAAGGTTGAATTCGGCAATGCATGTGCATAATAACACAGTGCATATGTGAACAGGGCAAACGCCTTGTCGTACTTTATACGGATTTGAATTTGACATGCCAACTAACCTAAAACGAAAATGTTCACCAATTTATAACAGTGAAGATTACAATAAGGTATTAAAATACCAAATACAGCGTACACATAAGATAGTCAGACAAAATCAAGAAAAAGCTAACGAAAGATCTAAACGAAGTTACGATAATACAATTAATACGGTAGTTTTTAAGGAAGGCTATAAAGTTTTATTAAAAAACCAGAATAGGAAAAACAAATTTTCACCAATCTGGGTAGGACCCTATGAAGTCCTTTCGATAATAAGTCCTGTGACAACAGTGATCTGTATCAAGGGAAAAGGAAAAAAATTCCATAATAACTTATTAAAAGTATATAACTCTTAAGTTATACACAATCGAACGAACAAAAACAACGAAATTAATAACTGAACCAACAGTTCATAATGATCATTAACCGCAATGCATAATATTGCAAACAACGTAAATAAAGTACGCGTAAATATATATTTTTTTTTAATTTGTTTTTAAAATCTAAATTAGTGCATGAGGAAATAATATATAATATAATAGTTTGGCGCTACAGTCCTGTATAGAACTTCGGCCGAGCTCTCTCACCATTTTGAGCTGTGCGTGTTATATTTGTAATCAAAGTGGTGGGACCTACAGTTTATTGTCGAATCCGAACGGCGGGTGAGAGCTTTTTCATAGTCAATGGTTTTACTCTCGTAGGTTTGCCATTTACTGACGAGAGGTAGCGCGGTATAGAAAAATGTTTCTATGAAAAGATGTTGTTAGCCCCAGTCCAGGCTTGAACCGGGGACCTTTCGGCTCGCAGTGCACTGAGCTACCGCAGCATGAGGAAATAACTATGTATTAATTTTAGAAGATGACTAGCATTAGATCATGTATTAAATGAGAAAGGAATAAAGTATAAAGAAGATTATATTAGATATTTCATAAACAAGAATTCAGTACGAATTTGCCAAAGCAATAAAATATACATTGTCACTATAATTGGATAGGTCAGTACTTCAGTTTCATTGTCAAGATCATTTTCAATGGAAACAGACAACAGAAAGATCATTGCACTTGAAGTACAGATAGGTGTTAGCGTAGCACACACTAAAGTGGAGCACATATAGAAGTGAGGAGCTAATGTTACAAGCGATAAAATGCAATTCAGCGTTTTGCATCTAGGAACAATGCACTAATGAAACGAGATACGTTAATGCAGCGTAAAAATTTGAACAATAATCGAATGATAAGAAAAAAATACAATAAACAATCCAACAAAATTAACAAACGTTTTAAATGTGATCATTAAACGGTAATGAAAATATATATGTACCTATTGAATGTACAAAAGTAGTTATGCATAAACCAATAATGATTCATAAACTAGTGCATGAATAAATAGCTAAGTATTTTTGAAAATAATTAGCATTGATTCATGTGCTAATGAATTTATAAATAAAAGAAGTTCTATATATTAAGAAAAAAATTAAAGATTTTGAAGTAAAATAAAATATGTACAGAGTGGCATAAGTAAAATGTTCGATATAAATATACAATTAAAATATAAAATTTTAATACTATGATGTAAGGTAATATAAACAAAGATTATGAATACTGAAAGTAAAAATGATGTTAAATATAATTTATTTATAATGTTATAGTAAACAATACAAAGTAATAAGTATTTTTAATAATAATCCTGGCTCTGGAAATGCATTTCAACCACGACAAAGAAATAAAACATGCACGAAGAAGAAGAAGAACTAGCAGTCCACCAAACAATAAAATACGACGCAGAAGACACTAAGTTCAAATTTTAATTGTCAAAGAAAATCGTTTAATTTTGTTGGGTAAAGGTCTGAAATGGTAATATTATGTAATGAAGTACAAGAGAAGAATGATAAAGAAACATGTGAGAGTCATGGCGCGGACTACAACAATTGTACATCAATAACATGTTTAATTAAAAGAAAGGAGCTCACTATAAACATGGATGTGGAAGTTCGACAAATCAGCAAAGTTGCGACTATTCTACTATAAAGAAGCAACAACATTTTACATCTTTACGTACATATAATTAAATAATTAAAAGATAACAATTTTATTACTCAAGGAACACGCTAATATTTTGTAAATAAGTTGAAGGAGCTATTCCATATACACTTATTCAGCTGTCAATGCTAACCTTATGGAAAAAGAAATTTTACAAATCAACAAAGTTATCAAAGTTATAATTAAAATATAATGTTATCATCTTAACATTATATTTTAATTTACAACAGAAGAACCAAATGTAAAAAACGAGCGAATTTTCACAAAATTATGATGCTTCAAAAAATCACAACTTTTCTTTATAGAGGTAACTTCGAAAGCAGTTATATAGGTAACGTTGCAAAATTGATATTTTTGGTTTCTATTATATTAAGAATTGAATGTAGCTTTTGATTCTGGTTTAAAATATTTTTTTCTAATTCGCTTTATAATTATTATGTTATTGTAAACTTTTCGAACTAGAATTTCGAAAAAAACAGCTATTTTGATTTCTCTCAAATTTTTTTCAAAATTATTTCTTTTATGTGTTAATATACTACCTAAAATTTGGAGAGGTGTTCTTCGATATAAGGGATAATACCTTTTTATATTGTTACGAAAATTTAGTCTACGAAAAACTGTTCTACGAGTTCGTATCGCTGGATTGTGTACAAAATAAAAACGCACTTATATTTGGTTTTAACTAGTATTATTTCAACTAGTATTAATTAACTTTATTAATTTAAATAACAACTTAAAGAATAATCACTAATATCAACTGCTGAATTACTACAATTTATCTTTACAATGTTCACTCACGAGACGCACTATTTCACTATTAAATCACAACTGAAGTAAAGTACCTCAGATGCGGCTCTCTCATATACTGCATGCCTCAGTTCGACACGTTTCGACAAGCTTCGACGTGTTTCAAGAACCTTCTATTCGTTTTGTGAATGACGCATGCTATTGGCATCTCATTCGCACTCATGTGTTTTAATGCGCTGATCTTCCATCTCTTTCTCGCACACTGCCTCAGTGCGCTGAATGATCTTCCGTCTCTTTCTTACACATGCTTAGTGCGCTGAATTGTCTTGCGTCAAAATTACGTTTGATCATTTATAATAGATATATGTAATCGAAAATTTTACAATAACATAATAATTATAAACCGAATTAGAAAAAAATATTTTAAACTAGAATCAAAAACTACATTCAATTTTTAGAATAATAGACACCAAAAATATCCATTTTGCAAACGTTATTGACATAACATGATAACTGCTTTCGAAGTTACCTCTATAAAGAAAATTTGTGATTTTTTGATGCATCATAATTTTGTGAAGTTTTCAAATTTCGAAAAAAAAAATCAACTTATATTTTTTTTTATCTATTCAAATGTGTAAACTAAATTTCATGAAAATCGAAGAAAAAAATTTAAAACCCTGTCGATTTGATGTGGAATTACCCATATCAGAAGGTACTTATTTTAGATAGTGACACTGCTGACACGATCCACAGCAAAACAACCGAATTATGGTTTAAAATATTTATTGTTATAAAATTATTTATGTGGGCATGCAAGTGGGAAAATCTTCTACAAAATTTGTCAAATCCATTTTTTATTTCGCATTCTATACTTAAAATTATCCGTCCACATGAAAATTAGAATTTCGGCAACTTTTTTTAATCAAATACTCCACGGCGCGTCTGTCATACATATTAATTAAAAACCTTTGGCATAATTTTATATATTTCAATTTTAATTTTTAATAATATTTTTTTAAAGTATATAATATTTCTGGAATGCAATTAAACGCGTGTCTACTTCAACAATCATTTACGATTAATTTATTTTAATTTCCATCCGAATATGTTTCAGAACACGGTTAATGTCACCGCCATCGTTTTGTCTGTCTAAAAATTTTAAAGACAGCAGTATTCCATTCAATATGCCGCCAGAAGGAAGTTGCTTTGAAATTGCGTCGTTGCTGATGCAGCAGGCCTCCCGACCCAGTCACACATTTCACCTTGGCGCGACGTTGATTCAAATATTTGTGTGTTTTGTTGCTACTATAAAGTGGCATTGATACAAATTGTTTTTGTTTTATTTTTAAATATACTAAAAAAGAAACCACAATACTCAGGATTACGTACTTCAAATGAGTGTCATAAAAAATAAATATTCCGGGAACGAATATATGCGGTGGCAGCAACCGCAGCCACGTAAGGAACTCAAATCAAATTGAATCAATCAAGATTTCGGTAATCGTATGCGATGCACGCACATGCGTGCAATCTGTTGAATGTTGCATGCACCCTACTATGAGCTACAATGTATAGCAAATGGTAGCCCAGCAACCAGGAATGTGTGCCTCAATTAGTGCTGCTTGATTATAAAAGTACTTAAAGCGTAAGAGATGTGAATGAGTTCTGAGATTTCGAATAAAACAGATGTGGATTTCATAGCTTAACATAAATCAGTTATGGGTTTTCATTAATCGGTTGATTTGTTAAGGGATTATTCTACTTAGGCAACACTTAAATTCCACCTTACATTTGTACACAGATCACTTGAAATCGTGTAAGCAGGACCAGGAGAATGCAGCTCACACGAAAGATACTTATAATAAGTAGAAAGATCAATACACTTTTTTCATGCGTTTTAACCAATTCTCAAATCACTTTTGCCACTTCCAGCGAGGTAACTTCAAAACATCCGTTACAAACGCACCAATCTCTTCTTCAGAAGTCGAAAAACGTTGACATCGTAATTTACTTCCAATCATAGAAAATAAAAAGAATTTATTGGGTGCAAATCAGGAATGTACCCATTCATTCGTTGTTTTGATTAATTACAAAAAAAGAATTTTACAATTAATTAGAGTAACAACGACTTCATATTCAGTTTTCAAAATATATGTAACACAAAATATATGACAATTCTCGTGATTTTCTACTTTTTTTGGACTTTTTACAAATTTCAATATTCAATCGGATTTCTTTTACATTTCATTCAGCTAATATTTTGAAATAAGCCCAATAAATAAATATGACCATAAATTTATTCATAAATATTATGAATTATTTCACCAACTACCAGATTTATCATATTGATACCTCCGTTCATTAAATGACATATTAATGAATGCATTCATTATATATATAAACAAAATATTCAATACAATGAATTTGAATTGTCATATTGATTTATTTGTTCATAATATTTACAGGTCATCATATTGTGCATCATATACAGTTCATCATATTAAAGAACACTTTTTCGACGTATACCAAGCGTTCTTTACATTTATGATAGCATTCATAACATTGATGGCTTTAGTCTTTAATATTATGAATGGTTCTTCAATACAATGAATCATGGTTTGAAGAACGGAATTCATCAATATGATGTACAATTTTTTTACTTTGTTTTTGCAAATCACTCTTAAGTCCAGAGATTCACAAATTCGTTTAAAAAAATTTCCTTTTTTTGTTCGATAAGCAGAAAAATATTTTATTTCATTTTAAAAGTACACTGAAGAAAAAAGTGACGTAAATATAATAAACTTGTACATCAATACGACAAAACAATTTATCGAATGTCAACCGATGATCGCATTCGTCAATATAACGAATTGTGCTAATTAATCGAGATTTACTAACACATTGAATTATTTTTTAGTACAATATACGTTAAGGTTACGAACTCTATTTATTAAACTAGTTCATAATAATGATAAATTATTTAATCAAATTTATAGTCAAATTAATTCCGAATTTAGCAATAAATATTGAAACTTAAGGTTTATTTCAACACAATACAATGCTCATCAAAATATCGTCTGGAAACAGCTGATTCTTCTTGATAATAAGTTGTTGTACTTTCATATTTTCTTTCATATTAAGTCCGCCATTACATATTCTGTGTAAGCATATTCTGTGTATGCATGAGAGCTTGAAGTTTGAAGATCACGATTCGTAATATATATAAACATTACATCAAAACATTTAGAATGTGTACATTATATTGATTGACTTGTTCGAAACAGTTTAATATACGTAAACGTGCCTTTTTTTTAATTTAAAGACTTAAAGAGTGATTTGCAAAAACAAAGTAATAGGAATCATAGAATTATGGATAGAGTTTCACATATAATATATACATTTATTGAATTATGAAAACTGCAATAAATAATAGGTACACCTTAAAATTAATATATTTTGCGTTTGGTCATAACTTTGGTCAGATAAAATTTTATGTGGTTGATTTCAAAATATTAGCTGAAATATTCTCAATGGAATACAAAAGAAATCAGATCGAAAACTCAAATGTGTCAAAAGTTAAGGACCAAAATATATAGAAATACACGAGAATTTTATACGTAATAACTCAAAAACTTGAGACAATCTGAAAAAAATTAGTATGACAATAAATCAGTAAGGAAATTGTGATAGTTTGTGTGAGGAATTTTGTAAGAATTTTGAAAATTATAGTCGGACTAAGCCGACTATAAATACCCTACACATGTGTGAAACTGTGTGCGGTTACCATTTAAAGTGGTATATTAATTTAGAATATAACTACAAATCTGCAATCGCTGATTTGGATCATAAAAAATTGAAAATCATAAAAAATCATTTTACGAAAATGTTCACGATTTGACTCAATTTTATTTTTCGAAATTAAATTTCCTTAGAGAGGCAAATGGAAGGAAAGAGACAGGCTAAATGAATGTGGACAAAAGCTACCTATTTCCTGCTATAGTGTAAAAGCAAAATTGATAGGGAAACGACCGGCCAAGGTATTGTATGCAGTACGGGTGATTTGAATTCAGCATAACTCTTACTTAATCAATAATAAAAATTCAACTATTATAAAAAAAGAAAAGGTTCATTTACTGCTTCTACATTATATTGTTACAAAAAGAGATAATTTGCTCCACTGTGCAAGCAATCAACAATAATAAATGAGACGAAAGACAATTCAGCGCACTAAGCAATGTGTTAGAAAGAGACGGAAGATCATTCAGCGCACTATGCAATGTGCGAGAAAGAGATGGAAGATCAGCACATTAAAACACATGAGTGCGAAGGAGATGCCAATAGCATGCGTCATTCACGAAACGAGTAGAAGGTTCTCGAAACAAGTCGAAGCTTGTCGAAACGTGTCGAACTGATGCCTGCAGTATATAAGGCCGCGCATCTGCGGCACTGTACTTCAGTTGTGATTTGATAGTGAACTAGTGCGTCTCGTGAGTGAACATTGTTAAGCTTAATTGTATAGATTCAGCAGTTGATATAAGTGATTATTCTTTAAGTTGTTATTTAAATAAATAAAGTTAATTAATACTAGTGGAAATAATACTAGTTAAAAACCAAATATTAGTGCGTTTTTATTTTGTACACAATCCAGCGATACGAACTCGTAGAACAGTTTTCCGTAGACTTAATTTTCGTAACATTGGTGTCAGAAGTGGGATTGTGATACAAAATGGTTAAATTCGAACAACTTAAAGTCGACCAGCTAAAGAAGGAGCTGGCGATTCATAATCTACCAACTGTAGGTACGAAAGTAGAACTACAAAAGCGTCTAATGGAAGAATTTGAGAACCAAGGCATTGACCTCGCAGAGCACGAGTTTGAAGTGGAAGCTGCAACAGCGTCATCGAAAAGTGTGGACACGGAGCAAAAAGTACAGTCCCAAAGCTTTGATATGAGCCAGTTACTCGGAGAAATACAACAACAGTTTCAAGAAAATTCCAAACAGCTCCAAGAAAATGCCAACAAAATGGAACAGAAGCTTCTAGAAAATTCGAAGCAGTTTCAAGAAAATGCCAACAAAATGGAACAGAAACTTCAAGAAAATTCCAACAAAATGGAACAGAAGCTTCAAGAAAATTCCAATCAACTTAAAACAGAACTTCTGGAAAATTCTAACCAACATCAAGTAAAAATGGAGCAACAAATGCAGGAACATTCGAAACAGCTTCTGGAAGTTTCTAATACACTTCATGGCAAAATTAATGAGCTTGAAGCGCATATAAATAATGTTGATGAGAAATATCGAGACATCGACAAAGAGCTTCAGGGAATAAAGAAAGATTTGCACGTATTTCAGATAAATGGACCTACACAGCATGTTTTTAGTGGTACGAGGCTAAAATCGCCGATTTACGATGGAACTACAGCGTTCAACATTTTCAAGCTGCAATTTGAGACCACGGCTGTAAGTAATTGTTGGAACAATGATGACAGCGTAGCAGCGCTTATTGTGGCCCTAAAAGGAGGCGCAGCCGAAGTATTGCAGACTGTTCCAGAAAGCGATAGAAACAGTTACACAGCGGTTATGTCTGCACTGCAACGAAAATACGGCAGTGATCACATGAAGCAAATCTACAGAATGGAACTAAAGTGCCGAATGCAAAGAAATGGTGAAACATTGCAGGCGTATGCAGCGGACGTCGAGAAAACTGCAAGATCGAAGCCTTCGTTGACGGCATACGTGATCCGGAAACAAGACGTGCCACAGTTACAATGCCGAAAGTAACATTTACGGAAACTGTAACCACAGCGCTAACACAGGAGACAGCAACTACGTTGTGCCGCCCAGCGCCAAAGGTCCGTAAACTAGACGTGGAGAATGAAGACCTACTTCAGGTAATTTGCCAAGCGTTAAAAAGTGGAGCTAAACCAGATTACATTGCTGCCAACCGAGACACCCAATTTAAAGGTAAATGCTACAACTGTGATACATATAGGCATATGGCACGTGATTGTCGTAAAAAACGCAAGCGTTCAAGGAATCCATTTGCAAATGAACCCCGACATGAAGAAACCCAGGATCATGTCCAAAATAACGTAAATTTTAATCAATCTTTAAACTAAAACGAGTCAGTTCTGCGGGGCACGATCTGACTCCCATAACCGATTGCCCCAGAATCTCCATTTCACAAATTGCTCGAAAGCCAAATAGCTTAACTGTCGAAGGACTCATTGATTGTACAGCATATATGGTAACATTGGATACGGGAGCTTCACACTCAATAATAATAAGTAACCTTGTTAAGGATAAAGTAGAGCCGCTTGTAGGAATAAGATTACAAACAGCTACAGGTGAAGAGGCCCCTATCAGAGGAAAGATTACCACGAAAATAACGATTGGCACTACGACAGTTAAGCATGATTTTATAGTGGCGGAAATAGTAGACGAAATAATACTTGGCATGGACTCCATGATAATAAACGGTTTCACACTAGATTTAACAAGAAAAATTATGCCAACACGGAGATCCAACTAAACATTGATTGTGACCAGAACCCGAAAATTAAACAAGTTATTGCTCACAAAAATAGAAAAATACCACCTAATTCAGAAGCAATTGTTTGGGCGAAATTAAATGGAGATTGTGGGATAAGCAAGTTGTGGGTTATAGAAGCGAATGATGAGCAATTGAGCAGAAGTAATATTGTTGTCGGAAGAACATTAGTAGAAGCGACAAAAGACAAAGTTGTTCCAATAAGAGTTCTCAACATAGAAAACTCGTCCAAATTAATTAAAAAGGGAACAGTGATAGGCCAGTGTCAAGAGGCATCAGCGATTATAAATTGCGAGTCAAATCCATCAAGGGACTACGGCACACCGCAAATAAACAAACAATCTACTCACAGGTTTATAAATGAGTGGACGAAGGATTTGGGTGCCAAAGAAAAGAGTCAAGTGCACCAGCTAATTGACAAATATCGGGGTATATTTGCTGAAAAGGGCCAAAAGGATGGCAGAACTGCCATTGTAAAACATCGAATAGACACTGGTGATTCTAACCCAATTCGTCAAGCACCAAGAAGGGTACCACTTGCGAAAAGAGACGAAGTATCACATTTGGATGAAGAAATGCACACAAATTGCGTGGTGGAACCATCTGAGAGTCCATGGAGTTCACCAGTAGTATTGGTGAAAAAAAGGACGGTACTACTCGGTTTTGCGTTGATTACCGAAAACTTAATGATGTCACCACCGCTGCCTAGAATCGATGACACCTTAGATACACTATCTAATGCTAAGTGGTTTTCAACGTTGGACTTCCAAAGCGGTTACTGGCAAGTGGAAATCGATAAGAAAGATCGAGAGAAGACTGCATTCAGTACTGGAGATGGACTATGGCAATTTTTGGTAATGCCGTTTGGACTATGCAATGCCCCAGCAACATTCGAGCGGTTAATGGAGCACGTATTAAAAGGTTTACACTGGAAAACGTGCCTAGTATACCTTGATGACATAATTGTTATGGGCAAGGATTTCAACGAACATCTAAGAAATCTAGAGGAAGTATTCCTTCGATTGAAAAGTGCGGGTCTACAACTTAGCTCAAAGAAATGCTCCCTTTTCAAGAAAAAAGTCAAGTATCTGGGTCATCGAGTTACCACGGAAGGAGTGCATACCGATGAAGATAAAATAGTTGCAGTAAAGGAGTGGCCCAGACCGCAAAACCTACACGACCTACGAAGTTTCTTGGGGATATGTACATACTACAGGCGTTGGATAGAACGATTACAGAGCTAAGATTTCACCATAGAACATCGTAAAGGAGGTCATCATGGAAATGCAGATGCTCTGTCACGACGCCCATGTAAACTAGAATGCAGACATTGTTCAAGAGCGGAAGAAAAAGAAAACATAATTGACATTCGTTTGCTAAATGTTTTGCCCGATGAAAAATGGACTCCGGAACAAATTCAAATTGATCAAAAGAGTGATCCCGACCTCACAAAAATCATGATGTTCAAGGAACAGCAAAGAAAACCATCATGGGAAGATACAGCTGCCGACAGTGCCATAACTAAAGCTTACTGGGCACAGTGGCACAGCTTAAAGCTACAAGATGGTTGCTTATATCGTGTATGGGAAAATGAAGATGGCACATCCGCTCGAAGTTTGATTGTGGTTCCCAAGTCAAAAAAAAAGAGATATTAGCGGAATACCATGGTGGATCTAGTGGTGGTCATTTGGGCATTAATAAAACGGCCGAGAAGGTAAAGAAACGTTTTTATTGGATTGGATGCCAAGAGTCAGTCGCCGATTGGATTCGCAGTTGCCCGCAATGTGTACCAGCAAAAGGACCAACAGTCAGAAGTCGCGGTAGAATGCATCAGTACAACGTGGGCGCACCATTCGAGCGTATTGCCATGGATGTCGCCGGGCCGTTTCCAATCAGTGATGCGGGTAATAAGTATGTCCTTGTCGTCATTGACTACTTCAGTAAGTGGCCTGAAGTGTATCCCATGCCGAATCAAGAAGCCACAACAGTTGCGGATGCATTAGTTAACAACTGGGTAAGCCGTTTTGGAGTACCGTTGGAATTGCATTCAGACCAAGGAAGAAATTTTGAGTCTGCAGTTTTTAAGGAAGTATGTAAAGTCCTCAACATACACAAAACACGAACAACGCCTTTGCACCCACAATCAGACGGCATGGTGGAGAGATTCAATCGGACTTTGGAAGAGTATCTCAGAAAAGTGGTTGATAAAAATCAAAAAGATTGGGATACACACATACCACTATTTCTAATGGCTTATCGAACGGCGGTTCATGATACCACAGCAGCTTCACCATCTAAAGTTGTTTTTGGAACAGACTTAAGATTACCTGCGGATTTAAAGTTTGGTGCGAGTCCTTCAGCTCGAATTCCTGTACACAATTATGTTTTCAGAAAAAGTGAAGAAATGAACGAAGTGCATCAGTTTGTAAGACAACGTACACAATTTGCGAGTGATAAGATGAAGGCCAGATACGACTTGCGCACAAATTCAGAGGGATTTACAGAGGGACAACTTGTTTTGCTCTATAACCCACAAAGGAAGAAAGGCTTATCCCCTAAGCTACAAACACACTGGGACGGACCATACAAGAAAATTAAAAGAATTAACGATGTCGTGTATCGGATTCAGAATACTGCAGGCGTTAGACGAAAAATGAAAGTGGTACATTTAGAAAGGTTGGCGCCGTATAGAGAGAGAGAGGATTAACATCTGTTCGGGACGAACAGATTTAGGTGGAGGGCAGTGTTACAAAAAGAGGTAATTTGCTCCACTGTGCAAGCAATCAACAATAATAAATGAGACGAAAGACAATTCAGCGCACTAAGCAATGTGTTAGAAAGAGACGGAAGATCATTCAGCGCACTATGCAATGTGCGAGAAAGAGATGGAAGATCAGCACATTAAAACACATGAGTGCGAAGGAGATGCCAATAGCATGCGTCATTCACGAAACGAGTAGAAGGTTCTCGAAACAAGTCGAAGCTTGTCGAAACGTGTCGAACTGATGCCTGCAGTATATAAGGCCGCGCATCTGCGGCACTGTACTTCAGTTGTGATTTGATAGTGAACTAGTGCGTCTCGTGAGTGAACATTGTTAAGCTTAATTGTATAGATTCAGCAGTTGATATTAGTGATTATTCTTTAAGTTGTTATTTAAATAAATAAAGTTAATTAATACTAGTGGAAATAATACTAGTTAAAAACCAAATATTAGTGCGTTTTTATTTTGTACACAATCCAGCGATACGAACTCGTAGAACAGTTTTCCGTAGACTTAATTTTCGTAACAATATTATCAAATGGTTTAATATATCGGTTAAAAATAAAGTGAAAGCAAAGTAGGTGGAAAAATGTTTGAAAATTACTTAGTATGGAAATCAGAACACGACTGAATTATGCTAATATAGCCCTTTGCTACAATTTGGAATTTGCCACTGTGACTGTTCGCCACGAATATTCTTCATTATGTTGTCACTAACACAACATAGTTCCAAAATTACCATAAAACATTTTAACAGCAGAACTAAAGAAAAGTGCGACATTGTTTAGTGGAGAGTGACAGAAGGAGTTATGGACTCTTTCGGAGATGGCAGACACTGAAATGAATTATGTAAATTTTAGCATCAAAACTGCCTACATTGCAATGAGAGAGCAAAAGAAAGAAGTTGAAAAAACTAATAAAAAAAAACTTTTTAAAAAACATGTAAAAATAAATTTAAGAAAACTATAAAATATTGTTACGAAAATTCAGTCTATGGAAAACTATTCTACGAGTTCGTATCGCTGGATTGTGTACAAAATAAAAACGCACTAATATTTGGTTAACTTTATTTATTATATAACAACCTAAAGAAAAATCACTTATATCAACTGCTGAATCACTACAATTTATCTTTACAATGTTCACTCACGAGACGCACTAGTTCACTATTAAATCACAACTGAAGTGCTGTACCTCAGATGCGGCTCCCTTATATACTGCATGCATCAGTTCGACACGTTGCGACAAGCTTCGACTTGTTTCGAGAACCTTCTACTCGTTTCTTGAATGACGCATGCTATGTGCATCTTATTCGCACTCATGTGTTTTAATGTGTTTATCTTTCCTCTCTTTTTCGCACATAGCTTAGTGCGCTGAATGTTCTTCCGCCTCTTTCTAACACATTGCTTAGTGCGCTGAATTGTCTTGCGTCTCATTTTTTATTGTTGTTTGCTTGCACTATGGGACAAATTACATCTTTTCGTAACATTGCCCTCCACCTAGATCTGTTCGTGCCGAACAGATGTTAATCCTCTCTCTCTCTATATGGTGCCAACCTTTCTAAATGTACTACTTTCATTTTTCGTCTAACGCTTGCAGTATTCTGAATCCGATACACAACATCGTTAATTCTTTTAATTATCTTGCATGGTCCTTCCCAGTGTGTTTGTAGCTTAGGGGATAGGCCTTTCTTCCTTTGTGGGTTATAGAGCAAAACAAGTTCTCCTTCCGTAAATCCCTCTAAATTTGTGCGCAAGTCGTATCTGGCCTTCATCTTATCACTCGCAAATTGTGTACGCTGCCTTACAAACTGATACACTTCATTCATTTCTTCACTTTTAATGGAAACATAATTGTGTACAGGAATTCCAGCTGAAGGACTCGCACCAAACTTTAAATCCGCAGGTAATCTTAAGTCTGTTCCAAAACAATTTTAGATGGTGAAGCTGCTGTGGTATCATGGACCGCCGTTCGATAAGCCATGAGGAATAATGGTATGTGTGTATCCCAATCTTTTTGATTTTTATCAACCACTTTTCTGAGATACTCTTCCAAAGTACGATTGAATCGTTCCACCATGCCGTTAGATTGCGGGTGCAAAGGCGTTGTTCGTGTTTTGTGTATCTTGAGGACTTTGCATACTTCCTTAAATACAGCAGACTCAAAATTTCTTCCTTGATCTGAATGCAATTCCAACGGTACTCCAAAGCGGCTTACCCAGTTGTTAACTAATGCATCCGCAACTGTTGTGGCTTCTTGATTCGGCATGGGATACACTTCAGGCCACTTGCTGAAGTAATCAATAACGACAAGGACATACTTATTACCCGCAACACTGATTGGAAACGGCCTGGCGACATCCATGGCAATACGCTCGAAGGATGCTCCCACGTTGTACTGATGCATCCTGCTGCGACTTCTGACTGTTGGTCCTTTTGCTGGTACACATTAAAGATCGTGCCCCGCAGATCTGACTCGTTTTAGTTTAAAGCTTGATTAAAATTTATGCTATTTGGACATGATCTTGTCTTTCTTCATGTCTGGGTTCATCTCCAGATTGATTTATTGAGCGCTTGCGTTTTTACGACAGTCACGAGCCATATGCCCATATGTATCACAGTTGTAACATTTACCTTTGAATTGGGTATCTTTGTTGGCTGATGTGTGTTCGGTTTTAACGCCTGTTTCACTGCTTGGCACACTACTTCAAATAAATCATCGTTCTCCACATCAATTCTACGCGCCTTTGGAGCCGATCGGCACAACGCATTTGCTGTCTCCTGTGTTAGAGCGATGGTAACCGTTTGCGTAAACGTTACCTTGGGCGCAATCACTGTTGCACGTTTTGTCTCCTGATCGCGTATGCCATCAACAAACGCTTCGATTTTGCACTTTTCTATGAAATCACTCGTTGAATCTGCATACGACAAATGCGCAAGCCTCTCGACGTCCGCTGCATACGCCTGCAAAGTTTCGCCATTTCGTTGCATTCTACCCTTCAGCTCCATTCGGTATATCTGTTTCATGTGATCACTGCCATATTTTCGCTGCAGTGCAGCCATAACCGCTAAATAACTGTTTCGATCACTTTCTGGAACATAAAATAATATGCTGGTTTTTATGTGGGATCCTGCTATGACAGCCCTAACCCACAGTGCGCTTAAGCACAGACTAATACAATGCATCAGTCACCGCCCCATTGGAGGGTACAAGTACCCTCTGCTGGTACCAATTTAAAGTTATACATGTGGACATAACTTATCTCTTGGTGAGAGGCGAGGCTATCTAATCCTCTTCCATTCTATGGGTCATGGCGTCCGGTTGAGAAAGACGCAACTCCACGCCGAGCAACTACTCTTCCCGCGTAAATTTAGGTATTAACCACAGCCACCACGATACTCCCCGAAGGCCCAACCGCAAAAGCAGGCTAAACACAAGGTAGCACCTAAATGTTCAGGGGTTCTGCTTACCCGTGGTACCAGATTAAAAGCCCCGGTCAGACTTCGTAGCCACTTACGTAATTACTACCAGTTGAGCTCCATATAGCTCAGGACTAGTGGCCGAACTACGCCGCCTTCTGAAAACTTCGCATGCAAAACCAAAACAAGCAACACGCTCTCCGGTGGAGAGCGCGTGGCAATTCGCCACGAATATCTTCATACAACGGGCAGTCACAGATAATGTGAACGCTGTCCTCTACAGCACCGCACGTACACTCCGTTGCACTCAAAGAGCGCCAGAAAAAATACTCATTCAATGAGCCATGCCCAGTAAGAAGGAATCCCAAACTCAAACCGAAGTCAAATTTTGGGAAATTTCCTACAAACCTGACATCGCCAATGCACGAGTAAGTTGTCCGGTCACTTGAACTCCCGTCCCATCTAGATTGCCACCTAGCCAGGACCTCCTCACGCAACACAATCTTCCATTCTTTTGTAGACTGGCATCGCACGACATTAATCTGCCAGTCGCTGTCCAGAAGCGCTATGCTCCTCTTGATTCTGTAAGTAATACTTTTAGATATTACCTCCAGATCAAGTGGGGGTACCCCCATCAGCACTTGCAAGGCCTCTGTAGAGACCGTGCGGCAGACAGGCATACACGCTAGCAAGACCACACGCTGACAAGACAGTATCTTGCGACAGCCTACAGCAGTCGTGACTGTTTCGTACCATACCGACGCACCAAACGTTGCGCAAGCAGCGAACAGTCCGCCATATATGATCCTAACAGAGCGTCTACTTAGGCCGCAATCACTTCGAAGAACACGACGAAGTTGCCCTACTACGCCAACCAAACGGTCACGTACCCTCTCCAGGTGGGGTGTAAAATTCATCCGTTCTTTCATAGTCCCAAGTACTTGACTTCAGTCGCATACTTGAGACTGATACCGTTAGCCCGGATGAGCGGTGGACGATTCAATGACAACTTGCCTTTTAGCAGCATTGTCACTGTTTTATCCACTGCAACACTCACACCCACACCATCGCCCCACTGGCACACCATACGCATTGCTTCATTGGCCTTCTGCTCAATGTCAGCCCTAGACTGACCACTCACCAAAATGTAGCTACGCCAGAGATCTAATTCCTGACAACTAAGGGCACTCAGCCTACTAATGATGGTTTCCCAACATAGGTAGTCAAATGCGCCCTTGAAGTCAACAAATAGTCCTAGAACGTACTTCTCCTCACCCGGACATTTCCTCGCGCGCACAAGGCCCACCGCATATTCTATCTCGCTCGTCCTCAACTCAGGAGGAGGGTCAGACGCCCCCGGTGGAAGCTGAACTGATTCCCCCGCCCTCGGGAAGAACGAGCTCAAGAGTATGCCCACACTCTCCCTCCAGGATGTGCTCACCACGTCACCAACGCGAATGCCACAAACATCCTGGACTTTGCCTCGACCACGGCAAATCCTGTAGACCTTACCCCAAGGATCGTCACGATTATCGTGCACGAATGACCTCCAGTCATCCTCCTTGACTTTAACAAGGAGGTCCTTGTACTCCCGCATAGCCTGCTTGAAAGCAGCCAAATGCTGAGCAAGGTCTACCGCGCTCCTCCTCTTGGCCCTTTGGAATTTCTTCCGAAGCTGCCGTACGGACCTGCGCTTCACCTTGAGCTCTCGGGTCCACCATTTCACTCTCTTGCGATTTACCGGACGGTTTTTCGCAAGAAGTGTGTCATTAGTTTTCCTCACCCACTCGTTGAGCACATCAATCTGCGCATCAACCTCCAGGGAACTGAACGTGTGCAATGGTATACTCAAAGACGACTCATAAATGAGCTCGCCATATACCGTACAGTTAACCCCGCGCGTGATCCAACGCCTTCCGGTTGCATGTTCATGCTCTGCTGGTAGATGTGAGACGTCGATCGCAATAATATTGTGATCACTCACACCCCAGTCACCGCAAACGCGCCACGCAAACCCCAGCCTCGCTCCCGCTGTAGCATTATATGCAGTGACATCAATCTCAGATACACCATTTGGACCCGCAAAAGTGTATACAGAACTCGGCTCATTGGCTACGCTCAAATTCTGGGACACCATCCACTTAAACAGCACCTCGCCCCTAATGCGGTTCTGATATCCCAGAGATGTCTGGGACATCTTACTGAACCACATAGGGGTGATGCGTTCGCGTCTAGGCCAAGGATGAGAGGTATGCTACTAGCTTGTAGTAGCACTCCATCCATAAACTCGAGATATGGCTGCAAAGGTGCACCAAATCTGCAATATATACTGCAGAGGAACATTTGGCCAAACATCCCATCCCACATACACCCCATTGACTGGCACTAACGACAGTACACTAGACATTCACATCGTTCACAATGACAGCAGAATTGCACTCGAGATCAGGAAATACCCGCATTGCTGCAGGTAATCCCCTTACACAACCATTAGTTGCGAAAGGTTCCTGAACCAAAGCAAAGCTGCTGCCATGCTCACACAAAAACTCGCCAAGATCACACATGACAGCATATGCGCCCTGGCAGTTATATTGGACAATTTGGACACCCATTTTAATGCCTTGCTTCCGCTCGGCTACGATAGCACTATAGATCGGACAAGCTGCCGACATCATCAGATGATCAGCGGTATTTCCCTTGAAGGCACAATTACGGCAATGGATATCATTGCCGCATTGGGCCACCCTATGCCCCATCTCTCCACACCGGCGACAGACATCCGATGCCAGGCGACATTCACTGACACGATGGTCAAATGACATGCACCTGTAGCATCCCAAAACTGGCTCATACTTCCGCACAGAGAAGGTAAACCACTTAATGTAGCAACGAGTTGCCCTCTGAAGGGTTTCCATGGCTACACCACTGCCCTCCAGAATGACATTCGTCACCGCATCCGGATTAGCCTACCAAGGCGCACTAACCAGTTGAACGGTCTTCCTAAACTCATCCAGGGCTAATACATCACTCAGGTTCTTCATGTACAGATCCTCCATGAAGTCATCAGGAGTAATCTGAGCATGCACCCGTTGAATAACAACCATAGGGCCTAGATTCACGTTGACACTCACTGTCAATCCAACATTCGTGAACTTGCTGTTTCCGATTATTTTCGAATGCTCCGCTACCGAAGGGGTCCGAATAATTGCGCCTCCACCACGGAGGAGGCTTCACGTCGCTTCACGTCGTGCACACGAACACCCAACGTAGGTCCAACATCATGGACGACCCTACGAGACAGATCCTCGCTAGACACAGCAGCATTCGAGCTGCGGACCACCAGCGACCAGGTCTCAACCGGTCTAGCCGTGGGTGCTACGGGTCCTGGCCTAGCAGGCGCCGTCAACCACTCCCCCCTAAGTGTCACGACTGACCCCGTGGGAGCCTCCGTGACGCTTCCACCACTACGTACCTTCGGTGCTACATCCAAACGTCCATTCAAACGTTCGTTCTCCAACATCGAGGACATCAACAAACTCTCGTACCTGTTGGCATGCTCCATTATTGCCTGCGTTACAGGTCGGTCAAGTGACGCATCCAGGACAGTGCTCATTAGACTACGAGTCACCTCCTTCAGTCCATCAACTGCGCCAACCGACTTTCCCTCGACCCGCTGGCAATGGGCCGACTCCGACCGCGGATCAGTGACGGACTTTTCTGCAACCAAACCAGTTGCAGTCAACCCCCTAGATACCCCAGCCTCTTGACCAACTGGAACTGAGTCGTCAATCACCAACGAAGACCCTAGCGACACACCCCCGGGAGGAGCTCCCGAACCGGCAGCCACAACTCCCTTGCCCGCAAAATCAACCAAAGCTACATTTGGCTTCACCTTTTTGGCCTTCGATGCTGACTTCGTCGATCTAGCCCTCGTCGACACACCTTGCGAAGGATCAGGATCCGCTTCACCCTCACTCGAAGTATAGCGTACAGGTTGTAGCCTCTTCGACCTTGGACCCAACGTCCCAGTGGACATCTCAGTACTTAGGGAGATATCAGGCTACAGGTGTTTTCCACTTTATACAGGCAAAATTACCTGTATAGTACCTGTATAGGGCCTGTATAAGGCCTTCAGGAAGGCTATATACAGGTCTTATACAAGTCTTACACAGCAACTTTGGACCTTATAGTATATAGTAAATATATAGCAACTATACAGGGACTACACAGGAACTCGCTTCCCATATAGGAAAAAAACCCCAATTTGCCACCAACTCCTTACCAAGTAAGTACTTAGCACAAAAAGAGTGGTAGTCTCCGCAGTACCAACGTTTGGTAGTCCCCGCAGTGCGACTCTCAGATTTCCCAAGAGGTGGCGCTGTACTTTAGTAAGTACACCAACCTACCAAATGCACCACTTGACCGACAAGAGGTACAGTACGAAGCAGAAATATTTTTGACTTCCGGTACAGTACGAACAAAGAGTATGGAAAATTTGGCCAAAAGTACAGTACGAACCAAAATTTGGTACAGTACAGACCAACATTTGTCAACTTCCGGTACCGTACGGACCAAAAGTTCTTTGCTTCCGGTTTGTTGCCAAGCTAAACTGCTTGACCAACAACCAACTGCACTACCCACTGACCTGACTACTGCTACACTAACAATTAACACTGCACAATTAACACTGCACCCGGATTTTTAATCCTCGTTTATACGAGGAATCCTCGGCTATTTTGCGGACATTTTTTCACGAGTCCACTCGTATTTCCTTGGCCTATCGACCAGTGTCACTATCACTATTTTATCCCACGGATGTCCCGAATTATCACCGATTAAAAATCACTATCGACGGAGCGCACTTTAACACAACATACACTGTCTCCTGTCCCAGTTGGAAAAAAAAATAAAAAAAAAAAAAACAGTCTGCAATACTTCGGCTGCGCCTCCTATAAGCGCCACGATAAGTGCGGCTACGCTGTCCTCATTATCGATTACTTACAGCCGTGGTCTCAAGTTGCACCTTGAAAATGTTGAACGCTGTGGTTCCATCGTAAATCGGCGATTTTAGCCTCATACCAGTAACAACATGCTGTGTAGGTCCACTTATCTGTAGTAAACTGACATCTTCTTGTATTTTCTGTAGCTTTTTGTCGAAACCATTTTCCAACTTTTCAAATTTGACATCAATGTCCACTACAATGTCATTTACACGTGCTTCAAGTTCGTTTACTTTACCATGGAGTGAATTATAAACTTCCAGAAGCTGTTTAGAATGTTCCAGCATCTGTTGCTCAATTTTTACTTGATGTTGGTTTGAATTCTCTAGAAGTTTCTGTTCCATTTTGCTGGAATTTTCTTGTAGTTCTGTATTAAGTTGATTTAAATTTTCTTGAAGTTTCTGTTCCATTCTGGTCGTATTTTCTTGGAGCTGTTTTGCATTTTCTTGTAGTTTCTGTTCTGGTCGAATTTTCTTGAAATTGTTTTGAACTTTCTAGAAGTTCTTGCTTCATGTCTAATTTGAGCTGATTGGAATTTTCTTGAAGCTGTTGTTGTAATGCTCCAAGCAACTGGCTCATATCAAAACTTTGGGACTGTACTTTTGCTCCGTGTCCACATTTTTCGATGACGCTGTTGCAGCTTCTACTTCAAACTCGTGCTCTGCGAGGTCAATGCCTTGGTTTTCTAATTCTTCCATTAGACGCTTTTGTAGCTCTACTTTCGTACCAGCAGTTGCAAGATTACGAATCGACAGCTCCTTCTTTAGCTGGTCGACTTTAAGTTGATCGAATTTAACCATTTTGTATCACAATCCCACTTCTGACACCAATGTTACGAAAATTCAGTCTACGGAAAACTGTTCTGCGAGTTCGTATCGCTGGATTGTGTACAAAATAAAAACGCACTAATATTTGGTTTTAACTAGTATTATATCAACTAGTATTAATTAAATTTATTTATTATATAACAACTTAAAGAATAATCACTTATATTAACTGCTGAATTACTACAATTTATCTTTACAATGTTCACTCACGAGACGCACTAGTTCACTATTAAATCACAACTGAAGTGCTGTACCTCAGATGCGGCTCCCTTATATACTGCATGCATCAGTTCGACACGTTTCGACAAGCTTCGACCTGTTTCTAGAACCTTCTACTCGTTTCGTGAATGACGCATGCTATGGGCATCTCATTCGGTTTTAATGTGTTTATCTTCCCCCTCTTTTTCGCACATAGCTTAGTGCGCTGAATGATCTTCCGCCTCTTTCTAACACATTGCTTAGTGCGCTGAATTGTCTTGCGTCTCATTTATTATTGTTGTTTGCTTGAACTATGGGACAAATTACATCTTTTCGTAACAATATATTTATAGTAGGTATGTATATTTTTAATGGATGTATATTAATATACGAAATAAATTAAATAAAATGTAATTCAAATTATATTATTTAGATATACGTTTATAAGCAATACATTTTTTAAATTTACTAAGAGGTTTGCAAATACAAAAATAAAAGCGTGCGGCAAAATTATTGAATATTACAGTCCAACTCTAGCACTAATAAACTTTGCAATTCAATTCAACTTTACAATTGTTTCAATATATTTTTGGAGTAGGGGTAGATCTGTATGGAAGTATCAATGAGTTTTATATTATGCGGATATTGGAAGCCCAATGATATTTTATGGCATGCGTTAAGTTTTACCTCAGAATAATCTGGAAAAACTGAACTTTTAATTAGAAATATTTATTTATGTACTTAATTTAAGTCATGGAATTTGGCTAAATTATTTAGATAAACGTCATATATCTCCTTGAAGGAAAAGGTCGTAATTGCACCAGTCAAATAAGCAAACCTTTTTAAATGCTACAACTCTTGACTTATAAAAGTATTACATAGTTTTGAAAATTGAAGTAAAAGCTCATATTTTACATTATTATGAACATGTAGAATCTGGGTGTGACTGGAGAAAGGGACGTTGTATCTCTTGAACTGTGCGTGTTATATTTGTACTCAAAGTAGTGGGACCTACAGTTTATTGTCGAATCCGAACGGCGGGGTGAGAGCGGTGTTTTACTCTCGGAGGTTTGCCATTGTCTGCCGAGAGGTAGCGTCGGATAGAAAAATGTTTTTCTATGAAAAGATGTTGTTAGCCCCAGTCTAGGCTTGGATCTGGGACCTTTCGGCTCGCAGTCCAACGCACTAACCTCTGAGCTACCGACGCTACATATTTAGGCTACATTTTTAAAAATTTTCGCTGCACGCTTTTATATTTGTATTTGCAAACCTCTTAGTAAATTTAAAAAATGTATTGCTTATAAACGTATATCTAAATAATATAATTTGAAAAAAAATTAATATATTATATTATATGTATCCGTTATAATTATACATACCTACTATAAATATATTTTTCTTAAATTTATTTTTAATTTTTTAGTACAGATTTTTTAAAAGCTTGTTTTTAAATTATTTTTTTTTTTTATATATATATAAATAATTTTTAATGTTCATTAATGTTTAATTATATTAAAAAATTTGATCTTATTTTTTTTATTAAACATTAAAAACTTTAAAAATAATAAATTAAAATTCAAAGTATAAACAAATGGTACATTAAAAAATCATACGGATTTATACGGATTTGTTCTTTAATCAAAAACTCAGTACATACGGATTTTCCTGAAAAAAATCTGGCAGCCCTAATCCTGATTCGATACTCGTTAGCGAAGCAGATAGGGCCAAATATTTTACGAAGAATCTTTCTCTTGAAAGCTCCCAGTACTCTCTCATCGGTGGAGGCCAGCGTTCATGTTTCTGCACCATAAAGTATGACGGGCATGATGAGTGACTTGTAGAGCGTTATTTTTGTCCGGCAAGAGAGGGCTCTACTTCTCAATTGCCTACTGAGCCAAAAGTAGCACCTGTTGGCAAGAGTTATTCTCCATTTGATCTCCAGGCTGACGTCGTTGTTGCTGTTTATGCTGGATCCCAGATAGACGAAGTCCTTCACAATTTCGAACTTGTGGGTGTCAAAATCAGCTTTTTGTCCAAGACGCACGGACTTTTTAGCTTGTTGACACAAAGAACTTCGTCTTGTCCTCGTTCACAGCTAGACCCATTCGACGCGACTCTTTCTTCAATCTGGAGAATGCTGCGCTGACTGCTCGGGTGCTCCTGCCAATGATATCAATATCGTCGGCATATGCAAGCAGCATGACACATTTGTTAAGGATAGTACCGATTTGACTGAGTTCGGCAGCTCGAACTATTTTCTCCATCAATAAGTTAAAAAAAAAGTCGCACGATAGGGAGTCACCCTGTATGGAACCTCGTTCGGTATGAAATGGCTCTGAGAGGTCTTTTACTATTCTCACTGAGCAACGTGTGTTGCTCAGGGTCATCCTGCAAAGCCTTCTAAGTTTCGCAGGTATACCGAACTCAGAAATTGCGGCGTATAATCGTTCCCTTATCGGAGTGTCGAAGGCGGCTTTATAGTCGACTAATAGGTGGTAGTTGTCTTTCTGTTTTCTAGAGTATTTTCCTGGATTAGTCGCAATGGGAAAATCTGGTCTATGGTGGACTTTCCAGATCTGAAGCCGTACTGATAAGGTCTAATCAGTCTGTTGACGATGGGCTTCAGCCTTTCACATAATACGCTCGATAGAACCTTGTATGCGATATTGAGTATGCTGATCCCACGGTAGTTGGCGTAGATAGTGGGATTCCCTTCTTTAAGGATTGGACAGAGTATACTGAGGTTCCAGTCACTTGGCATGCTTTCATCCGACCTTATTTTGCTTAAGAGCTCGAGCATGCTCTCTATTAGCTCGTCGCCTCCGGTCTTAAACAACTCAGCAGGCAGGCTATCAGCACCTGCGGTTTTGTTGTTTTCAGCCGAGCAATGGCTGTTCTGACCTCGTCATGGTCGGGTGGCGGAATCTCAACGTCGTCATCAAGTACTAGGGTTGCCGGGTTTATTTCTCTATCGGTGGAATTGCTGTCATCATCACCGGTCAGCAGTTTAAAGAAGTGATCCCTCCATATCTTCAGTGTGCTCTGGATATCTGTGACTAGATTCCCGTTGTCATCTTTAAAGGAAGAGGATCCGGATTTTGAACCTCCGGCTTTTCGAGCCTCATTCCTGTCCCATTCATCTCAATCTCCACACACTCTCGTCTTTCTGCCTCGTTACACCTGAAAATACGTCTCTCTTCCCTTCTCTTCTCTTTGAATCGCTCCTTCGCAGCTCGCGTAGCTATTGACTGCAGGGTGGATTTGTACGCAGCGTCTTTCTCTGCAGTGGCCGCGCAACACTCATGGTCATACCGCTGATTCCTCAGGGGGCGTTGGAATCCAAGCACCTCTTCGGCAGTCGTACGCATTTAGTAGGAGATATGGTGTCACTGCGCACTTATATCATCGAGAGGAGGAGTGCTTTGTCTAAGCAGGTGTGAGAGTTGAGTGGAAAAGGCTTGCGTTGTCTGTTGTGATTGCAGCTTTCCGACGTCTAGCTTTCTCTGCGTTTGGTTCCGTACGTTCTTCGCAGCGCTTAAGCTTGTGCGGACCTTGGCTTCTACAAGGTAATGATCCGAGTCCATATTGGCACCTCAGATAGTGTGTACGTCCATCACGCTCGAAGCTTGCCTTCCGTCAATCACAACGTGATTAATTTGGTTTCGAGTTTTTTGGGCGACAACTATGTGGCCTTGTGGATATCGAAATGTTCGAATCTAGTACTATTAACTACCATATTTCGTGCTGCGACGAAGTCAATTAGCCTCGTTCCGTTATCGGAAGTCTTGCCATGGAGGATAAATTTTCCGATTGTGGGACAATAGATGGCTTCTCTGCACATCTTGGCGTTAAAATCGTGGCGGGGGCAGCGCTCATATGCGTCGTCTAGGGGCTCGTATAAGCGCTCTTTTGTCTTGTCATCTTTCTCGTTCGTCGGAGCGTGTGCACAAATTAGGCTGATGTGGAAATATTTAGCCTTGATGCGGATTGTTGCCAGCCATTCGTCTACGGGTTTGAACCTAGAGACTTGAACCGGAGTCTCTTGCCGACCACATATCCACATCCAAATTCGTATCTCTCCGATGGCAGCTGTAGTAGATATCACAGGACGCTTGTTTCGAGCGGCCCCGTCCCATCCATGGCATCTCCTTGATAGCGGTGATGTCAGCCCTTTATTTTTCGAGGACATCTGCCAGCTGTATAGAGGCACCTTCCCTATAAAGGGTCCGGACATTCCAGGTGCATATCCGTAAATCATGATCCTTAAAACGTTTGCGTGATCGTCAGCGTGGTAATCGGTCGTTATCCGAGGCTTCTTTTTTGTTTTCATTGGGCGCATAGATTTTTTCCGTGGTGGGACCCAACGCACGAACCCTCACTCTGAGGGAGATGCTCGTCACTCACTTTACCGACTTCTACACCGGCTGGTGTAGAGCGCCGTTTCCAGGGACCTCCACGAGGAAAACTTCCACCGAAGTGGAGGTGTCACCATTTGACCATTTTAATGATCAGTAAGTTGACTTGAGACGACACCGACAAGGACTGCGCTGGCTTCGCCATGTTGAAGCGCTCAGACACGTTGCCTTGTGATAATCTCCCCTAACAGTCATTATTTATAACAAAATATATAAAATTATAACTCTTCAGTGCAAACTAAAACTTTTGATTGTTTACTGCTAATAATTTTTAAACAATCCTTTTTTGTGTGTAGACTTCCGCAAACGCAAATGAAATAGATAAATGAGCAAGTCAATCTATTACACTGTTCTGCAAATTGAGGGTTGTTGACCTAATCTGGAATGAAACGGTTTATTTCGGTCTCCTGATTCTTGCTGCGTACTCAGAATTTTCCTTATACGTCGAGATTTTGCACAAAATCGAGTCAAATTTGCAAAAAAAGCCATTTTTGGTACTTTATATCGCAAGTTATCGCACGATTTCGCCATGTTGCAGAAGCAAACTTTATCACAAAATAAAATATGAACCTCAAAATTTCGAAAAAATATTTTAAATTTTATCTTTATCTATGTTTATGAAACATTTTATTAAAATGGAGGGAATTGCCCGCAGAGATATACAATTTCATACATTTATAATGTAGTGGTGCTAGATGCAAAATCGAACAAAATTTTTAGCATCTGATGCACGCATTATGGGAAATCATGACAGGGAAAATTGCACTGCGTAAACTCCTGGTGTGTATCTGATTCGGCAGGCTTTAATGGGTTAAAAAGATCAAATATACATCCGTCGTCAACGAATGCTTCTGAGCGACTGAACTGAAATTTTTGAAAATTTGACATAAACAAAAATAAAAAATGCAGCACCCTACTCTTTATCAAAATTAAAATTATAATATTGTATGGATGCGGCTGTAGTGTAATATGTATTAAATATTTTATTTTAATTAATAGCTTATTTGGAACTATTTTTCGTAACGTAGATGAGTTGTTAAAATTTTAAAAAATATGTCTTAATTATAATAATAAAGCTCATCATCATAATAATAAAGTAATAATAAAATTGGTCACACAACGTTTGAAATCTAAATGAGAATAACATTTATTGTATATTTTCAACATAGAAAATTTAATGCGAAGTAAGCTTTTCTTATATTGTGAAAATTAAATTTTTAATCAAACAAAACAAAAAAAATACAGGTATATATATTGAGTAGCCTTCTCTGTGAAATGAAAAAAAAGGCACATTTTTTTTCTTAAAACAGTTTTTAAAGGCCTTTTAAAAAGTTTTTAATCACTTGTTTTATTTACAATTTTTTATACATAACAAACACTTTCATATTATGGAACTTAATTCATTTTTTTTAACATTTTTTAGTTTCAAAAAAGATTTCAATAATTAAAAAAATGTTTCGTTTACATTACATACGCTTAGTTACATATTTTATGTCATTCGATAAAATGTTCTTAAACGATGCAGATATTAAAATTGAAAACATATAAATTAAGTGTTTTATTTAGTTCGTGTTGTTTTATTTAGTACTCCAAAGTGAATGACTAGTGCAACTTTCCACAGTTAATATTCAGATTCAGTTCAGCTCACGTGATCCAATTATATTGTTTTTCAATTAACCTGATCTGTCTGTTGAAGCGGCTAGTGACATTTATCTTTGAAAAACTAAATAAAAACTAAATAAAAACTAAATGGCTATGAAAATTGACATTAAATTCCATTTATGTTTTCACTCATTGATTCAAATACCTAATGAATGACTATTTCATAGCGAGAAATAAGGCTTTATATGAAGTTACGAGCTTTTAATGTATTTTTTTTGTATTTCATTGTGACGGGAATTTACTATTATAATATCTTTTATAACTATAAAGTAGTGAACAACCATCATTTTTTGTTAGAGAGTACATGTTATATACAATAAATGTGTTTAGTTTAAACTTGTTTATGATGAACTTCATCTTCGTTACAAAAAATAGTTTCAAAACTTAATTAAAATAAAATGATCAATACTTATTACAACTAAAGCCGCGTCCATACAATATTATAAATTTAATTTTGATAAAGAGTTGCTGTAGGTGCTGTAGGATGCTTAGAATTTTGTTCGATTTTGCATCTAGCACCACTACATTATATATGTATGAAATTGTATATCTCTGCGGGCATTTTAATCAAATATTTAAGAAACAAATTTTAAAAAATATTCCGAAAAATTTCAGGAAGATAATGTTTAAAACATTTTTTTCGAAATTTTGACAGGAAACACATTGCGAACTTATATTAAAAAGTTTTTTAAGAGAGATTAGAGAATTGTGATAAATTACTCTCTCGACACACTTTTTTGGTAACACAAATTTCTTTTTGATTTTTTGCAAAAACTAACATCTGGACACAGATTTTTTTTTTGCCAATTATCCGTAGGGCAAGGTTCATATGTTATTTTGTGATAAAGTTTGCATCTGCAATATTGCGTAATTTCCGCAATCTTCTTTTTATTGTTTTGGGTTTAAAAATATTCAACTAATTAATTAATTCAAATAACACTGTTCTACAAGGATTTTAATCTGGAATGAAACCAATCAATACTGGTTGATTTCGGTCGAGTAAAAATTGCAAAAAAGGCCGTTTTTGGTACTTTATATCGCAAGTTATCGCACGATTTCGACATGTTGCAGATGTATCACAAAATAAAACATGAACCTTGCCCTACGGATAAATTGGCAAAGAAGTCTGTGTCCAGATATTAGTTTTTGCAGAAACTCAAAAAGAAATTTGTGTTACCAAAAAAGTGTGTCGAGAGAGTAATTTATCACAATTCTCTAAGCTCTCTTAAAAAAACATTTTAATAGTAGTTCGCAATGTGTTTCCTGTCAAAATTGCGAAAAAATGTTTTAAACTTTATCTTACTGAAATTTTTCGGAATATTTTTTTATGAAATATTTGTTTAAAATGGAGGGAATTGCACGCAGAGATATACAATTTCATACATATATAATATAGTGGTGCTTGATGCAAAATCGAACAAAATTCTTAGCATCTGATGTACGCATTATGGGAAAACAAAATAGGGAAAATTGTACTGCATAATCTCCAAGTGTGTATCTGATTCGGCAGGCTTTAATGGGTTAAAAAAATCAAATATACATCCGTCGTCAACGAATGCTTCTGAGCGACTAAACTGAAATTTTTAAAAATTGACATAAACAAAAATAAAAAATGCGACACCCTACAGCAACTCTTTATCAAAATTAAATCTACAAATTTGTATGGACGCGGCTGTAGTTGTAATATGTATTGAACATTTTATTTTAATTAATAGCAGATTTGGAACTATTTTTCGTAAAGAAGATGAATTGTGAAATTTTTAAAAAATATGCCATAATAATAAAAAAATAATCATAATAATAAAGCTGATCATCATCTTTATAATGAAGTATTAATAAAATAAATCGCGCAACGTTTTAAATCTAAATGAGAATATCATGTATTGTATATTTTCAACATAGACATTTTTTTGACATTTAATGCGAAGTAAGCTTTTCTTATATTGTGAAAATTAAATTTTTAATCAAACAAAGCAAAAAAATATATGTATATATATTTTTTTGAAATGAAAATAAAGACACCTTTTTTTCTAAAAAAAATGTTTAAAGGCAACTTAAAAAGTTCTTAATCACTTGTTTGATTTACAATTTTGTATATACTGAAAAATTTAAATACATAGCAAAACTTTCATATTATGGAACTTAATTCATTTATTTAACATTTCTGAGTTTCAAAAAAGATTTCAATAATTAAAAAAAAAGTTTCGTTTACATTAGATACGTCTAGTTACACATTTTATGTCACTCGATAAAATGTTCTTAAACGATGCAGATATTAAAATTGAAAATATAAATTAATTGTTTTATTTAGTTTGTGTTGTTTTATTAAGTACTCCAAAGTGAATGACTACACAGAAAAAAAAAGTTTATACTATTTATGAATTTGTTCATCAATTTTATGAATTTTTCATTACTACTTAACCAATGACCAAATACATCCAATTATGAATCGTTCATAAAACCGTAATGAAAAAGTTCATAATATTGATGAATGCTTTCATAATATTTATGAAAAAATTTATGGTATTTATGAACTGTAAACTATTTAAAAATAAAAATAAAACTATTTTTTTTTACTTTGTTGTATTATTTTTTTTTTTTTATTATATTGTAACGAAGCGTTTAAACGCGGTTGTCCATAGCTGAGGTGTGCTCTGAGATTGGCCGGGTTCGCTACACTAATTTATTTAACACAAGGCGTGATTTTTAAATCCTTTATTCGTTAATTCAATACAAAATATTATTTTACATATATAAAAAAATAAAATAGCACCGTTCGTGATTGTGTCGACGGACAACGGTAGGGTTCAACGTTGAGTAATGTTGTGTCCTCGTGTTAACCCCTAACCGATGCACATAACTCGATTAGCGTGATTATTTGTCCACTAAATCGAAGCGAAGCTACTAATTCGATTAGTGTAATTCTAAGTCCACTAAATCGAAGCTAAGCTACTATCTCGGTTAGAGTAATTT
Organism: Dryomyza anilis; assembly: GCA_951804985.1. NCBI lineage: Eukaryota > Metazoa > Arthropoda > Insecta > Diptera > Dryomyzidae > Dryomyza > Dryomyza anilis. The sequence goes on from OX638135.1 coordinate 35,412,376, forward strand.
TGAGTCCACTAAACCGAGTCTATGCTTGTCTCTAACTAAATAAAATCCTGCCTGGTTACGTGTATGTCCACCGAACTAATAATGTGTTGCCTAGACGCCGCCAGCCAACGAATGAGCCCGTGCTCCTGTTTTTATAGATCTTTCTTGTTCTTCTCCTTTTTCGCTGTTCTTCCAGTCATTCGTTGCTTTTTTACTGGAAAATATGCGTTTGTTTTCCAGCCACCCTATCGTCATCCTGCTCGCACCTACTGAGTTGCAGCTGTCGTCTCTCCAGCTGTTCGACTCGCTGTTTCTCCACTCGTTGTTGCTAGGCACGCTGTTGTTCATCTCGTTGGACTGTTTATCGCTGCTCTTTTTCTCGAAGGTTCTAAATTTCGCGTGGCTTCCTTGCTGTTGTTGTTATTATATCTCCGCTGAAGTGTTGGTGCCCGCTTACGGGATTCTGTTGTCGCCTGCATTTGTGCGGCAGGGTTTCGCAACCTTGCAAAATCGTGTCGTCAAACTCCCCTTTTACTTTACCAGGGTTAACGGGACACGAGTAACCTCGATAATATGTATCGCCCCGTTTCTGGTCACTCGGATCCGGAAACTTCTCCCGTCCATACGGTGTTGAATGCTAAGCCGTGCTCCTGGCCTCCTTGGTGCGACGAGAGTCATTGCCTGCTCCCAAAGTAGTGGCGGCCACAGTTGTGGTGGTTGGGTTGCTTCCTCGATTTCGTCGTCGGCTCCTATTCCTGCACCCGGTACGCCTGATTGGGCTGACACGTTCATGGCCATTGATTCTGGTGCATTTAATGTCATCAGATATGTTGTCTGCATGAGGCTGCTGATTCAGGATGGTCTCTCTGGAATTCCCCTCATTACATGTGACCGGTGGTTGCACCGCGCCCTGGTCCTCTTTGCTCGACGGCGCTGTATTCAGCTCTTCGGTGTCTTCTGTAAATTAGCTGTCACGACCCGATTTGGCTGTAATCTCTGTGTCGCTCGTGGTCACCGCTGGTGGGGGTTGTGATGACTTCGGAATATTAACGCACACACAAATACGTTAACAGATCAACCAACACTCGCGGTTGTCCATAGCTGATTTTTTTTTTTTATACATGTAAAATAAAATTTTGTATTGAATTACCGAATAAAGAATTTAAAAATCACGCCTTGTGTTAAATAAATTAGTGTAGCGAACCCGGCCAAGCTCTGAGCATACCTATGCTATGGACAACCGCGTTTAAACGCTTCGTTACAATGGCGCCTGAGCAGGGACTCTGTAGTCGCCTGCATTTGTGCGGCAGGGTTTCGCTACCTTGCAAAACCGTTTCGTCACAATATTACATTTTTATTTTATTTTATTCTTTTAATTTTTTTTTTTAACTACTTACATTTTATTTTATATCTGCTCTTACTGTTGCTGCCTATTGCTGCGGTTTCTTGTTGCGTGATGTTAAGTACCAGCGGTGCATGTTTCTTTGGTGTTGTAAACAACAAAGGAAACGATTCGGTCTATTTGTACGAAATGACATACGTGTAATAATAACTAAGAACTATATCTGCTATCATCGACTATCGACGCGTCGCCACGAGTTGTCAAAATAATAACTGCGCGTCATGCGGCATGACGCGTGAGTAAAATAAAAATATCTATTTATAGAATTGTCAAAAGTTGCATGTCACACATACGATCATACACACGTACTCAAATACCTACCTACTTTGTGTTGTATTTTCTATTCTCCTTTTGGGGGACTGGTTTTTTTATTTTTCAGAATCGACTTTATGCTCGGCTGTATTGCACGTGACGTGGAGGTTGCGCTGCTTTGCCTCAAAATATGAATATGAATACCTCAATGAACGCAATTTATAACAATTATGAACGCGTTTATAATATAAAATTCGCTCAAATTGTGCGATTCGTATATACGACGAATAGTTCATAAATAGAATGATTTTTCGACGGCGGCGTTCATTCCATTTATGAACAACATTTTTTCTGTGTAGTGCTACTTTCCACAGTTAATATCCAGATTAAGTTCAGCTCACGTGATTCAATTATATTGTTTTTCAAATCACCTGATCTGTCTGTTAAAGCGGCTTGTGACATTTCTCTTTGACAAACTAAATAAAAGTGAACTATAAGTTTCGGTTGTCAAGGTAATAATGGCTATGAAAATTGACATAAAATTCCATTTATCTTTTCACTCATTGACTGGAAATAGTTAGTGATGAAATTTACGTGAGGAACAAGCTAATACCTAATGAATGACTATGTTATAGCAAGAAATAAGCGAGAAATAAGGCTTTATAAGAAGCTAAGCGCTTTTAATGTGATTTTTATACCCTACACTTAGAGTGAAAGGGTATATTCAGTTTGGTACGCCGTTTGTAACACCCAGAAGGAAGCATCTCCGGTATGGAAAAGTATATATATTCTTGATCAGCATGACCTCCTGAGTCGATTTAGCGATGTCCGTCTGTCTGTCCGTCTGTCTGTCTATCAGTCCGTCTGTCTGTTGAAATCCCTACTACTTTTAAAATTGAAGAGGTAGATAAATGAAACTTATGTTGTAAGTTATAAGGTCCTTCTACTAGGACTTTAACTTGATCATATTTATACTTACTGAGTCCTTTTTACTTTCTTTATATTATTTAAAACAACCGGGTCTTTTTTACTTTAAGACACTTTATTTCGCTTTAAAAGTTGGTTACACTTATTTGTAGTCAGTTCAGCTTATCGAAAACAATTCATTCTTAGTCTATACTTAACTTCTACTTAACACCTCGTATTCTTATAATTTCACAATAAATTGAGTAATTTCATCATGCTAAAATAACTTAGTCAGCGTATTTATAATTTCACAATAAATTGATTACTTTCATCATTCTAAAATAACTAAGTCAGCATTTATTTGTGTGCTCTGAGTGACCTATTTAACGTGGGCGTGTATACCTGTGCTATGTTAAGCGGTGTGCGCTAAGACAATTAAATGCTGTTTGTGTTTACCATGCATAATGCTTAACCCTAAAAGTATGCCATAAAGAAAAATATACTGGTTATGTTATATTGTGGATCATAAGCACGCTGTAAGTTCCACGATTATGATACACAACATACCTCCCCCCTTATTGAAAGAAAAAAAAATATTATTATTAAGAAGAATAATAGTTTTTTTTCTTTTGTATTATTTTAATTATTTCTGAAGGGAAAATTATTATTAAAAAGAATAATAGTTTTTTCTTTTACATTGTTTTATGTGGTATAAATTACGTTAAGTTCTATTAGTTATGAAGTTATGATCTTTACTTATATAATATTTAATGGATATTAGTAAATTAAGGGTTGTAATTTCAATTATATATAATAAAAACCTGGTCCCGATGTTTTCGTTGCTGACTGCTGCTGTTCTGCGGTAGTTCGATGCGTTGTTGTTGTTTCTGACGTATTGGCTTCTATTTTATGTGACTTCGTTCGTTGACTTGCTATGGGTGTTGTGGTGTTTGGTTTTTGCGTTGTTGATTTCCGCAATGACCCGATTTTTTCGAGTGGCGATTTCTTGCTAGGAAAGGTATTTGACAACATTTCAAGGTTTTCCTTAGCTGCTTCTACATCTATTGTTGCTATTGGTGATTTATTTGTATTAAATTCATCGGCTTTTGTTGTTGCTTTATTTTTAATTGTCGAGTAATAATGTATGTATAATACATATGCTGCTATTATTATTATTTATATCAGCATTAATATGCCGTAAGACATACCGGTTTTCGTTATTTCATTTTGACGATTAAGTAATTCTTTGCGTTCCTGGTTATCAGTTAATTGTAGTAATATTTCGTCGAAATCACGATGCCCATCTCATAATGTTGATCTTATTTTGCTGTGATCTGACACCAAGATCGGTAACGATGTTTGTGATATATTTGAATATGGTAATGATGACCAATTGCCTTGTAAATTTTCTATCATAACCGTATGTTCTTCCTTCTAGTATGTTATATTCCTAATGCTTTGATGTGTAAACTCGTATGGCAGTATCATTTCTTTGTTGTGTATGTAGCAAGCTTCATTTATGGACATCCAACCCAGGCCGGATAGTGTCAATGTGGCTATATTTGACCCATAAACTGCTTCGAAAAAGGCTGGTGTATTGAATTTATACAACCATTTGTTTGGTGTCCATAGTTTAACTACTAGGGCTGCACTCCTTTTGGTTGCAACATGTTCACAGGTATCTTTAATATCTGTTCTGTGTTGAATCAGCGCGACTTCACATAGTGTGTTGCTAGTTGTTAGCATGGTTCCTGGACGTTTGCATAGTGTAATTTCTTTGTCCGTATGTTGGCTAACCAAAATGCATTTGCTGTGATCTTCATTCGATAGACCTATGTATTTGCTCCGGTCTTCTGCTTCTGATATGTAGTCATATGTTGTTTTAACCAATGCATCCCATTCTTCATTAATATTTGTGGGTATTGGGTAAATTCTATATAATGTGAACAACAAATCTTTAGGTAGTGGTGTCTTGATGACTATTATTAGGCAGTCTGTGTCTGGGAAAACTCGTACTGTTGATGCACGGTGCATTTCGAATGATTTTTGTATGAACCACTTCGCCTTTCCTCTTAACGTGAGACTAGTCAGCATTTCATCTAACTCGCTCTGGTCTATAATTGTCGGGTGTAATAGATTGCCATTTCCATCTGCTGTTGCCCTTGAATTTCGAATAGCTTTGCATTAATTGTAGATTGAATTTCCAAGGTATCCATCATGAATAGTAAATGACTAACTTGTTGGTTTATTTTTTCATTTATGTATTTTTGTGTTCTTATTGTTATGTTTAACACTTTTTGCAGATTTTCGACTTCCTTCAAGGAATTCAGTAAGGGTTCTGCTATCTTATTATAATTTGATGAAATCACCGTAATTTGTCTTTTCATTATTTCGTATGTTTTATGTTCATTTTCATCAATATTATTCAGGTGTTTATAGATAGTTTCTCTTTCATTATTGCCCATCAGTCCAAAAGCCTAGTTGAGTCCTTCTCCAATGAAATTGAGTGATCTCTTTTGTCGGTTACTCTTTATTGTGCGCTTAATTATTTCTTCATTTTTCTGTAGTGTGGCTATTATTGCCGTGGTCTCCCGTGTTTCTGCTATACATGATCTTTTTATGCTGGGTCCGTTTACATTGGTGCTCATTTGTTCGCACATTGTGTTTGCCGTGATTATGTATTTGTTTGTCAGCTCCAGGAAATCGTACAGTTGTAGCGGTTTAAACTTGGCTACTATCGTCCATTCATCATTGTAGAAAAAAACATCAGTTGTCTTCTCAAAGAATAATCTTGTATCATTGATGTCTGTGTGATGTTGACTGCTTCATTGGCTGCCAGCATCAGGACCAGTGTGACAATTCTAATCATTATATTGGTTTCGCTCTTTATTGCCTATCGTAAAGAGAAAGAGAAGAAATTCCATTTTTTTTGTTTACATGTTTAATGGAATCCTTGATCATATCACATAGTTTTCTTATAAATATTTCTTATTTTACCTTAATACATCCTGTTAAGGCTATGGTCATAATTATACCTTAATTAGTTATAATAGTGAATTTACATATGAGTCAACATGTACTATATGATTTTGTTTAGAAACATATATGTTTGGATATGTTACTGCATTTTTTCAATACAAATTGTTTTATTTAGAGTCCCAGTAGTACATGGTTAAATGCTAGTCATATTCAACAATACTTAGCTATTTACTCATGCACCAACTAATAATTTTTTTTAAGTATTAAGAAATAAGCGCGCGCGACTTCTTAGCATTACATAAATGTATTTGCTATATTGAGTTGTTAAATTTTGTACATCTCAATTGTACTTAATTATTTTCATTACCGTGTAATGATGAATTAAAAACGTTTGTTAGTTTGTTAGTTTGATATATTAATGCATATCTGCATTAATATATTTAGTTTCATGAATGAAAATTGTGTTAATGATAAAAAATATTAGGCAGTTTTGTCGCTGCACAACCGTATCTCGTTTCAGTTCCAGTACGTTAGTGGCTTCTGCCTGTAAAGTGCTAATCGTTTAGCATATGAATATATTCAAGCCTTCTATATTAATATGAGCTGGGAGCATTGCGCTCTATGCGCAATGAACTTGTTTGTTTAAAATGCCATTGAGGTAGGTACTGACCTATCACAATTTTAATGACAACGTAATTTTTATACCATGCAAATTCGTACCTCAAATAATAATTTGATTTTGTTATTTGTTTATATTCAATGCTAGTTATCTTCAATTAATACATAGTTATTTTCTCTGCGATTTGTATTTTGGCAATATTACATGACATTTTTTGGATTTTATAAATTATTTAAAATTAATTTATTTAATATCTACATTTAAAAAATATATAGTTTTTCTCTATTCTTTATTTGTTTTGTAGTTTCAATTTAATTTTAATATGTAATTCTTAGCTATTCTGTCCTGCACTAACTATTTGACTTTATTTCAATGATGTTAAAAATTATTGGTTCTTGTTGCAGACAGTGTTTATTTCATTCTACGTAACTATACTGTTGTATGCTTTTAACAAATTATTATGAAATTTTTTCCCTTTACCCTTGATACAAATCTCAGTCGTTACAGGGCTTATTATTGAAAGTACCTCGTAGGGTCCTACCCAAACTGGTGAAAATTTATTTTTCCTATTTTGATTTTTTAGTAAAATTTTATCGCCTATTTTGAATATTATTGGGTGTACTGAGCTATCATAGCTTTGCTTAGATTTTTCTTTGGTTCTGGCTTGATTTTGTCGCACGATTTCGTGTGTGCGTTGAATTTGGTATTTTAATAGCTTTGTTGCTATCATCGGTATTATATACTGGTGAGCATTTGCGTTTAAGATTGGTTGGCATTTCAAAATCGTAACCGTATAAAGTACGGAAAGGCGTTTGCTCGGTGGACATATGCATTGTATATTGTGTATTTAACCACTGGTCCCAGTTTGATCCATCCTCTTTCGCAAAACTTCGTAAATACTCCGCTAATGGTCGGTGGCTTCGTTCCACAGAGCCGTTGGCCTGTGGATGATATGGCGTAATATGTAACTTTTTAATTCCTAACAATTTACACGTGTCCGAAAATAATTTTGAAACAAAATTCGAACAATTGTCGGTTATCAATACTTTTGGTATGTTATGTCTTGTAATAATTTCGTCGTAAAATGCTTTTGCTACAGTGCTTGCTTCTGCGTCTGGTATGGCTATGCAGCACATATACTTTGAGAAATCATCTTGAAAAGTTAGAATATACTTATTTCCAGATATAGTTTCCGGTAAAATACCTACAAGATCCATGTATACTTTATCGAATGGTCGTACAGGCGTATCAGATAAAACCATTGGCATTTTAGTAAGCCTAGAACTTTTATTTACTTGGCATTTTTGACAATTCTTAACGTAATCTTTTATTTGTTTCTGCATACCTTTCCACTTAAATTGTTTTCTGATTCTAAAATATGTTTTCACTGCGCCCTGGTGACCCCCTAATGCTGAATCATGAAAGTCTTTCATAACAGTTTTAATTTCCTCTGGGTCAGTTAATAGTAGACTCGAGTTTAATTCGTTCTTGGTGTCTGTTGTTATTTCATCCAGTACTGGCGTGCTCACTTGTTTTTTGGTTTTTGAAATTTGATTATCTAATTTATTCTGTGTGGTCTTAGACCTTGTTTGGACCGCAGTAATATCTGGTTCTGGATGTGGAATTCTACTTAAAGCATCTGCGTTCAAATTCTGTTTACCTGGTTTGTAAGATATTTCGTAATCATATTCTGATAATTGATGCCTGAAACGGGCTAACCTTGATGTCTGATCTTTGAGATTTGCTGTGCTACGTAATGGTTGATGATCTGTATAAATTTGAAAATGTCGGCCTAGAAGATAAGCTCTTAAATTTTTCGTTGCCCAGACTATAGCTAAAAATTCCTTTTCAATGGTGGAGTAATTTTTTTCTGCTCCATTTAATGCCCTACTAGCAAATGCTATTGGTCGGTCGCTCCCTACTTTGCCTTGTGACAGTACCGCACCTATTGCTTCGTTACTTGCATCTGTTGTAAGTAAAAAAGGGTTTGTAAAATCTGGATATGCGAGAATGGGTGGTGAAATTATTGATTCTTTTAGTTTAATAAATGAATTTTTACAATCGTCGGTCCAAGTGAATTTAACATCCTTTCTAAGTAACTTATTAATTGGTAATGATAATTTTGCCATATTGTTTATAAATTTTCTGTAATAATTAATTAATCCCAAAAACGCTTGTACTTCTTTTTTATTTCTTGGTACCGGAATATTTTTCACGCATTCAACCTTTGAGGGGTCTGGCAGAGCACCTAGTTCCGAACATTTATGTCCTAAATAGACAACTTCGCGACGCAAAAACTGACATTTTTCTGTATTTAATTTTAGATTGTGTTCCCTTAATTTCTGCAATACTCTACTCAACCTAAGCTCATGTTCAGCTAAATTCTTTCCGTACACCACTACATCATCAAGATAAACAAAGCAATCGATATCCTATAAACCTGTTAATATGTGATTCATTATTCTTTGGAAAGTGGCTGGAGCCCCTGTTAAACCAAAAGGCATTCTGTTAAACTCGAAGTGACCAAGACCTGTACTAAAAGCTGTTTTTTCCTTATCCCCTTCTTCAACTAGTATCTGATGATAACCACTTGTCTAGTCTAAAGTTGAAAAATAACGACTGTGACCTAATTGGTCTAATATTTCGTCTATTCGAGGAATCGGAAATACTTGTTTTATTGACACATCGTTCAATTTACGGAAATCTATAACTAGCCTCCACTTTTTGTTACCGTCCTTGCCGCTCTTCTTAGGAACTAGCAACATCGGTGAATTCCAGGGTGATATGCTTGGCGATATAATGCCGTCATCCAACATTTTATTAACCTGTCTGTTGATTTCATCTCTATGTGTGTGTGGCAATTTGTATTGCTTTTGATTGATTGGTGGTTGGTTCCACTGTGTTATTATTTCATGTTTAAGCACTGGCGTGTATGTTCATTCATCGCCGTCTAAATGAAAAACATCATGATACGAGATGCACAGATTTTCTAAAGATGTAATTTCGTCTTTATTCAAGGTTCCATCAATTTTTATTTCCTCTAATAATTTGTTAATTCTGTTCGTAATGTTTACTGAAGTTATGCTATTTATTGTAGAATTGTTGGTATCCGATTCCTTATACTGATTGAAATTCGAGAATTTTGGTTTAAAAGCATTGTATATTATAAATTCTTTTTCTGTAGCATTTAATACGGACACATAAACTCTATTTTTGCTAACATTCGATATGCTTTCGCCCAAATATACTCCTGGACAAATTTCTTGTTTATGTATTAAGACGATTGGAATTTTTGTTTTTAAACGTAATGATACTATCTTTGCGGTTCTAGGTTCTACTTTTAATTCCTGATTTAGAAAAATATTTTCCATGTCTGCCCGTGTCCTCATGGGTAGTTGTATAGTATTGTTTTTATCTTTATCATAAAATATTAACTTCTATGGCATTTATTATGCACCTCGTCCTATTATTCCATCAGCGGGTATTCCTTGTTCAAGTGCCACTACATGCATCTTTAAACAGATACTGTTGTGCTGAATATTTATTGTCCCTAAAGTCCTTACACATCCCCCAAAAGCACCACTAAAGTCCTTCTGAGTATTTTTATCAAAACCCGTAAGTCGTATCATCGACCCCTCCTTTACTTTACTATTCCTACTACTGCATTACAAACCAAACACGGTGGCTCAACATATGTATCAACGGTCATTCCCGACGTTTGATGAACAATATTTTCACCCATTTTTTCCTCTTTCAACGTCTCCTTACAGACCAAACACGGTGGATCAACATATGTATCAACGGTCACTCTCGACGTTTGATGAACGATTTTTTGGTTGTTATTTGAAGCTGCGGTAGCAAATGTGATCACAGGCTCCTTTGGTGTATGATCCACTATTTCTACCTTTGATCTTTACTAATGTTAACGGGACCCCAGCTTATTGGCCTTGACTGGGCCCGTGGTAGTTTCCCCTATTGTGAGCATTACTACCGTTTGGCACAACATTTTTCTTGGCGTGGCAATCCGCTATCATATGGCCGACTTGACCACACCCATAACATGCCCTATTATTTCTGTATGTTCTATTAGGTTCGTTATTGTTATTACTATTGTTATTTCTAAACGGATTATTATTTCTATTATTTTCATTACCATTATTAATATTATTATTTCTATTATTACGAGTATTGCTGTCTTGCGGATTCTGATTTTGCTGCTGTTGGTGTTGATAGCCGTTATTCTGAAGTCCTCTATAACCCCCTTGGTACTGCTGATTCTGAAATGGTTGTTGTTGGTTCTCCTGGCGTTCTTCCAGTCTATTTGATCCACATCTCCAACTGGATTCATGTCCGTATTTCTCGCATTCTCTGCAAAATGGTGTATTTTTTCGCAAATAACAGTCATCCCTTGTGTGTCCTGGTATTGTGCAAAATGAACAGACTGGCCCCTTTTTCATGGCACCCCCTGTATTCCCATTATTTCTATTTTGTTGACTTTTACCCCTATCTTGTCGTGAATTTCTAATATCAGTTTCTTGATTATTTTTACTAACTGAGGTTCCATTCGGTCTTTTTTCAAAACTATACAGTTCCTCCGGTAATCTTGGCCCCCGCAGTATGGTGGCTTCTGCCCTTAACGCTTCGTCTAATAAATCATTTAAATTATCTGCCTTGCTACTCAACAGTAGTATCTCTACAATCGGGTCACTCACTCCCACTTTAAATGCTGTTAGCACAGAATTTAATAGTTCCGTGTTAAAAATATCTGTTGGCAGGTTTTTCTTTTTGTACATTGTGTCGGCTATGTCGTTTGCGTTCGACTGCAATACTTCTAAACGCCTTGCAAACGCCCTTAAACTTTCCCCTCCACCTTGATATGCCTGTCTTATGTTGTATTGAACTGAATCTAATGTAGCCACCTTTAAATATGTGCTTTTAAGTAATTCAAACAACTCATCTAAATCATTTATATTCTTGGTCCTCACTAATTCGTATGCATCTCCATCAAGACGCAGTTTAATACAAATCATAAATTCCTCCTGATTTTCTTCAGTTATTTTAAGGTTCGCTGCCTTACAACCGTCTATAAATCTAAGAAGCTTCGTTTTTAGGAACGGTGAATCTTCGCCCTTGAACACCGGGACCAGATTTCGTACGCATTTCGAAATATCGTCTGTCGGCATTTCAATTATTGTTATATCTTTTGTTATGCTTTCTAAATTTTCTTCTATTCTTAAAGCTTCTTTATGGTATAACGATGTTTCGTGTGCTAAGTTTACTTCCGCCTCTAAAAATCTGATTTTCGAATCCAATTCCCTTACTTTGTTATTTGCCTCATCGACTGATTCGAATTCTAACCTTGGTTGTTGACGTAGTGCCCTAGCTACTGATTCATCAGAAATATCTTTATCTTTCAACAATGCTCTTAATTTTTCGTTTTCCGCCTCTATACCGCAGGCGTGGTCTAACAACTCCTGTTTTTCTGCTAATTTATCGTTTATTTTTTTAGTTAATGCAGCAAATTCGCCTTTCCAGCCTTCTATCTCTTTTATTTTATTCTCACTTTTGTGTTCCATCATCAGATGATGATGAAATTTTTAATTAAATTAACATGGTCAATTAAAATAAAAAAAAAAAAATATTTCAAATTTTCAAAATTTTTAAAATGTTATTTTATTCTCATTTAAATTTAAAAATGAAAATGATATTTTAAATGTTCTAAAATTTAAAAAAAAATCAAAAATTCCGTTTCATATTAAAAAAAAATCCCAATTTATTTCCTAGAACACTCAACAGTTCACGTAGCTCCACAATGTTAAAAAAAATATTATAAATTTTTCAAATTTTAAATCTGTTGACTAAAATCAGATATTTTATAATAATGTAAAATTTTGAATTAAATTGACCATGTTATAAAAATAAAAAAAAATATTTCAAATTTTCAAAATCTTTAAAATGATATTTTATTCTCATTTAAATTTTAAAATGAAAATGATATTTTAAATGTTCTAAAATTTTTTAAATTTAAAAAAAGAATCAAAAATTCCGATTCATATTAATTTTAGAAATAATTTTTTTAATAGTTTAATATTAAATAAATTTCCTATTTTCTTTTTATTTCGTTTGTTATTTAATCTTAATTTCCATTTGTATATTTATTTATTCAATTTGTATTTATTACTTTATTAAACACTGTAATAATTGTTTAAATTTTCTGCTGTTACTCACGTATTTTCAAAAGAAAAATTAAATAATCACCATTTATTTTGTGATTTTTAGTCCTTTTCTTCCTTCTATCGTCCTTCTTCGCTCGGTCCCTGAGAGCGTTGTTTGAGAAACCGGCTGCGCCAAAATGTTGTATGTTAGAAGGTCCTTCTACTAGGACTTTAACTTGATCCTATTTATACTTACTGAGTCCTTTTAACTTTCTTTATATTATTTAAAACAACCGGGTCTTTTTTACTTTAAGACACTTTATTTCGCTTTAAAAGTTGGTTACACTTATACTTAACACTTATTTGTAGTCAGTTCAGCTTATCGAAAACAATTCATTCTTAGTCTATACTTAACTTCTACTTAACACCTCGTATTCTTATAATTTTACAATAAATTGAGTAATTTCATCATGATAAAATAACTTAGTCAGCGTATTTATAATTTCACAATAAATTGAGTACTTTCATCATTCTAAAATAACTAAGTCAGCATTTATTTGTGTGATCTGAGTGACCTACTAATATACCTACGCTGTATGATAAAGATCAATTTTTATGTATACGTGCTCAAATACATGATAATAAAGTATTCCGGCGAAAAGACTTGTGGTTCACAAAAAAAAAAATCGAAATTCGGTACACCTACCCATTTGTAAATATGGGTATCAAATGAATGGTGACCTATATATCACTTTGAATGGTAACCACACATATGTGTAGGGTATTTATAGTCGGCTTAGACCGACTATAATTTTGATAATCTTAACTAAATAGTGTTGTTCACTAACTAAAATAGTGAACAACCATAATTTTTTATTAGAGTACAAGTTATATACAAAAAATGTGTTTAGTTTAAACTTGTTTATGATGAACTTCATCTTCGTTTCAAAAAATAGTTCCAAAACTTAATTAAAATAAAATGATCAATACTTATTACAACTAAAGCCGCGTCCATACAATATTATAAATTTAATTTTGATAAAGAGTTGCTGTAGGGTGTCGCATTTTTTATTTTTGTTTATGTCAATTTTCAAAAATTTTAGTTCAGTCGCTCAGAAGCATTCGTTGACGACGGATGTATATTTGATCTTTTTAACCCATTAAAGACTGCCGAATCAGATACACACCAGGAGATTACGCAGTGCAATTTTCCCCATCATGTTTTCCCATAATGCGTATACCAGATGCTAATAATTTTGTTCGATTTTGCATCTAGCACCACTACATTATATCAGTATGAAATTGCATATCTCTGTCTGCAGTTCCCTCCATTTTAATCAAATATTTCATAAACAAATTTTAAAAAATATTCCGAAAAATTTCAGTAATATAAAGCTTAAAACATTTTTTTGGAATTTTGACAGGAAACACATTGCGAACTAATATTAAAATGTTTTTTAAGAGAGCTTAGAGAATTGTGATAAACTACTCTCTCGACACACTTTTTTGGTAACACAAATTTCTTTTTGAGTTTTTGCAATCTGGACACAGATTTTTTTTTTGCCAATTATCCGTAGGGCAAGGTTCATATTTTGGTTTGTGATGAAGTTTGCATCTGCAACATGTCGAAATCGTGCGATAACTTGCGATATAAAGTTCCAAAAACGGCCTTTTTTGCAACTTTGACTCGTACTTTGAGTACGCAGCAAGAATCAGGAGACAAAAATTAACCAGAATTGATAGGTTTCATTCCATATTAGGCCAACGACCCTAAATTTGTAGTACAGAGTTATTTTTTGAGACAATCTCAAATATTTCAATAATAAATATTGGGTCTGGATGGCTTAATCTAAAAGATTATCACGGTTCGCAATAGTTTTTCAGAAAGTAAACCTGAAAATTCATACAAAATATATAAATAATTTTTATGTTTGGGTGAATGTGGGTTAATCAACAAAAAATATTTTGTTTTACCATGGGTCGTATTTATTTGTATGTATGCATAGACAGCAATCAAAATTATTAGTTCCAGGGGTTGTAACCGATACGAATAACGGTACGGTAACGGATAACGGTATTGGGGTAGTTTCGGTAACGGTATTGTTACCGGTATTTTACCGGTAAGAGGAACATTTTTAGATATCATTTATGAATAACGGCGCAAAAATAAACAATAAACAGCTAAGAAAGATGAACAATTGTTTACTTTTAAAAATGTGGTTCGATTTTAAAAGCATTATGGAATTTATCATGTTATCATGAATTTATCATCAAGCCGACTTCTTAGTAGTTTTTTTTTTTATAAATTTTACTCCTGAGAAAAGTCTTTGCCCACTTAATTGAGTGGCTGGTACAGCAAAAACCACTTTAGAAAGCTCGAACAAGAGTGGTTTTATTTGGTGACTGTCGTGGCCTCCATTCCAGAATATCTCGTTTTTTGTCCACTCGCTTTTCCTTGAGAAAGGAGTGCAGCTGTGCGTGAATGGTGGCCACTTATTTTCGATCGGCCATTGAATCATTAAGATTGTCGTGTTCCAAAAGGCGGATATATGACTCTAAATCATCCGACCCATTGGACATGTTCTAATTCACAATGAATTCATCTACTGAATTTTCACTAATTGTCTGTTTTCTTTTATATCTATCATAAACTCAACTTCACCATTAATCAAATAAAGTAATCCAACTAATTTTTATGTTTGTTTCTATTTTTTAGATTATTTAGATTATTTTTTGATTATTTGAAAATAATTTTAAACCCTGTTTGTAACACCCAAAAGGACGCATAGCCGGTATGCACCAGTTCAAATGGTAACCACACATTATCTCATATTGTATCATATGTATTTTCATAATTCTTACTAACTTTATCACAGCAACTATTAGAATTTCTTTATTTTAAAATTTTTCATCTGACCAAACCTTTCTTATTGGTTTTGATTATTTTCAAATAATCAAAAACTAATCTAAAACATACAAATTATCAACAAAAAATAAACCCCACAACTTTTTCATATCTGAAAATTATCAAAAAATTTGTGAAAATAATAAAAAAAATAGTAGTCCGACTACTAGCTTTTGAATCTTTTAAAGTAGTCTGAAAATAATAAAAATATGTACAAAGAATCAAATTACTTTTTGATTATTTCTAACCATAATCAAAACTTTTGATTACGACAACTAAAGAATCGTAATCAAAATTTTTGATTACAACTACTAAAGAATCGTAATCGTTTAGATGTCATTACAGCTCTGTTATAATTCGTTTTTAGATAAACTTCAACAAACTTTGAAAAATTTATCTTTGGGTCAAAATGGGTTAACTTTAAAATTTTATTTATTGGTAAACCGGTCAAAATAAAATTTTATAGAAGAGTATTACGCTCTTGGATGGCAATTTGTTTAAAATCAAAAATATTTTATATGAATTATTATTTTGTAAAAAACTCTTTAAATTTATTTAAAAATCATTAAAAATGATTTTTGGTCGTGACGGGTTAATTTTTCAAAAATATTTTTTGATAAAAACCCGTTTTTTAGTAAACGGGTAATTTTTTATAATAATTTTTCAATAAAAAATTATTAAATATCAATTAAATAAAAAGAATAAAAAAACAATAAATAAAAAAAAACATAAATCACTCTTAAATTTTAATAGTTTTTATAAAAAATCAAATATGAATACATAATTAAAACAAAAATATAAAATGAATGGAATCCATAAGACAATATTTGTTGGAGTTAAAGCAACTCTAGAGTAATTTAAAAAAGAGCAAGGATAGACGTTATAGAAATGAATATATAAAGAAAAAATTAGAGAGATTAAATATTTTACAGGAAAATTTAAATAAGCTCAGTAAAAAAATTTATGATAGAGATTATATAGCGCATAAATCTGAAGTTTTAAAACTGCTTAGGGTCTTAAAAGACAAAATAAAAAGAAAATACAAAAAGAGTTAAAATAGAAACTGAGTGTGATTTAGAATTATCCACCGTTTGGCATGAAGAAAATTTGAAAAAAAATGGCTCACTCGATATATCAATGGTAGATAAAAACATAAACATTTTTAAAGGCACATTTAAATATTTAGATGATTTTATCATACAGGCGGAGTTATTGCATAATTCATTGATTGATGATAATCCATTATTCATTAAGTTCGTCTACACTTTTAAACTAACAGTTCAAATACGTAGCATTTTGGGTCATTCTAATAGACGTACAACATTTTCAGATTTTAACAAATTGTTGGGAGACGCATATTCAGATCCAAAAACTTTGCAAACATTTTGAACTGATTTAGGTACAATAAAACAAACAAATAAAAATATTTCAGAATTTAGAGAGAAAATCGTAGATTTTCTATTAGTATAACTTTTCTCGCATAGAAATCCGTCGACAAAAATGACTAGAATAAGATTAGATATATGGGATAACGATTTTGACATTATATATAAGAAGGGAAAGATGAACACCGATGCAGATGCATTGTCAAGGATAGTACTTAATAGCGATTCATTAAAAGCAATGACCCCCACAGGAAATGAAACAAGAAATGAAGTGATGTTAGCAGTAACTAAAAACATGCATAAGAAATTGTATTTGACAGGAATGACAACCACAAAATTAAGGAGTGCACATCCGAGCAAAAGCTTGATCAACTTTTCATATGGTATTGTACATCCATAGCAGATTTGAAAAATGTAAGAAAACTAAAGTTTTTACCGGTTCTGGAAGATGTAGAATTGAAGTTAGTAATGAAGTAATACAGATGACTTTGGAGAAACTATCATCAACAATGCAAAATTTAAAAATACGCGAATTGAACATGAAAGATATAATATTTGAATCTATGGCCATAGAAGAATTTAAAACAATATTTATCAAGTTGCAACAAGAGAGAAATAATTTAAAGATATTACTGTATGAAAGAAAATTTTTTTGCAAAGAAACACAGCAAAGATAAATTAAAGAGTAACACAATTCTACACATGGAATACCCTACACTGTGGGTGGATATAATAGTGGTATAATTTGGTGAAATAATTTTTAATAACTTACGACTAAAATGTCCACTACAAAAATCGGTAAACAATGAAAAAATTAAATGTGGGCGGATCACGTCCATTTTTGGATCATAAATTTTTAGGCGAGTTCTAACAATATGTCTTAAACTTTATAATTATATATGCAATACTTTTAGGGTTATTGGTTCCTAAATAGTAATATATAAGTGAGTTGACCGTTGACCGATTTTGCTCAAATCCAAAATCGGAATCATTTTTTTGCTAAAATGTACTGAAATCAAATTTCATTACATTCTGACCATTATTATACCCTACACTAAGAGTGAAAGGGTATATTCATTATACCCTACACTAAGAGTGAAAGTGTATATTCAGTTTGGTACGCCGTTTGTAACACCCAGAAGGAAGCATCTCCGGTATGGAAAAGTATATATATTCTTGATCAGCATGACCTCCTGAGTCGATTTAGCGATATCCGTCTGTCTGTCCGTCTGTCTGTCTGTTGAAATCCCTAATACTTTTAAAATTGAAGAGCTAAATAAATGAAACTTATAACTTAGATTACTAATATACCTACGCTGTATGTGCGAGATCGGTACATTGTGACCTATGATCCGACCACTTATGTTCAAATACCTCATATAAAATGTACATATAAAGATCAATTTTTATGTATACATGCTTAGGTAAACTTTTTTGGTCAAATATATATTGACATCATGCTCAAATACATGATAATAAAGTTTTCCGGCGAAAAGACTTGTGGTTCACAAAAAAATAATCGAAATTCGGTACACCTACCCATTTGTAAATGTGGGTATCAAATGAATGGAAATTCTTCACCGATTGAATGTTTGTAGTTATTTTCAGGATTCGTATACCCTGGTGACCTATATATCACTTTGAATGGTAACCACACATATGTGTAGGGTATTTATAGTCGGCTTAGACCGACTATAATTTTGATAATCCTAACTATCATAATTACACCTACTTTAAAATTTCCCATGTGATCTAAGCAAGACAGACGGACATGGCTAAACGGTCTCGGGTAGTGATGCTGATCAAGACTATATGTACTTTTCCATACCGGACACGACTCCTAAGGGGCGTTACAATATATGTACAAAGTAAATATACCCTGTACCTTATAGGTGTAGGGTATAAACAGAGATATATATGGAAAGATATGGGCAAAATGATAAAAAATATGTACTCAATTGCGAACAATATATAATAAATAAACAAACGAAATATACAAAAGAGAAATTTACTTTAACAGACACGCCAGATACACATTTTGAAGATGTATCGATAGATACCGTAGGTCCTTTACGCTTGTCGAATCATTAGCTGCGTTCCCGTGGTTTTTGATCCTGATCCGTAGATCATTTTCATGTACAAAACATAAACAAACAATTAGAACCAGCTTCGTTTTTGGATCAATTACTGATCTGGTCCTGTACGTATCAAAAGTAAATTTGTTTGTGGTGATATTATGCTATTGTGAATATCACTTAATAAGAAGAAGAATTTCTGTTGAAAAAAAGGGGCAGAGGAAAACAGTGCTGCCAAATTTATTAAAATAGAACCGTTGGCGTTCCCGTGAAACAGATCTGGTTCAAGTACCACGGGAACGCAGCTATTATAGATATATACTTATGATACAATGCATCTTTGTCCAATGGAGACAAAGATGCAGAAACTGTATCTAAAACTTTAGTAGAACAGTTTATATTAATATATGGCAATTTTTAAATCGGATAGTGTTACAAAGTTTACCAACCAATTAATGTCTGAAATATGTAACCTATTAGATTTTTAGTGCTCCGTATCATCATGAGACTTTGTACTCGATAAAAATAAATCATAGGGTACTTAGTGGATTTATATTAAATTTTTGTAAAGGTGATGAATGGGACTATTAGATCCCATATTACTCTTTCGCATACAATACTACTCCTCATGTAGATACAAATTACTAGCCTTATGAGCTAGTTTTCGGAAAACTACCATATTTGCCAAACGACAAAATTAATAAAGAGGAAATAGCGTACAACATAGATAATTATGCAAAAGAATTAAAACATAGATTCAAATTTTCATTTGAGAAAACAGAAAATTTAGTAGAACAGTTGAAAAAGAAACGAATATGATAGGTAGAAGAATTAGTACTAATAAAAAACATTAATAGAAAGAAAAATCAACCACCATATCGTGGACCATTTAAAGTAATTAAAAGAGAGTGAGTAAACACATTTCTAGAAATTCAAGGTAAATTAAAAAAAAATATGAAAACAAAATGTTAAAGAAATGAATTATAACAGAATATACATAAAAATATATATGGTATGTAAATATTGTTTGTTTTAAGCTCAACAAACATTGTTAGTTTTAAAGTCTGAATCACACGATTGAATAAACAATCCACTTTTGAATTAAATAAATTTTTAAATAATGTTAATAACAATCATGTGATTGCCCAATTTTTGTATGTAAAATTAGGTAATCATACGATTGATATTTAAATTGTTTTCAAAATTGATTCAAAAGTTATTTGTTTATTCAATCGTGGGATTCCGGCTTAAGTCTAAAAATTATTATTTTTGATTGAAGTATAAAAAAAATATATATTTTTTTCACTTGAGGGTGAAGGTTTAAGGTACCCAATTACTTCACCTATACACGTAAGTATATCTTATTCTATGTTTTTAATTGTCAAAAGAGTTATGTCAAAATTATAAATGTCAAACTATGATTAAGAGTATAAATAGGATGTTTTTATGTAAATAAAATTAATAATCCCTTAACCGCAAAACAATCGGCATCCTTTTTATTTCTGCTTTGGCGCTTTAAAGTGCCGGCATTTATATATTAGGCCAGTGGCATTTATAAGCGCCGGCAAAACTATTAGGCAGGACCCAAAACTTTAAATTCATTTAATTAACGTGCGCCCATAAATCCATTATTCGCCACTCAACCGATTTTAAAAATTTAAAAAGTTTTATATAGAGAATTCTGAAGAGAACTTAAGTTTTGAAATTGAATTAAAAAAAAATGTGCTCAGTTTTGTTATCTTGTTTAGTTTTAAAGATATCAACATAAGCATGATTTTTGTTTTTAAATTTATTTTTTTCTTTTCATATTAATACATAGATTGTACATTTTATCATGAAATCAAAATATTTGTATGGGATTGTCTTTTCATAAACAAAAAAATTTATAAAATCGTATAACCTTTAAAATTTTTAAAAAAATGTTCATGAAAAAAATTTCAACTTTACTTATTTTTATCTCTACAACCATTAAAGAAACAATCTCCAATTTCAAAACTTAAGTTCTCTCAGGAATTCTCAATTCAACAGTTTTTAAAATCGGTTCAGTGCTTCCGAAAATAATTAAGAGCGTTTGATCACACTGTGTGACGGCAACAACAACTACATCAACGAACCTTCGCCTACGCGATCAACTGTTCGACTGACACAGCAAGTTAGTATTGCTTAATCATCGATAGTACATCGATAGTGTCAATAGTATTTTGACTATCGTTACTATCGATGTTCTATAATAAGCTATCGATTTCAATTTCGATAATTTTAGTACGAAATTACAATACGTTTTTTCATTGTTGCAACTTTGTTGCGTTCAGGAAAATATGAAAATATCCGGTAACACTGCGAATTGTAACCAAATTATAAATATTAGGAGAATAGTCAAATATATACTACTTTCTCAATAAGTGAAGAAAAAGTCGTATTTTCGTTATATTTTACCAACGATCTTTTATTTTACTAAGGTATCTTTAAGAAATACCTTGGTAAACCCTGGACTTTAATGATTTTTCTAAATTCATTTTTTGGTAGATTTATTGAATAAAAAGAACCAAATGAAATCAAAAGTTTGGAAATATTTCCAAACAATAAATGAATCTTCAGCGTTTGTGAAATGTAGTTTATGTCAAAAAGAGTACAGACACTCTGGAAATGCAACTAATTTAAGTGATCATTTAAAAAGGAAGCATGAAAATGTTTTTAATAATGACAATCAGGCAACTGAAACTCCCGATAACAATGCCAACCAGCAATTACCCGAAAAAAATATTGAGAAACAATTAAAAAATTATTTTAAAAGACATGGATTTTACGACAGTAAATCTAAAATATAAAATAATTTGGACAAATTGTATTTCGAAATGATTGCCGTTGACATGATGCCATATAGAGCATAAGAACGCAAGTATATTGAGAAGCCAACTGTCAATAAGCTTCCATGTTCATTAGAATACTGGCAGAAGTCCGGAGTTTTCTTTAAGGAATGTCCATTTAAATATCTTTGCATTCCAGCAATTTAAATAATTTGTTGTTTAAATAAAATACAAATTGCATAAATTTCGTTGTTTTTCCTAGAATACTATCGATTATATCGATAGTTTTTTTTTTAAATATCGATATTATCGAAAGCTCAAACTATCGATCTTTAAGCAACACTACAGCAAGTGAAAAAGAGAAAACAACAAAAACATTGCTCACTGTGCTCAGCATTCCAGATTATTCACTTGCTCACAAATTGAAAATGCATGCAACAGAGGCAACGATATGTACAAATCTAATGCAAATATGTTATATTTGTATCCATACAAACATAGTTATGGTATAATGAAGCTTCAATTAAAAAGAAGAATGCAAGTTAAAAAGAAAGGGAACAATGAAATGACAGATCATTAGGATGTGTTCAATATGCAAAATAGAAAATTATATGCAGGGATGTAGTTTAACAGCTTTGCTGCTCCAATAGCTCCCCTCGAAGTAGAGATACTACATACGACCTGCTGCTGACGTATTAAACCCAAGTCTGTTTAACAGGAACGGTGTTTTATTCTAGTGAGTCTTTTACTTATCATGTCAGCTGGCATGACGTTAGTCGGCATGTATTTCGCACGAAATTGTGCCGGATGTTAATATGTTTAGTCCGTGAATGATATGCAAAACATTTGACTATTTTTTGTGCACTTTGACATCGTTTAAAATGCCTTCCGACATCGTTTAGAATGCCTTAAAGGTAAAGCGCCTCCTTCGTTGCTTCAGCTACACCCTGGAAAAATTACTGTAGTAAATTATATACATTTTATGTCTTTGTTTTGAAAAAATATATTTCTACTACATTTTGTTGGTTTTTAAATACTTATTCGTTCTCTACGTATTGCACAAACTGTACTGATGTTTTGTTTTTTGCTTTCATTTGAATTCGTGTGGAATCACTGACGAATGAATTACGAAAGTTCGTCCCTTGTGCGGGTAAACGAATTCTTTGGTTTCATATTGCAGAAACTGGTATTTTGTTGTTTTTTTTTGCACACGACGTATGACTGCGAAAATGGTATATAAATAAACGAAAACTGTCCGTAGCATCTGACCGAATTGTCTTAATGATAGCAGACTATAGCTGCCAACTATGTTTACCGCCGAATATTTTTGGTTTTAAAACTTAGTTGTCAACTCTGCAGTATACAAATATACACGCAGCTGCAGCTAAGTAGTTTGCTGATGTGGCGCGTCATGACGTAAACATTGAGACGGCAAATTTTTGTTGTTTTCAATTTTCGTTCTCTCATTTTTAGATCGCCGCCTGTATTCTGTTCAGGCAGTAATATGCCATCTTTATGGTTTTACCATGGTATGGTTTTACCATCGCATGGTTTTACTATAGCATATTATTCTCATGTGTTTTAACCGAAAAGATACACTTAAGTACTTGCCATTCCTATGAGTCGGCAGAACTGATGATGCTTAGTGGTGCTTCCACCATTATTTATATTTTTTATTTAATTATTTATTTATTTATATGTAGATTTTTCTTGTGGTTGGCTATGGTGTTAGATAATGCTGCAAACATGAAAAAGACTGCCGAAACTTTTAAAGTCCGACATTTGCCATGATTCGTCCACAGTATAAATTTAATAGTGCAAGATAGCTTAAATTGGACTTGTTTTTGGAATTATTATCAATTGGTCAGCATCGCAGTTGCAGCCATCTACTTCCCCACCAAATGAAAGTAATTTGATAAGCTACTGTTTTTGCAAATACTCAACACATATCTAATTCTGTGATGCAATTATAGATATACGCCAGTATATTGAGAAGCCAACTATCAATAAGCTTGCATGTTCATTAGAATACTGGCAGAAGTCCGGAGCATTCTAGATTATTCACTTGCTCACAAATTGAAAATGCATGCAACAGAGGCAACGATATGTACAAATCTAATGCAAATATGTTATATTTGAATCCATACAAACATAGTTATGGTATAATGAAGCTTCAATTAAATTAATTTGTAGCTTGAATAATTATATTCACATCTGAACAAAATTATTAAAATTGTGATTATATTATTTTTACATGGAGAAAATTGTTGAGTGATGATTTATGAATAAGACGTTCATAAAACATATTTTTTTCTAATTTTCAAATTTATGAGTTATAATAATGAATTATGTATAATCCTAAAAAAAATTGAATGGAAAACTGAAAATCATTGTGTATTTATTATGAACTTCAGGCCAGATTGACACAGGCAATTCAATGCTTTCTTCAATAAACCTACGGGTAATTCCACATCAAATCGACAGGGTTTTAAATTTGTATCTTCGATTTTCGTAAAATTTAGTTTATGGCTTTGAATATATAAGTTGAATTTTTTTTCGAAATTCGAAAATTTCACAAAATTATGATGCTTCAAAAAAACACAACTTTTTCTTATTAAGGTAACTTGGAAATACATTATCTAGGTCAATAATCTTGCTAAATGGATATTTTTTGTATCTATTCTGCTTAGAATTGAATGTAGTTTTTTATTTTGGCGTACATTATACTTTTATAATTGAACTTATATTTATTAAATTATTGTAAATTTTTCGAAATCAACTTTCGGCAAAAACATATATTCAAAGCCATAGACTAAATATCACGAAAATCAAAGAAAACTTTGAAAACCCTGTCGATTTGATGTGGAAATACCAATATGAGATTTACGATGCTATCTAGTGCCTCATGCCCACGACCAGCTGTCTCTTCGACGCTTTCAATATGATTGTTGGTATTATTAGACACCATCGGCTTACCTGATTTCAATTTATTCAATATAGCCTGAAACTGATCTGGAACCTGCATATAAACGCTGTCTTCAAGCTTGCCGTTTAGGTATGCTGTAATTACATCCATTTGATGGATTTCCAAATCAAGTTCTGCTGCCAACGGTCAACATCCTGATTGATGACGAACGCGCTACGGGAATTTTTTTCTCTGAATGTTAGTATATACTACTTCATTACTTTGTATATACGTGCTTTCTTCTTACCATTTGTGGTACTATCGTCTTTCATGCGAAATACTAATCTGCTATTTATAATATTTCGCTGATCGAAGCGCTCAACAATTTCTTAAGTATTGTTGCATATTGGCGCCAAATATTCATCTTCGATTGCTGCTGTCCATTCTGTCTTCATTGCTTCGCCAAACCTAACCGGATCAGCCGCCATTTTCAGATACGCAATCTCACATTCCTTAAACTCGTCTTGTTCAGACTGAGGTAATGGATCAAACTCGTCGTTTTCGGTTTCACTCTCGGCGTTACTTGCTGGATTAAATATTTTCTTGGGTCGTCCACGCTGACCAAGTCTTTGCAATTTTGGGGGTCCCCTGCCACATTTACTGCTCGTTCCGCTGTCCACGCACGCTTCGCCATTATTATCATCGTCATTTGATGCCACAA
Organism: Dryomyza anilis; assembly: GCA_951804985.1. Lineage (NCBI taxonomy): Eukaryota > Metazoa > Arthropoda > Insecta > Diptera > Dryomyzidae > Dryomyza > Dryomyza anilis. Next base: position 35,437,466 of record OX638135.1, read on the forward strand.
CGCGATCTTTGCGTTCTTGCACTGCTCCGCCACTTCGGTAACATTTTAAAATTCAAAGTCAATTCTTTGTAAAATCTTGTTGAAATCTTCATACGCGTCACTAAAACCATTTTCGTTACTAAATTTCACATTGCGACTTGTTATTATGTTTCTTTTTTGCTGAGACCACATTCGGTAGGCTTCGAATTCTGACGAATATCCCACGAAAACACGAGGTTCAGAACGAGAGTCAAATTTTCCTTTTGAAGGATTTTTATTTAAAACATAACCTTTACTACCGAAAACTTTCATGTGAATCACTGTTTGTTTTTTTATTTGTGCAAATTTTGTACGGAATTTCACTTTAGATTTTGTAACGAATCGATAACGAATATAACACGCGGTATGAATGACATTTGCCAAAACGACGGTGAGGACCCAGCAAGCGTCAGCATGCACTTTCACATTTCCACTAAACTCCTTTTTTTGCATTCCACGATCCCGTTTTGTCTGACTGCAGCGCTTTAATTTTCAGACCAGTAATTGTCTCAACTGCGGCTTTGTATTTTTCAAATACAGCAAAAACGTCTGATTTTTGCTTTATGAAGTACACTTCACACCACCGAGATTTCTCATCGATAAATGTATCAAAGTATTTTGCACATCCATTAGATGCGCACCGCATAGGGCCGCACAAATCTCTGTGCACGATTTCTAATAATTCATTTGTTTTGTTGACAATTTTAATGTTAAGTTAGTGTCACAACCACGATCGTTTACGTTTACTTCAACATTTCCAACACCAGTAGTTTTTGTTGATCAATTGTTTGCCTAATTAAGCATTTTGTTTATTGTTAACAATTGCTTAAAATTGTTTATGTTTGCACTCATATGCGAAATGCATCCACTGTCTAAACACCACTTCGTATCACTTCTCGCACACAAAAATACTGCTTCTGATGTTATCATACATTCATTTAATCTTTTGCTATGTTCTTATTTTACCTGGAAGTTTAAAATGGAGATGTATCTTATACAACATGATTTGTGGGACGTCGTAGAAACGCAGGCTCAAGCAATTATCACGGAGGACTATCGAAAGCGTATTCAGCAAGCTATGGCATCAATTGCAATGTGCGTCGAAAATGCGCAAGTGCATTATGTTCGTGGTTTGAAGTCAGCAAGGGGTATGTGGTTAAATCTCCAGAAGGTACATGAGCGGAAAACTATTCCGTCCAAATTGCAAATTAAGAGCGAGGTGAAATTTCCTGAATCGAGCCCGGCATTGAAAGGAACAAGAGAGAGAACGCGCAAGGTGGTAAAGTTCTTTCATTGTCATAAAATGGGACACATGAAGAAGGATTGCTTCCAGTTGAAGAACCTTAAGAAGGAGGCGCACGTATCACAAGCGCAAGAATTTCGGAAGCATGTGTGTCTACAAGATGCGGCCGGAAGAGGCAGGGTTATCGATTCTGGTGCATCATACCATATGACCAGTAACAGAATGTTCTTTGATCAACTTACAAGATCGCGTAGCAAGGTATATATCGCAGACGGGAAGTGCATTGAAGCTAAGGGAATAGGGCAAGGATATATTGCCGGAAAATTGAATTTGATATTGCTTAAGAACGTGTTATATGTGCCTGTACTCAATCGGAGTCTTTTATCCGTTAACAGTATGGCATCTCTAGGATTACAAATAAATTTCGACGGCAAAAAATGCATAATTCAAAACAAGGATTGGTCAATTTTAGCAGATGGTGAAATCGATGGCAATTTGTATGTCTTGTGTAAACAAAATATTGCTGCTGCTGCCAAAAATGGCCGTAACTTATGGATCGACGGTTGGGTCATAGGAACTTTGCGTATATCAAAAGGCTTACGATTGTCCTGTTGATGATTTTTGCGATTGCTGCGTGAAGATCAAGATGTGCAGGACACCGTTTCCAAAAGAAAGTTTAACAAAGTCCACAGGTATTCTAGAAGTGGTGCATTCGGATGTTTGTGGACCTTTTGATGTGTAATCTGTAGGCGGTAAGAGATATTTTCTCTCCTTTATTGACGATTTTATGAGATACACCAAAATGTATGTACTGACGAAGAAATGTGAGGTCTTCAGTAAGTTTCAGGCATATGTTTTAGAAGTCCAGAACTTCACGGAGAAGAAGTTGAAGATCGTACGATGTGACAATGGCGGTGAATTTGTAAATCGTGAAATGAAGTCTTTTATGGAAAAACATGGCATTATCTTACAGACAACGATTGCCTATTGTCCGAAACAAAATGGTGTTTGCCGAACGATAATAGTGGAGATGGTACGGGCAATGCTGAACGGGTATAACATACCCAAGAATTTGTGGGCAGAGTGCGTGTGTGCTGCAAACTACATACAGAATAGCCTGTCTGCGATACAGAATCGCCTGTCTGCGCCTGTCTGCGATGTTGATGAAAAAGCTGATGTTAACGTAGAAATTCATGGTGATGTGCATGGCGATGTTTATACTGATGGCGAAATAGAGGGTTACGAATCAGCAGAAAAATTTGTAAGTAAACCCACTAATTGTATTTTACGTTGGTCTGAAAGATTACAAGCAAAAGATCCATTAAATTATAATTATTTGTCTGCAAGTGATAACGAGTTACATTCTCCACCAAATTCATGGATAGAGATGTTATCACTTGAGAATTGGGAACGCAAGAATTGGTATATTGCTGGCAATGAAGAATTTCATTCCTTTGAGAAAAATCAGAGATGGGTTTTGGCAAGCAACCCCTAAATAAAAAGGCCATTGGATGCAGATGGGTTTTTCAATTAAAAACTGACTCCTGCAATAAACCAAACTACAAGGCCAGATTAGTAGCAATAGGTTATACCTAAAGATTTAGAGAAGATTACGATGAGACTTTTGCACCTGTAGGCAAGTATACAACTGTCAGAACATTACTAGCTGTTTCAACCATGAAGAGGCTAGTTGTAAAGCATCTGGATGTAAACACTGCTTTCTTGAACGGTTTTGTTAAGAAGGGGTCTCAAAATTTAGTTGGTAAAAATCAGAAGTCTCTTTATGGCCTGAAACAGGCTGCAGAGACATGGTATGATAAATTAAATACCGTATTGACAAAAGAGGGGATTTCAAAGAGTAAATCTGACACTTGTCTTTACAAGAAAGAATTTGAAAACGAATACATCTACATATTGGTGTATGTGGATGATATCCTGATTTGCGCTCCAAAAGATGATAACATAGAAAATATTTGTAAAAGATTGAATAAACACTTTGAGTTAAAGAATTTAGGAAATGTGTCATCGTATCTCGGTATACAAATCGAGCGAGATATTGAAGGAAACTTCTGCTTACATCAGGAAGAAAAGATAGATTGTTAAAAGATATTGGATTAGAATATGCAAAAGATAGTGAGATACCAATGAGTCCGGAGTTTATTAAAATTGTTGATGAAAGCAAGTCAAACAATGACTCCTATAGAAGTGCAGTTGGTTCTTTGCTTCATATTTCGATAACAACCAGACCGGATATTGTCTGTGTAAATAGTTTGCAGAAGATTTTCAAATCCAAGAAAATGTGACTGGGAAGCGGTTAAAAAAATAATAAGGTATTTAAAAGGAACTAAAGGAAAGCGACTGATTCTAAAAGGATCAGGAAACTTTGAACTGAAATGTTCTACGGATGCAGATTGGGATGGTGATACAGATCGGAAATCTACCAGCGGCTTCATTTAACAGCTGGGATGTAGTGTAGTTTCATGGTCGTCGAAAAAGCAGACTACAGTGGCATTATCATCAACAGAAGACGAATTTATAGCTGCATCAATGACAACAAAGGAGTTGCTGCGGTTACGACAATTGCTAGAGGACATGTCTATAACAATTCAAAATCCTATCACAATATTCGAAGATAATCAGAGCTGCATAAAGATGATAACTAATTCTAAATTTAACGGTCGATGTAAACATATAGACGTAAGGTATCATTATATTAAAAATTTGCAGGAAAATGGTATTGTAAATTTCAAATATTGTACTACTGAAAATATGTTTGAAGACTTTCTCACAAAGCCATTACCTTTACCAAAATTTAAAATGTTAATAAAATAAATATTTGTTGAGAAGGGGTGTTAGATACTTTCAACAAATATCACTTTAAATATACTTTGTTTTTATTTATATAAACTGTTCATTGGAAAAATTGTGTTTCAAAATATGTTTTATAAAAATATAATTTTCATTCAAATAAAAACGCTCAACATAAAACAACTTGGTTTTATTTCTTATTTAAAAATTCGGAATCCTTCACGAAGGGCTCATCGCAAGCAGTATGTCCGCGACTACCTTCTGATCTTTTTTTTTCCACAGAATCGCATCTGCCGCTACATTGCGACACTTTACTCTGTCATCGACATATGACCACAAATCGTTTTTAATTAAGATTGCACGCATCTGCATCTTCCACGCATTTTCCACGTGTCATAGGTTTAGCGGCTCTATACGCACGACACCAGCCATTATTTCGGATTTTTATTTCGAGAAATGTATTTTAATTAATTAATTGAAACAATTTGGTTAAAATTACTTTGATTTCTTTTCTCAACACTTGAAACAGATTTTGGGCCCATAACACAACACACAAAATGAGAAAAAAGTTTGCGCAGTAAATGCCATTATTTTTGTATTATTGAAAATGAGTCGCAGAATTTAAATATATGAATTAAAAAAATTACTATGGATAAGTTTACGAGATTTCGGGCAATAACTTTTGTCTGAGCTATCAAAAAGGAGGTCACATATATTTGTAAATATCTCGCGTTTTATAGAACTCAACGAAAGGTAATTAAGTATATAATAAACATTTATTTCAATATTTTGGAATTGGTTTACTGGTTTAAGAACTTTATAGAAGAACTCGAAAAATGTAAATTTTTTCGATCAAAACTTTTTTCAAATATGTATTTCAAAAACGGAGAAAAATAGAAAACTCGAAATGATGCACAGTTTGTAATATTCCAAAATTAGCCTGCATATTTATAAAGAATACGACGTTAAAATAAAATAAATCTATGGATTCATTTGGGATCAGAAAAATATGTGAAAACATTACAATTGAGTATTAACTAAAAAATTCGCTTTTTATGTTTATGTTATCTAACTTATATATTTGAGGATATTTTAGCGCTTCTTAGTAGGCGTGCCTGGTATAAAAAAGTATATATTTTCTTGATCAACATCATTTTCCGAGTCATTTAGATATGACCGTCTGTATGTCCGCCTATACACGATAACTTGAAAACTGCTGTTCCGAATGCGACGAAATTTAATGTTAATATATTTTAGTATAATAGTAATTCTACTCAATTATATTGTTTTCTCATAATTTTTTAATCCTCAAATGTTACTCTTATATTTTTGTCATTGATAGCCCAATTTCTTCGAAAGAGTGTTAACTAATTTTGGAAAATTAAAATTTGTGTATCATTTCTCGATTTTCTGAGAAATGTTTATTTTCAAATACCTTTCATTCGATATAACACTTGATCATATGCGTTATTTAGAACGCGAGATATTTACAAATATATGTGAGCACCTTTATGAAAGCTCGGTTCAAAAGTTATTGGCCCATATTTTGTAAACCTATCCAAAGAAACATTATTAAATCATATCTTCGGAATCAGGGCTGCGCAGAATGGCTGTTGTGTAGTGGAACCAGGGTTGCCACTTTCGTAATTAATAACTAAATTTGGTTACATTTTTTGGCTTGGTTAGATGGTAATTTTATTTTTGGTTTGGTGATCAATTTTATGACAATGGTCAGTAAAAAATAAAAATACACGTGTATCATAATTTTGAAAATTGGGGCGTAAAAACTATTTTATAGTTAGTTAAAGTGGGTTAAATATTGAATGAAATCGTATTGTAACTCAATATAATATTTAAATTTTTATTATAGAAGACTTTTATTCAAATAATATGCACTTTTAATAGAGTGCTTTTACCTATTAACAATCCATTTAACACTTTTTTGACGTTTTCTTTTACAAATATTAGACAAATCGTATTAAGGGTGTGTGCGAGTTCGACTAAATTACTGACTAAACTAAATTGTACAAGTTTTTATTTGACCGCCATTCGGTAACTGGTAATTGTTAAAGTCTCTAATAAATCAATTCTCATATGTTTGCTGTCTTCCAATTTAGATCAATTTAGTTTGCTCGAAAATTTGCTAAATTGAAAAGTAAACGTTGCTTTACCGACAAAATTTAGTTTAGTCAGCAATTTACACACCCTAAATAAGGTTTTAAAGTGTTCAAATGCCATACGAAAAAATGGCTGACCAATTTTTCTTGGGTTCTCCAAAAACAAGTAGCATATAAGGGTTAATCAAGATTAGTAAACATTTTTTTTAATTTTTTACATATATATACTACTTGAGGAGATATTTTAAAATCGAAATATCTTAATTAGTTGCAAAAAGTTGCAGACAAATTTAGTACTGGCATGTAGGTAAAGGATCCTACTAAGCAGTACGGACAGTATTTGGTTGATCCTAGATGATTTAAACAAGTTCTATGCCATTGAAAATACACATTTAAAAAAAAAACTTAAAAATTAAGAGATAAGTTTAACTACCCATATCTACCTAAACAAATAGAACTAAAATACAATTTTTACCTTAAATTGTTTGCATTAATGTTCTTAATGTAACTACTAAAAATTATCAGATTCCAATAAAAAAAGGCGATTCTACATCGATTTGTATACAGCATTGACAATTACATTTTTTTGATAAAAAAATTCTATCAAAATAAGCGCACTTTATATGACCGTAGACCGTAATCCCTTGGGTCAAATGACTTGATTTTCTACATTATTAATGTGTCAAAATTACGAAAAACGAAGAAAAAGTTTAAATCTAAAATTTTTAGTAACCTCCAATGCGAGTGTTTTGACTATGTTTTTCCAAATGTGCGCCCGTTGTAAAGCCTGGCGCATATGTCTGTTAGTTCTAGCTGAGTCTTGGGCGAGAACTACTTAACCAGACCCGCATTTGTCACTTCTGGCTAAGTCTTGGGCAAATGTGTTTTAACCAAGCAATGATTTGTCAATTCTGGCTGAGTCTTGAGCGAGAACTACCTTACCAGGTCTTGGTCTCCCAGTTCTGGCTGAGTCTTGGGCGAAGGTTTATTAGCCAAGCATTGGTCTGCCACGGCTGGTTGAGTTTTCAGCCCGGGATATTGATCTGAAGGCTGTACCTAATATATTACATCTGTTATATTATAAATGTATATACAATAACTAATATATGCATTTATATTATATATACCTTTAATGAATTGTTTTTGTTTGTTCATACAATAAGAAGTAAAATAAAAAATTGGTAATTTTTTTTTGGAATTGGTTACTTATTTCTTTAAATTTGGTAAGCAAAATTATTTTTCAGTGGCAACCCTGAGTGAAACGTATTAAAACGCAAGCGATGTTGTTTAAACAAAGGCATTTATTAAACTGTGCTGAATATGAACAAAGGAGAATGCAAGTTATAAAATAAAGTGAACAATGAAATGACAGATCAAATTATATGCAGGGATGTAGTTTAACCGCTTCGCTGCTTCAATATAGAATACATGATTTATGAGAACATTTCTCTCCGTGTAGAAGAATATTGCAAACATATATTTAGTGTTTTGTAAACAGGTTATATTTGAGTTCAAACATATCCAATTAGACATTTTCCTGCGTGCATCGCAAAATTTGCATTGCAAATTTTCCATGTAAAATCTTTTACATTATATCGAATTTGGCATTTTAGTGTTGACATTTAAAAATAAATTATTTAATGCTAATTTGACAATTTTCCCATATATTATTTTTCAAAAAACTGATTCTATCTTTAAAGTCGTTTTTATTTCGTTTATTGGTTAGGCTTTTTTTGATGTTTCTGAATAAAAAAAACTGACTCTTACTTAACTTTGTGACTAAATGTTATTAGTCAGCTTTAAGTGCCTACACTCAAAATATATGACTTTTCAATATCACATTACTATCATATCAATTTCAAATGCATATCAATTTCAAATGCATATCAATTTAACATTAAAAAATGTTAACCTAACAAGAAACTTTATAGATTGACAATTTTAATGTTAGATTGATATTGAGAATGTTAAATTGATGTTATTGATGTTAACTTTGCCATATTAATTGTTAATGTTAATATGTAATCATTTAATGTATAATTATAAGAAATTAGTCAAATTTGAAAAAATCATGTGAAAATATTAGAATTGAGTGTAAAATAAAAATGCCATTTTTTTGTTTTTATACATACTATGTATGTGAGGATATTTTAGTGCCTCTTAACGGGCATTACCGGTATAAAAAATTATATATTTTTCTTGATCAGCATCACTTTCCGAGTCGATTTAGACATGTTCGCCTGTCTGTTCGTCTGTTGAATTCATGATTACAGAAAAACTAAAAGAGTTATTTCAATGAAACTCATCATTTAGATTAGTTCTATATCTTACCTGTCTGAACAAATTGGAATGACCGGTCAATTGTGACCTTAGAACGGACGACTTATGTTCAAATACCTCATATTAAATTTATATCTACAGAGGAATTTTACTTTATACGGTCTTAAGTGAACTCTCTTGATCAAATATAAATTTACTTTATGCTTAAATATTTGAAAATAAGGCTTTCCCGCGAACCGATTTTTTGTTCCATAAAAAAAATCTAAATTCGGTATACCTACTTATATGGGGGCTATGGGGGCGATTAGCACAAGGCAACGTGTCTGAGCGCTTCAACATGGCGAAGCCAGAGCAATCCTTGTCGGTGTCGTCTCAAGTCAACTCACTGGTCATCATTTGACAAATTGTCAAATGGCGACGCCTCCACTTCGGTGGAAGTCCTCCGCGCGGAAGCCCCTGGAAACGACGCTCTACACCACCCGGTGTAGAAGTCGGCTAAGGTGAGTGGCGAACATCTCCCTCAGAGAGAGGGTTCGTGCATTTGGTTTGGGTCCCACCACTGAAAAAAACTATGCGCCCAATGAAAACACAAAAGAAGCCTCGGATAACGACCGATTACCACGATGACGACTCACGCTAACGTTTTAAGGACCATGATTTACGGATATGCACCTGGAATGTCCGGACCCTTTATAGGGAAGGTGCCTCTATATAGCTGGCAGATGTCCTCGAAAAATATAAGGCTGACATCACCGCTATTCAGGAGATGCCATGGATGGGACGGGCCGCTCGAAACAAGCGTCCTGTGATATCTACTACAGCTGCCATGCGGAGAGACATGAATTTGGATGTGGATATGTGGTCGGCAAGAGACTCCGATTCAAGTCTCTAGGTTCAAGCCCGTAGACGAATGGCTGGCAACAATCCGCATCAAGGCTAAATATTTCCACATCAGCCTAATTTGTGCACACGCTCCGACGAACGAGAAAGATGACAAGACAAAAGAGCGCTTATACGAGCCCCTAGACGACGCATATGAGCGCTGCCCCCGCCACGATTTTAACGCCAAGATGTGCAGAGAAGCCATCTATTGTCCCACAATCGGAAAATTTATCCTCCATGGCAAGACTTCCGATAACGGAACGAGGCTAATTGACTTCGTCGCAGCACGAAATATGGTAGTTAATAGTACTAGATTCGAACATTTCTATATTTACAAGGCCACATAGATGTCGCCCAAAAAACTCGAAACCAAATTAATCACGTTGTGATTGACGGAAGGCAAGCTTCGAGCGTGATGGACGTACACACTATCTGAGGTGCCAATATGGACTCGGATCATTACCTTGTAGAAGCCAAGGTCCGCACAAGCTTAAGCGCTGCGAAGAACGTACGGAACCAAACGCAGAGAAAGCTAGAAGTCGGAAAGCTGCAATCACAACAAAGTCTTTTCCACTCAACTCTCACACCTGCTTAGACAAAGCACTCCTCCTCTCGATGATATAAGTGCGCAGTGACACCATATCTCCTGCTCTATGCGTACGGCTGCCGAAGAGGTGCTTGGATTCCAACGCCCCCTGAGGAATCAGCGGTATGACCATGAGTGTTGCGCGGCCACTGCAGAGAAAGACGCTGCGTACAAATCCACCCTGCAATCAATAGCTACGAGAGCTGCGAAGGAGCGATTCAAAGAGAAGAGAAGGGAAGAGAGACGTATTTTCAGGCGTAACGAGGCAGAAAGACGAGAGTGTGAGGAGATTGAGATGCATGGGACAGGAATGAGGCTCGAAAATTCTTCGAGAAAATACGACGCCTAGCCGGAGGTTCAAAATCCGTTTCCTCTTCCTTTAAAGATGACAACGGGAATCTAGTCACAGATATCCAGAGCACACTGAAGATATGGAGGGATCACTTCTTTAAACTGCTGACCGGTGATGATGACAGCAATTCCACCGATAGAGAAATAAACCCGGCAACCCTAGTACTTGATGACGACGTTGAGATTCCGCCACCCGACCATGACGAGGTCAGAACAGCCATTGCTCGGCTGAAAACAACAAAACCGCAGGTGCTGATAGCCTGCCTGCTGAGTTGTTTAAGACCGGAGGCGACGAGCTAATAGAGAGCATGCTCGAGCTCTTAAGCAAAATAAGGTCGGATGAAAGCATGCCAAGTGACTGGAACCTCAGTATACTCTGTCCAATCCTTAAAGAAGGGAATCCCACTATCTACGCCAACTACCGTGGGATCAGCATACTCAATATCGCATACAAGGTTCTATCGAGCGTATTATGTGAAAGGCTGAAGCCCATCGTCAACAGACTGATTAGACCTTATCAGTACGGCTTCAGATCTGGAAAGTCCACCATAGACCAGATTTTCCCATTGCGACTAATCCAGGAAAATACTCTAGAAAACAGAAAGACAACTACCACCTATTAGTCGACTATAAAGCCGCCTTCGACACTCCGATAAGGGAACGATTATACGCCGCAATTTCTGAGTTCGGTATACCTGCGAAACTTAGAAGGCTTTGCAGGATGACCCTGAGCAACACACGTTGCTCAGTGAGAATAGTAAAAGACCTCTCAGAGCCATTTCATACCGAACGAGGTTCCATACAGGGTGACTCCCTATCGTGCGACTTTTTTTTTAACTTATTGATGGAGAAAATAGTTCGAGCTGCCGAACTCAGTCAAATCGGTACTATCCTTAACAAATGTGTCATGCTGCTTGCATATGCCGACGATATTGATATCATTGGCAGGAGCACCCGAGCAGTCAGCGCAGCATTCTCCAGATTGAAGAAAGAGTCGCGTCGAATGGGTCTAGCTGTGAACGAGGACAAGACGAAGTTCTTTGTGTCAACAAGCTAAAAAGTCCGTGCGTCTTGGACAAAAAGCTGATTTTGACACCCACAAGTTCGAAATTGTGAAGGACTTCGTCTATCTGGGATCCAGCATAAACAGCAACAACGACGTCAGCATGGAGATTAAACGGAGAATAACTTTTGTCAACAGGTGCTACTTTGGGCTCGACACTCCGATAAGGGATGATTATACGCCGCAATGTCTGAGTTCGGTATACCTGCGAAACTTAGAAGGCTTTGCAGGATGACCCTGAGCAACACACGTTGCTCAGTGAGAATAGGAAAAGACCTCTCCGAGCCATTTCATACCGAGCGAGGTTTCAGGCAGGGTGACTCCCTATCGTGCGACTTTTTTTAACTTATTGATGGAGAAAATAGTTCGAGCTGCCGAACTCCGTCAAAGCGGCACTATCCTTAACAAAAGTGTCATGCTGCTCGCATATGCCGATGATATTGATATCATTGGCAGGAGCACACGAGGAGTCAGCGCAGCATTCTCCAGATTGGAAAAAGATTCGCGTCGAATGGGTCTAGCGGTGAACGAGGACAAGACGAAGTCCTTGTGTCAACAAACAAAAGAGAGTCCGTGCGTCTTAGACAAAAAGCTGATTTGGGACACTCACAAGTTCGACATTGTGAAGGACGTCGTCTATCCAGCATCAACAGCAACAACGACGTCAGCATGGAGATTAAACGGAGAATAACTTTTGTCAACAGGTGTTACTTTGGGCTCGACACTCCGATAAGGGATGATTATACGCCGCAATATCTGAGTTCGGTATACCTGCGAAACTTAGAAGGCTTTGCAGGATGAGCAACACACGTTGCTCAGTGAGAATAGGAAAGGACCTCTCCGAGCCATTTCATACCGAGCGAGGTTTCAGGCAGGGTGACTCCCTATCGTGCGACTTTTTTTTAACTTATTGATGGAGAAAATAGTTCGAGCTGCCGAACTCCGTCAAAGCGGCACTATCCTTAACAAAAGTGTCATGCTGCTCGCATATGCCGATGATATTGATATCATTGGCAGGAGCACACGAGGAGTCAGCGCAGCATTCTCCAGATTGGAAAAAGATTCGAGTCGAATGGGTCTAGCGGTGAACGAGGACAATACGAAGTCCTTGTGTCAACAAGCAAAAGAGAGTCCGTGCGTCTTAGACAAAAAGCTGATTTGGGACACTCACAAGTTCGACATTGTGAAGGACTTCGTCTATCCAGCATCAACAGCAACAACGACGTCAGCATGGAGATTAAACGGAGAATAACTTTTGTCAACAGGTGCTACTTTGGGCTCGACACTCCGCCGCAATGTCTGAGTTCGGTATACCTGCGAAACTTAGAAGGCTTTGCAGGATGACCCTGAGCAACACACGTTGCTCAGTGAGAATAGGAAAAGACCTCTCCGAGCCATTTCATACCGAGCGAGGTTTCAGGCAGGGTGACTCCCTATCGTGCGACTTTTTTTAACTTATTGATGGAGAAAATAGTTCGAGCTGCCGAACTCCGTCAAAGCGGCACTATCCTTAACAAAAGTGTCATGCTGCTCGCATATGCCGATGATATTGATATCATTGGCAGGAGCACACGAGGAGTCAGCGCAGCATTCTCCAGATTGGAAAAAGATTCGCGTCGAATGGGTCTAGCGGTGAACGAGGACAAGACGAAGTCCTTGTGTCAACAAGCAAAAGAGAGTCCGTGCGTCTTAGACAAAAAGCTGATTTGGGACACTCACATGTTCGACATTGTGAAGGACTTCGTCTATCCAGCATCAACAGCAACAACGACGTCAGCATGGAGATTAAACGGAGAATAACTTTTGTCAACAGGTGCTACTTTGGGCTCAGTAGGCAATTGAGAAGCCGGGCAAAAATAACACTCTACAATCACTCATCATGCCCGTCCTACTTTATGGTGCAGAAACATGGAATCTGGCCTCCACCGATGAGAGAGTACTGGGAGCATTCGAGAGAAAGATTCTCCGTAAAATATTTGGCCCTATCTGCTTTGCTAACGAGTATCGAATCAGGATGAACCATGAGCTGTACGAGTTATTCGACGACATGTCAAGCGCATCAAGATCCAGCGGCTTCGCTGGCTAGGCCATGTCGAACGAATGGATGAAAACACTCCAGCTAAGAAGGTGCTTGAATCGAGGCTCGAAGGTGAACAGCGTAGAAGAGGTCGTCCAAATCTGCGTTGGAAAGACCAAGATAAGGACAACCTGACAACGCTTGGTATTTCTAACTGGCGTCAGCGCGCGCAAAGCAGAAGCGACTGGCGCGGCTTTATCTCAGCGGCCAAAACTGACCCACGGTTGTAAGGGCCATTTAAGTAAGTAAGTAAGTAACTTATTTGTAGATAGTTATTTTCAGGAATCGTATACCCTGGTGACCTGTGCACTAGGGCGGATCGAAATTTTTTCCCAAAATTTTAATAGTGCTTAAAAGTTGCATTGTGCTGCCAGAGATTACCACAACAAATTTGAGTAAAAAAAAATAATGGCCTGTGTTCGCGCATTGCAGATGACGTTAAAAATCACTTTAAATCCATATTTTTATTTTTTAACCATCTACATAAATATTTTTTTGGATCGTAATAGACTCAAAAAAATCGAGATTGTATCTTTAATGTCCTCCTATAATTTCATCAATTTTCAATAAAATCTTATACTCGCGCATTGTCATTGAAGTTGAAAAATTACATAAAAATCGACATTTTCTTTCGTGTAACCGTTTTAAAATCGGCATGAGTAGTTATTTTGACATGTATTTTTTTATATATATTTATAGGTGTGCTGAATCCAAATTGGTTAACGGTCAATTTCTATCGCGTAAAGTTGTTGAATAAAAAAAATCGTAAAGTCTGGTGCTTTGACCATCATAATTTTTTTTTACTATTACAGCATATTGTTTGATATTTTTTGGCGTAATTGGGTTTATAAGTAATATAATGGTCCTAGAATTGACCACAAACAATTTCACTAAAAAAATTAAATAGAACATCAAAGAAATTTACGATTTTTTGGGTGTTTCCCACTTCAAGGACGATGCGCAGCCACAAGATTCGTGTTAAAAATGATGAAATTTTGGGAGGGCGTTAATAGATTCTAAATCTAGTTTTTTGAGCTATTTCAAATCCAAAGCCCATTATTTTTTACCCTAAACATAAAATTATATTTCTTAAAGGAATTTTTTAACTTGGGTTGCAGTGTGCGAGCACAGGACTACATTTTTTACCAAAATTATATGATGGAAATTCTAAGACCACTATGTAACTTTTAAGACCAATAACGACAACAAAACTTAAAGCAATATGATGGAATCAGTAAAAAATTGTATAATGGGAAAAGCACCTGACTTTACTTTTTCAAAACCTATACCCGATATAAATTGACCGTTAACAAATTTGGATTCAGCACACCTAAAAACATATATGAAAAAATTACATGTCAAAATAACCACTCATGCCGATTTTAAAACGGTTTAACCAAAGAAAATGTCAATTATTTTGTACTTTTTCAAATTCAAGGATGATGCGCGAGTATAAGATTTTATTCAAAATTGTTGAAATTTTAGGAGTACATTAATATATACAATTTATAATTTTTTGAGTCTATTACGATCCAAAAAAAAGTTTATGTAGATGATAAAAAAAAATATGGATTTAAAGTGTTTTTTAAATTCACCTGCGAAGAACGAACATAAGAGATTATTTTTTTCGACTCAAATTTTTTTTGGTAAACTTTAGCAGCATAATGTAACTTTTTATTATATTACCCTATTGAAATAAACATAAAAGTTTGGTTTCGATCCGCCCTACTGTGCACCACTTTACAGTGCTAGTTTAAGCCTAGTTTAACCACTGTTTAATTAAACGTCTCATAATTTGAAACGACGTTTAACTTTGATATCTGTTTTACAGTGAAAGTTTAAAATGAACTGAGTCAAGTCGGATAAATATGGCATCTCTGGCAAAGGTCAACAAATTATTGATTATTTCTCTCATTTTAAACAGCTGATAATTTTATGCAAACATTTTGTAAATCAAGACATTGAAAATAGATTTTAGATTAATAAAATAAATGAAATATACAAAAGATCGAGCAACTTCAGTACAAGTGAAAACCTAACTGGTTTTATCTTCAAATGTTACCCACACATTTTTGTCATTGATAGCTCAATTTTTTAGAAATAGTATAGAATATTACAAACTGTGCAACATCTTACTTTCTCGATTTTTACCAACTAAATACATTTTTGATTTCAAATTTTGTTGAAATTTTTTTTTTTTCATGTTCTCCTATCAAGTTCTCTTAAATTAGTAAACCAATTTAAAAATGTTGTAAAAAATGTTTATTAAAATGTTATATAAAATTAAGGTAATATAATTTTATATAAGATTTGTTCATATGAGTTATTTAGTACTCGAGATATTTACAATTATATGTGACCACTTTTTTGAAAGCTCGGTTCAAAAGTTTTTGGTCGATAATCATAAACTTTTACAAAGAAACCATATTTTCGGAATAAGATAGTCATTTCATATAATTTTTATAGAAGCTATAGTGATGCAACTTTATAATAATAATAATAGTTTGGCACTACAGTCCTATAAGAAGTTAGGCCGAGTTCTCTACCCATTTTGAGCTGTGCATGTTATATTTGTACTCAAAGTGGTGGAACTTACAGTTTATTGCCGAAACCGAACGACGGGTAAGAGCTTTTCATAGGCAATGTTTACTCTCGTAGGTTTACTGCCGAGAGTAAACGCGGTATAGAAAAATGTTTCTATGAAAAGATGTTGTTAGCCCCAGTCCAGTCTTGAACCGGGGACCTTTCGGCTCGCAGTCCAACGCACAAACCACTGTGCTACCGCGACTACGCAACTTTATAGTAAAATGTTTTTCGTCATTATTATCATGATTGGACGTGCGAGTGGTACCTCTCATATAAGAAAATGTTCAAAATGTCATATACTGGAAATTAATAAAGCTACAGTGATGAAACTTTGTAATATACAGTTTTTCGTTGATATACTTGTCCAAATTTAATTTTGATTGGAAAAGTGGGCGTGGTACCTCCCATGCAACCAAAAATTGTTAAAGTCCGAAAAGGCAAAAAAAAACACATTCTCATTAGTGTTTTAAAAATTTAAGATGTGTACTAAGTAACAATATAATCAGTTTTGCCGGATCGTGGCCGGAACGTATTTGTTTCCATCTTTGTAAATAAAAAATAATATCAAAAGAATAAAACATAAATAATTTTTTAATTTTTTTTTCGTAGTAAAATTTTGCACTAATGTTTTTTACATAAATTAAATATAGCTGTATCTTTTTTAAAGCACGTTTTAAACCCGATGTAGATAGGTTATGATTTTAGAAACAATATGTTTTTACACGAAATTTGAAATCCTTACGGGACCTTCACGATATTTATGTTTTCATTTACCTATTCGAATTACTGGTGGTAGTGCATTTCCGGCTACGATTAAAGTTAACAATATTAACATTCTGATTGTGTATAGATGACGCTGCGAATTCCTACTTATGTGGTATAGATGTACAGCACACCAACAAATCCAGTCCGAGTTGCAGCCATTTCTGGAAGTGTGTCTGTTGCTGTAATGTATACGACGATGCATAATATTCAAAGATGTCAAGATTTATCTGTCCGCTTCGATGTGGTACATGTGGTGCCTGCTATTAGTAATATAATATTAGTTACCCTACTCAACAAAACGAGAAAATATGTTTGTCATGGACATCCAATCCCTGCACGGAATTTGACTAGTTCCGAACTATCGAGGTAGGAAGTTCTATTGGACCAGTTCTAATTCCAACTTAATCTACTTTACATGGACGCAACTGGCGAATTATCAAGTTGTCATAGAAGGTGTCACATGATCCTTTATGCATTATCTTTTTGATAGTTTTGGAACTATTTACTTTAAACTTAACTACTTCGATAGTTCTGTAGAACTAGTAAGGTCATTTGTAATTGAAACAAATTATTTACTAGTTGTTATACATATTTACTACTTGTTCACTAGTTTTTTTTTGCCAATTTTAGCATAAGTAGTGCATAAATCAATTGCTGAATAGTAGTACCTGCCTGAACAGAATGCGGTCGGCGAACGATAAATGAGAGTTCGTACATGGAAAACAACAACAAATTTTCGGCTCAGTGGCCGACGCAAGAAAAAACTCTATTTTATTTTTCTGTCAACGGCCGGTGGCGCTCTCAAGCAATGTTGTCAAGCAATGAATCGTTGCCAACTTTGTCAAATATTTTTCTAATATTTTAATTTTTGTTTGCATTTTTGAAGTTTGTTCGCCGCTCGCCGACGTTCGTTCTTATTTTGGGCGTCCTCTCATTTGACGCTTGCCGCTCGCCGGCCACCGTCCGTATTCTGTTCAGGCAGTACGTCTGGGCCGGTGTTGGCTCAATGGGCTCCATGGGATCCATAGGGATCATTTTTTAACAGAGGTGTTGTTATTGTTTTCAATAGGAATCATTTTTTAACACAGTAGTTGTTAGTGTATTTCAGTTGGGGTAATTTTTAAACAGAGGTTTTGTTATTGTTTTCAATAAGCATCAGTAGTTATCAGTGTAATTTCAGGTGTATTATACGTATACTACATACATTATAATGGCATGGAACCATTGGGATGACATTTTAACATGTGTTGTTAATGTTGATACATGCATAAATATTATATGTATGTTATCAAAGAGTAAAAGAGTAAGTAAAGGGTAAATTTGCAACTCATATTGTTGTTGGGATAATTATTTCGGAATAAGCATTTTTTAACGGGAATATTTATAAACGTACATATATTTAATTTCAGTTTTATACTTGATGGTTTATTTTGCATGATCACCAAGAGATTTAAGGAATAAAGGGTTCAATTTCAAACTTTGTTGAGGAACGAAGATTGTAATTTAAAACTTGGCTATATGAATACATGTTATTATTAGACATATATTTTTTGGTGGATAATTTTTTTTATATGTTTGAATTAGGGATGTCAATCCCGGGATCCCGGGATTTGAGTCAAATCAGTCCCGAAAAACTGATCCCGGGATCATCGTTAAATCCCGGGATTTTCGGGACTACAAAAAATGCTAGTAGATAAGTTTTAATAGTTTAATCAAAAGTCTTTCAATATTTTTATACACATTTCGTGAAAAAGTAAGTGTAACATTTGATGGACTGTAATCTTAAAACACTAAGGCCTCTTTCTGTATTGCGTACGAACAAATGACGTAAAAATGACAGCAATAGTAATGAATTACATCATTTTCGACTAATAGTCTTTCGTGTCCGAATACAGAAAGTACTTAAAAATAGTAAACAGTTATTATATCATGGCGGTCTCATTTTCAACAAATTTTTATTTTGAAGACAGTGAAAAGATTTACTACCAATTTGGCGTATTAAAGCCGGTTTACGGTGAGCGATAAAACTGGCGATAAAAAAAAAGCGATAAAACTGGAACCGTTGTATAATCGTAGCCTTTATCAATAGCAAAATACATACATACATACATACATACATACATACATACATACATACATACATACATACATACATACATACATACATACATACATACATACATACATAAATAAATACAATTGAACACTAATCATTTTTTTCATTTTGGTCTAAAACTAAAATTTTGCGTACTAAAAATGTCGATCATATAAAAGCCATTTGACCAAGAATAATTTTTTTACAAAATACGCATTCTGTTAAAATAAAATCCATTCAAACCATTAAATTTACATAAATAAATTGTAAATATTTTTAAAATTATTATTAATTAAAAATACATAAAACTTAAAAAAAAATTGGCCATATATTTAAATTTTATTTTTTAGCTATAATTATTTTTTATAAAATATCGTTTTCCACCAAAAAAATTTCATTGTTTATTCAAAATTATAATTTTCTTATATATGTACTAAAAAAAGAATATTTCATGTTAAGTGGGGTCAACTTATCAACTGGGGTTTATATTGTTACGAAAAGATGTAATTTGCCCCATAGTGCAAGCAATCAACAATAACACTACACAACAAAATGAGAAAAAAAGTTTGCGCAGTAAATTGCATTATTTTTGTATTATTGGAAATGACTCGCAGAATTTTAATATATGAATTAAAAAATTTTCTACGGATAGGTTTACGAGATTTGGGACAATAACTTTTGTACTGAGCTTTCAAAAAGGTGGTCACATATATTTGTAAATATTTCGAGTTTAGTAAAACCCATAAACGCAATTGTTATATCGAATGAAAGATAATTAAATATTCAATAAACATTTCTTACAATGGTTTGGAATTGGTTTACTGGTTTAAGAAAACTCTAGAGAAAAAATCGAAAAATGTAAATTTTGTCGACCAAAATTTTATTAAACGAGTTGGGAAGTTAGGTCACATGGGTAAGTTCGGTCACATGGGGCGGATTTTTATAGTCGGTCGGGCCCGACTATGGAATACCCTACACCTTTGGTGGGGATATTAATGTGGGATATTTAATTGCATACCTTAAACCCTCAGAACATTATTCACATATCAGAAATTTACGTCTTATATCCCCATAATTTTGAAAATTGATATAAAAGTATAAAAACTAATAAATTAGAAAAGTGTAATTGGGCGGACCACGCCTATATTTAAAATTTTGTAAGGCTAATATTTCATAGAATTGATTTTAATAATTAACGGAGCAAATTTCCACTATTAAAAACCGGGAAATAATGAAAAAAAAATGTGGGCGGATCACGCCCATTTTTGGACCACACATTTTTAGGTGAATTATAACAATATGTTTTAAATTTTATAACTATATCTTGAATACTTTTCGAGTTATTAGTTCCTAAAGATTTATATAAAAGTGACTTGTATGGGAGGTGGGCGTGTCTGTTGACCGATTTGGCTCATTTTCAAACTCAGTTCCTACTTTTGGCTAAAATATATTGTGACGAAATTTCATCGCATTCTGAGCAGTATTTCTCAATTTATTTTGTATTCGGACAGCAAGACAGTAAGACGGACAGACAGACAGACAGACAGACAGACGGACATGGCTAAACGGACTCGGGTAGTGATGCTGATCAAGAATATATATACTTTTCCATACCGGACACGCCTCCTAAGGGGCGTTACAATATATGCACAAAGTTAATATACCCTGTACCTCATAGGTGTAGGGTATAAAAATGCATTTAAAAAACGGCGAAAAATTGAAAACGCGAGATGCACAGTTTGTAATATTGCAAAATTAGCCTGTACATTTTTAAAGAAAATGATGTAAAAATAAAAGAAATCTATTGATACGTTTTGAGAACAGAAAAAATCATGTGAAAGCATTACAATTGGGTATTAACTAAAAAAAACCGCATAATATGTTTATACCCAATACCCATGGGTTACAAGTTATAAAATATATGTGAAGATATTTTAGCGCCTCTTAGTAGGCGTGACTGGTATGAAAAAGTATATATTTTCTTGGTCAACATCACTTTCCGAGTCGATTTAGATATGAGCGTCTGTCTGTCCGCCTATACTCGATAACTTTAAAACTGCTATTCCGAATGATGTGAAATTTATTTTCAATATATTTTAGTAGAATAGTAATTCAATGTTCGAAAATTAGTTGATTTAGTCAACGTAATCTACTACATCCACTACGAAATATGGGTTTACTTATTAGGATCACATATCTTGTTAAGTATTAAAAATAAAGTTATAAAATTTAAAATTAATTACAAGCAATCATCTATCAATAGGTGCTCAAAAAATAATCGTGATCCGCTCACATTTTTTATTTTTATGCGTATTTGTATAGCACTCAATTATATTGCTTTTTTTATCCTCAAATGTTACCCATATATTTTTGTCATTTATAGCTCAATTTCTTCGAAAGAGTGTGAATTAATTTTGGGCCGAACTAATTTTAGGCTGAGAACTAAATTTAGTTAGTTTGAGCTGTGCGTGTTATATTTGTACTCAAAGTGGTGGGACTTACAGTTTATTGCCGAAACCGAACGACGGGTAAGAGCTTTTCATAGGCAATGTTTACTCTCGTAGGTTTACTGCCGAGAGTAAACGCGGTATAGAAAAATGTTTCTATGAAAAGATGTTGTTAGCCCCAGTCCAGTCTTGAACCGGGGACCTTTCGGCTCGCAGTCCAACGCACAAACCACTGTGCTACCGCGACTACGCAACTTTATAGTAAAATGTTTTTCGTCATTATTATCATGATTGGACGTGCGCGTGGTACCTCTCATATAAGAAAATGTTCAAAATGTCATATACTGGAAATTAATAAAGCTACAGTGATGAAACTTTGTAATATACAGTTTTTCGTTGATATACTTGTCCAAATTTAATTTTGATTGGAAAAGTGGGCGTGGTACCTCCCATGCAACCAAAAATTGTTAAAGTCCGAAAAGGCAAAAAAAACCACATTCTCATTAGTGTTTTAAAAATTTAAGATGTGTACTAAGTAACAATATAATCAGTTTTGCCGGATCGTGGCCGGAACGTATTTGTTTCCATCTTTGTAAATGAAAAATAATATCAAAAGAATAAAACATAAATAAATTTTATATATATAAATAAATTTTTTTTTTCGTAGTAAAAATTTGCACTAATGTTTTTTACATAAATTAAATATAGCTGTATCTTTTTTTTTAAACCCGATGTAGATAGGTTATGATTTTAGAAACAATATGTTTTTACACGAAATTTGGAATCCTTACGGGACCTTCACGATATTTATGTTTTCATTTACCTATTCGAATTACTGGTGGTAGTGCATTTCCGGCTACGATCAAAGTTAACAATATTAACATTCTGATTGTGTATAGATGACGCTGCGAATTCCTACTTATGTGGTATAGATGTACAGCACACCAACAAATCCAGTCCGAGTTGCAGCCATTTCTGGAAGTATGTCTGTTGCTGTAATGTATACGACGATGCATAATATTCAAAGATGTCAAGATTTATCTGTCCGCTTCGATGTGGTACATGTGGTGCCTGCTATTAGTAATATAATATTAGTTACCCTACTCAACAAAACGAGAAAATATGTTTGTCATGGACATCCAATCCCTGCACGGAATTTGACTAGTTCCGAACTATCGAGGTAGGAAGTTCTATTGGATCCAGTTCTAATTCCAACTTAATCTACTTTACATGGACGCAACTGGCGAATTATCAAGTTGTCATAGAAGGTGTCACATGACCCTTTATGCATTATCTTTTTGATAGTTTTGGAACTATTTACTTTAAACTTAACTACTTCGATAGTTCTGTAGAACTAGTAAGGTCATTTGTAATTGAAACAAATTATTTACTAGTTGTTATACATATTTACTACTTGTTCACTAGTTTTTTTTTGCCAATTTTAGTATAAGTAGTGCATAAATCAATTGCTGAATAGTAGTACCTGCCTGAACAGAATGCGGTCGGCGAACGATAAATGAGAGTTCGTACATGGAAAACAACAACAAATTTTCCGCTCAGTGGCCGACGCAAGAATAAAATCTATTTTATTTTTCTGTCAACGGCCGGTGGCGCTCTCAAGCAATGTTGTCATATTTTTTGAAAATTTCAAGGGAATTTGTGAATCGTTGCCAACTTTGTCAAATATTTTTCTAATATTTTAATTTTTGTTTGCATTTTTGAAATTTGTTCGCCGCTCGCCGACGTTCGTTCTTATTTTGGGCGTCCTCTCATTTGACGCTTACCGCTCGCCGGCCGCCGTCCGTATTCTGTTCAGGCAGTACGTCTGGGCCGGTGTTGGCTCAATGGGCTCCATGGGATCCATAGGGATCATTTTTTAACAGAGGTGTTGTTATTGTTTTCAATAGGAATCATTTTTTATCAGAGTAGTTGTTAGTGTATTTCAGTTGGGGTAATTTTTAAACAGAGGTTTTGTTATTGTTTTCAATAGGCATCAGTAGTTATCAGTGTAATTTCAGGTGTATTATACGTATACTACATACATTATAATGGCATGGAACCATTGGGATGACATTTTAACATGTGTTGTTAATGTTGATACATGCATAAATATTATATGTATGTTATCAAAGAGTAAAAGAGTAAGTAAAGAGTAAATTTGCAACTCATATTGTTGTTGGGATAATTATTTCGGAATAAGCATTTTTTAACGGGAATATTTATTTATTGTAATTTAAAACTTGGCTATATGAATAAATGTTATTATTAGACATATATTTTTTGGTGGATAATTTTTTTTATATGTTTGAATTAGGGATGTCAATCCCGGGATCCCGGGATTTGAGTCAAATCAGTCCCGAAAAACTGATCCCGGGATCATCGTTAAATCCCGGGATTTTCGGGACTACAAAAAATGCTAGTAGATAAGTTTTAATAGTTTAATCAAAAGTCTTTCAATATTTTTATACACATTTCGTGAAAAAGTAAGTGTAACATTTGATGGACTGTAATCTTAAAACACTAAGGCCTCTTTCTGTATTGCGTACGAACAAATGACGTAAAAATGACAGCAATAGTAATGAATTACATCATTTTCGACTAATAGTCTTTCGTGTCCGAATACAGAAAGTACTTAAAAATAGTAAACAGTTATTATATCATGGCGGTCTCATTTTCAACAAATTTTTATTTTGAAGACAGTGAAAAGATTTACTACCAATTTTGCTGGCGTATTAAAGCCGGTTTACGGATAGCGATAAAACTGGAACCGTTGTATAAACGTAGCCTTTATCAATAGCAAAATACATACATACATAAATAAATACAATTGAACACTAATCATTTTTTTTCATTTTGGTCTAAAACTAAAATTTTGCGTACTAAAAATGTCGATCATATAAAAGCCATTTGACCAAGAATAAATCTTTTCACAAAATACGCATTCTGTTAAAATAAAATCCATTCAAACAATTAAATTTACATAAATAAATTGTAAATATTTTTAAAATTATTAATAATTAAAAATACATAAAACTTAAAAAAAAATTGGCCATATATTTAAATTTTATTTTTTAGCTATTATTATTTTTTATAAAATATCGTTTTCCACCAAAAAATTTCATTGTTTATTCAAAATTATAATTTTCTTATATATGTACTAAAAAAAGAATATTTCATGTTAAGTGGGGTCAACTTATCAACTGGGGTTTATATTGTTACGAAAAGATGTAATTTGCCCCATAGTGCAAGCAATCAACAATAACACTACACAACAAAATGAGAAAAAAAGTTTGCGCAGTAAATTGCATTATTTTTGTATTATTGGAAATGACTCGCAGAATTTTAATATATGAATTAAAAAATTTTCTACGGATAGGTTTACGAGATTTGGGACAATAACTTTTGTACTAAGCTTTCAAAAAGTGGTCACATATATTTGTAAATATTTCGCGTTTAATAAAACCCATAAACGCAATTGTTATATCGAATGAAAGATAATTAAATATTCAATAAACATTTCTTACAATGGTTTGGAATTGGTTTACTGGTTTAAGAAAACTCTAGAGAAGAAATCGAAAAATGTAAATTTTGTCGACCAAAATTTTATTAAAAAATGCATTTAAAAAACGGCGAAAAATTGAAAACGCGAGATGCACAGTTTGTAATATTGCAAAATTAGCCTGTACATTTTTAAAGAAAATGATGTAAAAATAAAAGAAATCTATTGATACGTTTTGAGAACAGAAAAAATCATGTGAAAGCATTACAATTGGGTATTAACTAAAAAAAACCGCTTAATATGTTTATACCCAATACCCATGGGTTACAAGTTATAAAATATATGTGAAGATATTTTAGCGCCTCTTAGTAGGCGTGACTGGTATGAAAAAGTATATATTTTCTTGGTCAACATCACTTTCCGAGTCGATTTAGATATGAGCGTCTGTCTGTCCGCCTATACTCGATAACTATAAAACTGTTATACCGAATGATGTGAAATTTATTTTCAATATATTTTAGTAGAATAGTAATTCAATGTTCGAAAATTAGTTGATTTAGTCAACGTAATCTACTACATCCACTACGAAATATGGGTTTACTTATTAGGATCACATATCTCGTTAAGTATTAAAAATAAAGTTATAAAATTTAAAATTAATTACAAGCAATCATCTATCAATAGGTGCTCAAAAAATAATCGTGATCCGCTCACATTTTTTATTTTTATGCGTATTTGTATAGCACTCAATTATATTGCTTTTTTTATCCTCAAATGTTACCCATATATTTTTGTCATTTATAGCTCAATTTCTTCGAAAGAGTGTGAATTAATTTTGGGCCGAACTAATTTTAGGCCGAGTTCTCTACCCATTTTGAGCTGTGCGTGTTATATTTGTACTCAAAGTGGTGGGACTTACAGTTTATTGCCGAAACCGAACGACGGGTAAGACCTTTTCATAGGCAATGTTTACTCTCGTAGGTTTACTGCCGAGAGTAAACGCGGTATAGAAAAATGTTTCTATGAAAAGATGTTGTTAGCCCCAGTCCAGTCTTGAACCGGGGACCTTTCGGCTCGCAGTCCAACGCACAAACCACTGTGCTACCGCGACTACGCAACTTTATAGTAAAATGTTTTTCGTCATTATTATCATGATTGGACGTGCGCGTGGTACCTCTCATATAAGAAAATGTTCAAAATGTCATATACTGGAAATTAATAAAGCTACAGTGATGACACTTTGTAATACACAGTTTTTCGTTGATATACTTGTCCAAATTTAATTTTGATTGGAAAAGTGGGCGTGGTACCTCCCATGCAACCAAAAATTGTTAAAGTCCGAAAAGGCAAAAAAAAACCACATTCTCATTAGTGTTTTAAAAATTTAAGATGTGTACTAAGTAACAATATAATCAGTTTTGCCGGATCGTGGCCGGAACGTATTTGTTTCCATCTTTGTAAATGAAAAATAATATCAAAAGAATAAAACATAAATAAATTTTTACTTTTTTTTCGTAGTAAAAATTTGCACTAATGTTTTTTACATAAATTAAATATAGCTGTATCTTTTTTTTTAAACCCGATGTAGATAGGTTATGATTTTAGAAACAATATGTTTTTACACGAAATTTGGAATCCTTACGGGACCTTCACGATATTTATGTTTTCATTTACCTATTCGAATTACTGGTGGTAGTGCATTTCCGGCTACGATCAAAGTTAACAATATTAACATTCTGATTGTGTATAGATGACGCTGCGAATTCCTACTTATGTGGTATAGATGTACAGCACACCAACAAATCCAGTCCGAGTTGCAGCCATTTCTGGAAGTATGTCTGTTGCTGTAATGTATACGACGATGCATAATATTCAAAGATGTCAAGATTTATCTGTCCGCTTCGATGTGGTACATGTGGTGCCTGCTATTAGTAATATAATATTAGTTACCCTACTCAACAAAACGAGAAAATATGTTTGTCATGGACATCCAATCCCTGCACGGAATTTGACTAGTTCCGAACTATCGAGGTAGGAAGTTCTATTGGATCCAGTTCTAATTCCAACTTAATCTACTTTACATGGACGCAACTGGCGAATTATCAAGTTGTCATAGAAGGTGTCACATGACCCTTTATGCATTATCTTTTTGATAGTTTTGGAACTATTTACTTTAAACTTAACTACTTCGATAGTTCTGTAGAACTAGTAAGGTCATTTGTAATTGAAACAAATTATTTACTAGTTGTTATACATATTTACTACTTGTTCACTAGTTTTTTTTTGCCAATTTTAGTATAAGTAGTGCATAAATCAATTGCTGAATAGTAGTACCTGCTTGAACAGAATGCGGTCGGCGAACGATAAATGAGAGTTCGTACATGGAAAACAACAACAAATTTTCCGCTCAGTGGCCGACGCAAGAATAAAATCTATTTTATTTTTCTGTCAACGGCCGGTGGCGCTCTCAAGCAATGTTGTCATATTTTTTAAAAATTTCAAGGGAATTTGTGAATCGTTGCCAACTTTGTCAAATATTTTTCTAATATTTTAATTTTTGTTTGCATTTTTGAAGTTTGTTCGCCGCTCGCCGACGTTCGTTCTTATTTTGGGCGTCCTCTCATTTGACGCTTGCCGCTCGCCGGCCGCCGTCCGTATTCTGTTCAGGCAGTACGTCTGGGCCGGTGTTGGCTCAATGGGATCCATAGGGATCATTTTTTAACAGAGGTGTTGTTATTGTTTTCAATAGGAATCATTTTTTATCAGAGTAGTTGTTAGTGTATTTCAGTTGGGGTAATTTTTAAACAGAGGTTTTGTTATTGTTTTCAATAGGCATCAGTAGTTATCAGTGTAATTTCAGGTGTATTATACGTATACTACATACATTATAATGGCATGGAACCATTGGGATGACATTTTAACATGTGTTGTTAATGTTGATACATGCATAAATATTATATGTATGTTATCAAAGAGTAAAAGAGTAAGTAAAGAGTAAATTTGCAACTCATATTGTTGTTGGGATAATTATTTCGGAATAAGCATTTTTTAACGGGAATATTTATTTATTGTAATTTAAAACTTGGCTATATGAATAAATGTTATTATTAGACATATATTTTTTGGTGGATAATTTTTTTATATGTTTGAATTAGGGATGTCAATCCCGGGATCCCGGGATTTGAGTCAAATCAGTCCCGAAAAACTGATCCCGGGATCATCGTTAAATCCCGGGATTTTCGGGACTACAAAAAATGCTAGTAGATAAGTTTTAATAGTTTAATCAAAAGTCTTTCAATATTTTTATACACATTTCTTGAAAAAGTAAGTGTAACATTTGATGGACTGTAATCTTAAAACACTAAGGCCTCTTTCTGTATTGCGTACGAACAAATGACGTAAAAATGACAGCAATAGTAATGAATTACATCATTTTCGACTAATAGTCTTTCGTGTCCGAATACAGAAAATACTTAAAAATAGTAAACAGTTATTATATCGTGGCGGTCTCATTTTCAACAAATTTTTATTTTGAAGACAGTGAAAAGATTTACTACCAATTTTGCTGGTGTATTAAAGCCGGTTTACGGATAGCGATAAAACTGGAACCGTTGTATAAACGTAGCCTTTATCAATAGCAAAATACATACATACATAAATAAATACAATTGAACACTAATCAATTTTTTTCATTTTGGTCTAAAACTAAAATTTTGCGTACTAAAAATGTCGATCATATAAAAGCCATTTGACCAAGAATAAATCTTTTCACAAAATACGCATTCTGTTAAAATAAAATCCATTCAAACAATTAAATTTACATAAATAAATTGTAAATATTTTTAAAATTATTAATAATTAAAAATACATAAAACTTAAAAAAAAATTGGCCATATATTTAAATTTTATTTTTTAGCTATTATTATTTTTTATAAAATATCGTTTTCCACCAAAAAATTTCATTGTTTATTCAAAATTATAATTTTCTTATATATGTACTAAAAAAAGAATATTTCATGTTAAGTGGGGTCAACTTATCAACTGGGGTTTATATTGTTACGAAAAGATGTAATTTGCCCCATAGTGCAAGCAATCAACAATAACACTACACAACAAAATGAGAAAAAAAGTTTGCGCAGTAAATTGCATTATTTTTGTATTATTGGAAATGACTCGCAGAATTTTAATATATGAATTAAAAAATTTTCTACGGATAGGTTTACGAGATTTGGGACAATAACTTTTGTACTAAGCTTTCAAAAAGTGGTCACATATATTTGTAAATATTTCGCGTTTAATAAAACCCATAAACGCAATTGTTATATCGAATGAAAGATAATTAAATATTCAATAAACATTTCTTACAATGGTTTGGAATTGGTTTACTGGTTTAAGAAAACTCTAGAGAAGAAATCGAAAAATGTAAATTTTGTCGACCAAAATTTTATTAAAAAATGCATTTAAAAAACGGCGAAAAATTGAAAACGCGAGATGCACAGTTTGTAATATTGCAAAATTAGCCTGTACATTTTTAAAGAAAATGATGTAAAAATAAAAGAAATCTATTGATACGTTTTGAGAACAGAAAAAATCATGTGAAAGCATTACAATTGGGTATTAACTAAAAAAAACCGCTTAATATGTTTATACCCAATACCCATGGGTTACAAGTTATAAAATATATGTGAAGATATTTTAGCGCCTCTTAGTAGGCGTGACTGGTATGAAAAAGTATATATTTTCTTGGTCAACATCACTTTCCGAGTCGATTTAGATATGAGCGTCTGTCTGTCCGCCTATACTCGATAACTATAAAACTGCTATTCCGAATGATGTGAAATTTATTTTCAATATATTTTAGTAGAATAGTAATTCAATGTTCGAAAATTAGTTGATTTAGTCAACGTAATCTACTACATCCACTACGAAATATGGGTTTACTTATTAGGATCACATATCTCGTTAAGTATTAAAAATAAAGTTATAAAATATAAAATTAATTACAAGCAATCATCTATCAATAGGTGCTCAAAAAATAATCGTGATCCGCTCACATTTTTTATTTTTATGCGTATTTGTATAGCACTCAATTACATTGCTTTTTTTATCCTCAAATGTTACCCATATATTTTGGTCATTTATAGATCAATTTCTTCGAAAGAGTGTGAACTAATTTTGAAAAATTAAAATTTGTGTAACATCTTACTTTCTCGATTTTTTCCATTTTTTGAAATGAATTTTTTCTTAAATTTTTGTTGAAAAAAAAAAGTTTTTTCAAGTTCTCCTTTCGAGTTCTCTTAAATAATTGAACCAATTTAAAAATGTTCAAAGAAATCTTTATTCGATATTCAATTAACTTTTATTCGATATAACATTTGATCATATGTGTTATTTATAACGCGAGATATTTGCAAATATATGTGACCACCTTTATGAAAGCTCGGTCCAAAAGTCATATTTTGTAAACCTATCCAAAGAAACATTATTAAACCATATTTTCGGAATAAGGGCGTCATTTTACTTAATAAAAAAATAACCTTGACTGCTGCGCAGAATGGCTGTTGTGTAGTGTAGTTAATGAGACGCAAGACAATTCAACGCACTAAGCATGTGTTAGAAATAGATGGGAGATCATTCAGCGCACTGAGGCAGTGTGCGAGAAAGAGATGGAAGATCAGCGCATTAAAACACATGATTGCGAATGAGATGCCAATAGCATGCGTCATTCACGAAACGAGTAGAAGGTTCCCGAAACAAGTCGAAGCTTGTCGAAACGTGTCGAACTGATAAACAACTTAAAGTCGACCAGCTAAAGAAGGAACTGTCGAATCGTGATCTTCCAACTGCTGGTACGAAAGTAGAGCTGCAAAAGCGATTAATGGAGAAATGTCAGTTCCAAGGCATTAATCTAACAGAGCACCAATTTGAAGTCGAAGTTTCAGCACCATCGTCGAAAAATATGGATACTGAGCAAAAAGTACAGTCTCAAAGTTTTTATATAAGCCAGTGGCTCGGAGCCATACAACAACAGCTTCTAGAAAATTCGAACCGGATTGAAGAAAAACTTAAAACAGAACTTCAAGAAAATTCCAGCAAAATGGAACACAAACTTCAAGAAAATTCCAACCAAATTGAACAGAAACTACAAGAAATTTCCAACCAAATTGAACATTCAACAAAATGGAGCAGAAAGCTCAAGAAAATTCCAAACAGCTCAAAACAAAGCTTCTAGAAAATTCCAACAAACATCAAATAAAATTGGAGGAAAGATGCAGGAACATTCGAAGCAACTTCTGGAAGTTTCGACTACGCTCCATGTCAAAGTAAAGGAGCTTGAGGCGCTTGTAAATGACATGGAAGTGAGCGCTGACGATAAGAATCAAAGATTGGAAAATAATGTTGATGAGAAATATCATGGAATCGACAAAAAGCAGCAGAAAATTCAAAAGGACTTCGATACATTGCAGTTAAATGGACCCACACAGCATTTTTTTAGTTGTACGAGGATAAAGTCGCCGATTTACGATGGAACTACAGCGTTCAACCTTTTCAAGCTGCAATTTGAGACCACGGCTGTAAGTAATCGATGGAACAGTAAGGACAGCGCAGCCACACTTTTCGTGGGGCTAAAAGGAGGCGCAGCCGAATGCAGCGGTTATGTCGGCACTGCAGCGAAAATACGGCAGTGATCACATGCGACAGATCTACAGAATGGAACTAAAGGGCCGAATGCAAAGAAGTGGTGAAACATTGCAGGCGTATGCAGCGGACGTCGAGAGGCTTGCGCATTTGTCGTATGCAGATTCAACGAGTGATTTCATAGAAAAGTGTAAGATCGAAGCCTTCGTTCATGGCATACGTGATCCGGAAACAACACGAGCCACAGTGACAATGCCGAAAGATACATTTACGGAAACTGTAACCACAGCGCTAACGCAGGAGACAGCAACTACTTTGTGCCGCCCTGCGCCAATGGTCCGTAAACTAGATGTGGAGAATGAAGACCTACTTCAAGTAATTTGCCAAGCATTAAAAAGTGGAGCTAAACCAGATTACACTGCTGCCAACCGAGACACCCAATTTAAAGGTAAATGCTACAACTGTGATACATATGGGCATATAGAACGTGATTGCCGTAAAAAAACGCAAGCGCTCAATAAATCAATCTGCAGATGAATCCAGACATGAAAAAAGACAGGATCATGTCCAAAATAACGTAAATTTCAATCAATCTTTAAATTAAATCGAGTCAGTTCTGCGAGGCACGATCTGAATCCCATAACCAATTGCCCCAGAAACTCCATTTCACAAATTGCTCGAAAGCCAAATAGCTTAACTGTCGAAGGACTCATTGATTGTACAGCTTCTATGGTAACATTGGATACGGGGGCTTCACACTCAATAATAAGAAGTAGCCTTGTTAAGGACGAAGTAGAGCCGCTTATCGGAATAAGATAGCAAATAGCTACAGGCGAAGAGGCCCCTATCAGAGGAAAGATTACCAAGAAAATCACGATTGGTACTAGAGATGGGCATGTGAGCGTGATTCAGCGTGATTCACGTGAATCACGCGTGATCACGCGTGATTGTGATTGAATCCTAATTTTGCTCACGTGATTGTGAGTGAGTGTGAGTAGATCAAAAAATACCGTTCGTGAGTGAGTGTGCGTGAGTCGAATATTTCATAAAATAAAAAAATCTCAGTTATATTTTTTAACGATTTTATATATTTTTGCTGAACTACAGAAGAAGTAGGACCACCCCCTTGAACTCAAAAGGCTTCGGGAAGGCGACTGTCCACATTTCAGAACTATAAAAAATGAAACCCTTTCTAACGACCGTCTTATACCTACCCATTCGTTAACTCAGAATAAGTTGCAAGGTTTCAGTCAACAATTTATCTAACCCCTGCAAACCGGCCGTACTTAGTATGGGCCTGTCAATTTTTGTGGGGTCATGTCAATAGATTTTGCTTGGTTTCATTCGACCGTTCATGGAACTAATTTTTTTTCAATATACCCATTTTTGTAAAAAGTTGAATTTTCAATTTCAACTATACATGATAACTCTGTATTGACTTTCTTTTGTTTATTAACTTTCGTTTGTTGCCGAGGTTCGTGTGGGGTCCCGATTTTATTCGAGTTATAAATGTAGTAACCAAAAAAAATCGCTTCAAAAATAGTTTTTCCCAAAGTCAATTTCTCCCTGGTTAATTCTACCCCGAACTATTCTTTTATTGATAACTAGCTGGACCAGTGCACTACTCGTGCCAAGATTTTGTGAATGCAAAGATATGTAGTGATTTTATTAATATAAAGAACATTTTTATTATTTATATCTTCCCCGTAGAACGTTTTTCCGTAGAATTCCTCCCCGTAGAGTTTGACCAAAATTTCATTAAATTTGCATCCTAATTGCAGATATAATATGTTTTTAATTTTCGGATATAGGGAGGTGCCTCGCCCAGTCCAACAATCCAACCGATATATAGCCTATACTCTGCCCAGATCCAACATACATATTGTATCAAAATTTTATTCAATTCGGTTTAGCCAGTGATTGAATCTTAAGTGATTGAATCTTAATTTTACTCACGTGATTGTAAGTGAGTGTGAGTAGAGCAAAAAAGGCCGTGAGTGAGTGTGCGTGATTAGAAATATTCTTTCGTGAGCGTGAGTGAGTGTGAGTCAAAACTCACTCACGTGCCCATCTCTAATTGGTACTACGACAGTTAAGCATGCTTTTATAGTGGGGGAAATAGTAGACGAAATAATACTTGGCATCGACTTCCTGATAAAGAACGGTTTCACAATAGATTTAACAAGAAAAATGCCAACACGGTGATCCAACTAAATATTGATTGTGACCAGAGCCCGAAAATTAAACAAGTTATTGCTCATAAAAATACCACGTAATTCAGAATCAATTGTTTGGGCGAAATTAAATGGAGATTGTGGGATAAGCAAGTTGTGGGTTATTGAAGCAAACGAGGAGTTGTATAAAAGTAACAAAGTGGTAGGAAGAACACTTGTTGAGGCGGAGAAAGACAGAATTGTACCTATAAGAGTTCTAAATTTGGAAAACTCGTCAAAATTAATCAAAAAGGGAACAGTAATAGGCCAGTGTCAAGAGGCATCACCGATTATAAATTGCGAGTCAAATCTATCAAAGGACTATGTCACACCGCAAATAAACAAACAATCTACTCACAAGTTTATAAATGAGTGGACGAAGGATTTGGCTGCCAAAGAAAAGAGTCAAGTTCAAAAGCTAATTGATTAATATTGGTGTATATTTGCTGAAAAGGGCCAAAAGGATGGTAGAACTGCCATTGTAAAACATAGAATATATACTGGGGATTCTAAGCCAATTCGTCAAGCACCAAGAAGAGTACCACTTGCGAAAAGAGACGAAGTGTCACATTTGGTTAAAGAAATGCACAGTGGTGTGGAACAATCTGAGAGTCCACGGAGTTCACCAGTAGTATTGGTCAAAAAGAAGGATGGTAGTACTCAATTCTGCGTTGATTACCGAAAGTTAAATGATGTCACCAAGAAAGATAGTTGTCCGCTGCCTATAATCGATGACACCTTGGATACACTATCTAATGCTAAGTGGTTTTCAATGTTGGACTTGCAAAGTGGTTACTGGCGAGAAGAAATCGATAAGAATGAACGAGAGAAGTACTGGAGATTGACTATGACAATTTTTGGTAATGCCGTTTGGACTATGCAATGCCCCAGCAACATTCGAGCGGTTAATGGAGCACGTTTTAAAAGGTTTACACTGGAAAAAGTGCCTAGTATACCTTGATGACATAATTGTTATGGGCAAGGATTTCAACGAACATCTAAGAAATCTAGAGGAAATATTCCTTCGATTGAAAAGTGCGGGTCTACAACTTAGCCCAAAGAAAGCACACTTTTCAAGAAAGAAGTCAAGTATCTGGGTCATCGAGTCACCACGTAATAGTTGCAGTGCAGGAGTGGTCCAAACCGCAAAACCTACATGACCTACGAAGTTTCTTGGGGCTCTGTACATACTACAGGCGATTTGTTCCAGGTTTTGCCAATGTTGCTAGCAGTCTGCACGAGATGACAAGAAAAAACCGCGCATTTCAATGGGGCGATGATCAAGAAAGAGCGTTTTTGAAATTAAAAGATCTACTGTGCTCGGCACCAATTTTTGCATACCCAATTCCAGGTGAAAAATGTATACTTGATACGGATGCAAGTGGATACGGAATAGGCGGAGTTCTCTCTCAAGTGATCAATGCCCAACAAAAAGTGATCCATACTACGGTAAAATCTTGTCCAAGCCCGAGCGAAATTACTGTGTCACCAGGAGGGAGCTTCTTGCTGTAATCGAAAGTGTGAAAAATAGAACGATTACAGAGCTACGATTGCACCATCGAACATCGTAAAGGAGGACATCATGGAAATGCAGATACTTTATCACGGCGACCGTGTTAACTGGAATGCAGGCATTGCTTAAGAGCTGATGGAAAGGCTTACTTACTTGACATTCGCCTGCTGAATGTTTTACCTGAAGAAAAATGGTCTACGGAACAAATTCAAATTGATCAAAAGAGTGATCCCGACCTCACAAAAATCATGACGTTCAAGGAGCAGCAAAGAAAGCCATCATGGTAAGAAATAGCTTCCGACAGCCCAATAACTAAGGCGTACTGGGCACAGTGGAAGAGATTAAAGCTACAAGATGGTTGCTTATATCGTGTATGGGAAAATGAAGATGGCACCTCCGCTCGAAGTTTGATTGTTGTTCCCAAGTCAAAAATAAAAGAGATATTAGCGGAGTACTATGGTGGATCTAGTGGAGGTCAATTGGGCATTAATAAAACGATAGAGAAGGTAAATAAACGTTTTTATTGGGTTGGATGCCAAGAGTCAGTCGCCGATTGGATTCGCAGTTGCCAGCAATGTGTACCAGCAAAAGGACCAACAGTCAGAAGTCGCGGCAGGATGTATCAGTACAACGTGGGAGCACCATTCGAACGTATCGCCATGGATGTCGCCGGACCATTTCCAATCAGTGATGCGGGTAATTAGTATAAGCTTGTCGTCATTGACTACTTCAGCAAGTGTCCTAAAGTGTATCCCATGCCAAATCAAGAAGCCACAACAGTTGCGGAGGCATTAGTTAACAACTGGGAAAGCCATGTTGGAGTACTGTTGGTATTGCATTCAGATCAAGGAAGAAATGTTGAGTCTGCTGTATTTAAAGACGTATGCAAAGTCCTCAACATACACAAAACACGAACAACGCCATTGCACCTGCAATCTGATGGCCTGGTGGAGAGATTCAATCTGTCTTTGGAAGAGTATCTCAGAAAAGTGGTTGATAAAAATCAAAAAGATTGGGATACACACATACCACAGTTACTAATGGCATATCGAACGGCGGTTCATGACACCACAGTTGCTTCACCTGCAAAAATTGTTTTTGGAACAGACTTAAGATTACCTGCGGATTTAAAGTTCGGTGCGAGTCCTTCAGCTGGAGTTCCAGTACACGATTATGTTTCCAGAAAAAGTGAAGGAATGAACGAAGTGCATCAGTTTGTAAGGCAGCGTACACAATTTTCGAGTGATAAAATGAAGGCCAGATACGACTTGCGCACAAATTCAGAGGGATTTACGGAAGGAGAACTTGTTTTGCTCTATAACCCACAAAGGAAGAAAGGCTTATCCCCTAAGTTACAAACACACTGTGAAGGACCATACAAAATAATTAAAAGAATTTCGTGTATCGGATTCAGAATACTACAGGCCTTAGACGAAAAATGAAAGTAGTACATTCAGAAAGGTTGGCGCCGTATGGAGAGAGAGACGATTAACATCTGTTCGGGACGAACATATTTAGGTGTAGGGCAGTGTTACGAAAAGATGTAATTTTCCCCATTCAGCACACTAATTCAGCACACTAAGCATGTGTTAGAAAGAGACGGGAGATTATTCAGCAGAAAGAGATGGAAGATCAGTTCATTAAAACACATGAGTGCGAATGAGATGCCAATAGCATACGTCATTCACGAAACGAGTAGAAGGTTCCCGAAACAAGTCGAAGCTTGTTAGTTTTTTTTACGCGTTCGTTATTTTTTTTTTTAATCCCGGGACTAATCCCGGGATTCAAATTTTTTAGTCCCGAAATTTCTGGATTGAAAAATAGTCCGGGATTGACATCCTAATTTTGAATGTAATTAAAAAATAATACGAAATCACTATACATGTATTACGAATGAAGTGTAATAAAATTATTGTTCAGATGGTAATAACATAATACTATTTGTAAACATTTTATATATTCCCCAGCAGAATCTGTCAAACTTATCATAAATATGTTACAATACAAACATAAAATTTTAATTACATTTGAATATACTATTTCTTGGCAGTTTACATGGTTTTAACTATGTTTCAGAAAATGCTATTCAAATCTAATTATTACGTATGTTCGCAACGCTCGTCCATTTGTTATCGTCCATTTGTTATCGTCATACGCAACGTTGCGCAGCATTTTCTATGTACGCCATCTTTTGTCATCGTTTGAATATATTGATGTTTTAAAAACAAACAACTTGTATACGAAGTTGGCACTCGTTGAGAAGAATTTTCTATCTACGTCTCTTTTTTCGTCATTTGAAGTATGTATTGGTCCTATTAAACATACTGATGTTTGAAATGAAACAAAAAAAATTAAATTAGATGTAAATAAAAGTATTCTTGCAATATTCTTCTTGTATACGAAGTTGACTCTCGGTGACCGCCATTTTCTGCATACGTGTCTTTTGATGTTTGTTGAGGAAACATATTCTTATCGGTAATACGATGTCATTCGTAAATTTAAAAAATATACAAATTGTGGTACAAAAAGTACAAATAGTGACGCATAATGTCATTTAATAGTGCAGTATAAAAATTAATTATTCATGAATGTTTTTCTAAAAATATTGTGAAAAACCGACACGGATATTTCATAAAAAAAACGACAACTGAAAATTCAGTGCTTCTGTTTTCAAACAGAATTCGGCATGGTTTTTTACAACAGGCTCCGCGAATTCCTTGCCAACGCTATGTGCTGCACTGAGACTTGTACTTGCAGTTTAAATTCAATTATTTATTTATGCATTTAATATTTGTATATGAATTCAAATATTATTAATTCCCACTGTGAATGTTTAATGATTTTTAATAAAAATTAAAAAAAAAAAACAATAAATTATTTTTATTTTATTTTCAGGATTCCTTTCCAAAAATATTTAGATATGATTTTATGCAAACATCCTACTTTTTGAACTGAAACAACTGATATGTATCTCTCCATTTGGATCATCTTCATTTAAATTTGCATGGAGCCATAAGGCTCCATTGGGATCATTTTTATTTAAATTTGCATCGAACCATAAGGCTTCATTGGGATAATTATACCCTACACTAAGAGTGAATGGAAATTCTTCAGGGATTGAAAGTTTGTAGTTATTTTCAGAAATCGTATTCCCTGGTGACCACTATACCACTTTGAATGGTAACCACACATATGTGTAGGGTATGTATAGTCGGCTTAGACCGACTATAATTTTGATAATCCTATATAATAACACCTACTTTAAATAACAAAATTTCCCATTTGATCTAACCTTTCCAACTGGTTTTTATTAAAATTTGCCATAAGGTTCAATTGGGATACATTTTATTAAAAAACATACTATAAGTTTTAAATATTGAACATGTTAAAACATGTTGAATTTTTTCTTTAGTCAAATTTTATATACTCTCTTTAAAATTTGAATTGAGTGTATTTATACTAATGGAATTCACTTTTTGACTCATTTAAAGTTATTTATCGTCTACAGTACAATTTGATAGAAACAAAAATATGGTAAGAAAGTTATTTTTTTATTTTTTTATTTATTAATATATATATATATATATATATATATATATATATATATATATATATATATAAATATATATATATATATATATATATATATATATATATATATATATATATATAATTATATTCTTTCGGATTTCGCTGAAATTATAAGTTTAGCAAAAGGAAACCTCTCTACATACATTACAGTAGATGATTTGCCTATTGATCAGGAATTTAGGATTTCTAAATTTGAATGGAAAAACACTATTATTGGAACAAAATTAATGGTAGATCAAATATATAACAGATGGTTTTATATACCAGTAAGAATTTCAAGAAAAGTTGAAACAGATGATCCTTATTTATATATTATAAATGAGAAGAAATGGTCTTTTGTTTTTCGAGGACGACAATCAGAAGTCGTGGGGATGGCTCTATTCGATTTAAGTTATGAATAGAAACATATCAATATACTTATTTTTAAAAACTTTTAACTTAAAAAAAAAAATTTTAAAATATGTACAAAATGTTTTATTAATTTATTTATTTATTTATTTATTTATTTATTTATTTATTTATTTATTCTTAAAACAATTTGAAATTAACAAATAATTAACAAAATTTGTTATTGCATACTCTGCTCAAAACTGAGTAGAGCGTTTAATAAAACATCATCATCCTCATCATCCATTAAATTGTTATAATTGTTATCCGCATTTAATATCTTAGGATCATCCAAGTTTAGGAATATTTCATCTATCCCATCATCTAATAACCCCTCCCTTACACCAACATTTAGCAAATTAACTGGCGGGAGTGTTACGACTTCTAGTATATCGATTCGAGGATTTGCTGTTAATAAAATGTTAATTATCCATTTTAAATGATTTAAAAATATATTTAATTATATACTTATAAGGATAAGTTTTAGCTTTTTTATATAAAAATCTTGTTTTCGCAGGATATGCTTTTTAAAGTTAGTTTTATTTGAAAATAAAGTTTTACAAAAATCGCACTGCATGTTTGCTGCTTGAAATTCAGAATAAGATTTCATAATTTTTGTACATTTTATAACAACTCCGTTTTCTATATTTTACCAAGTAATTTGAGATGTAAATTTTATATGAGGTATTTGAACATAAGTGGTCGGTTCGCAGGTCACAAAGGTCCGATCAAGCCAATTTTCTTGTTGGTACAGCCTAGATATATAGGTAATCTAACTTAGAAGCTCTTCTAATGTTTCTGTAATCGTGATTTCAACAGACAGACAGATAAAATAGCCAAAGCCATTTGTTTTTATACCCTACACTAAGAGTGAAAGGGTATATTCAGTTTGGTACGCCGTTTGTAACACCCTAAGGAAAGCATCTCCGGTATGGAAAAGTATATATATTCTTGAACAGCATGACCTCTTGTTATTTGTGTCGTTAGTTATTGTCTATTTTATTTCGTTATGTCATTGATCCCAGTAAACGTTAATGCCTGTCCGACTCCGGTCCCACATTCGGCCGTCATGAGTGATCATTCGTCCCGAATGAAGGGTTCCACTTCTTCATACATTCGGCGACTGTTGACGTTCTTCGTGGCCGCCTACTTTTTCTACAGAGTAGCGTCCGTGATTTAATATCTGTACAACCAATAGTCATCGCGAAAGCGTTACAATCGGTAACGACTTTGAATTTAATACCCATGACGTATACACGCCATTTTTTCAAAGCTGCAATTACTGCGAGTACTTCCAACTCGTATGAGTGGTACTTTTGCTCACAAGGTGTCGTCTATCTACTCATATATTGAATGGGATGACACAGCTGATCATCAGCGTCTCTCTGGAGCAACACGGCCTCGTATCAGTGCATACTGGCATCGGTGTGTATTTCGGTTGATGCCGAAATATTAAACAACTTGAGCACAGGTTGACTAATTAATGCTAATTTCAATTGTTGTATCGCCAATAATTGTTCTTCTTTTATTTGAAACTTCTTCTTTCAGATCTAAAGTTGTAAAAGTTGAAGTCGTTCTAGCCATTGAAAAGTTGTCACGAATAATTGTTGTATTTAACATCCGATAATCGCAGCACAATCTTTTGGTGCCATCCTTTTTTGAGACTAAGACAACTGGTGATGCATACTCTGATACGCTCGG
Source organism: Dryomyza anilis (assembly GCA_951804985.1). Lineage (NCBI taxonomy): Eukaryota > Metazoa > Arthropoda > Insecta > Diptera > Dryomyzidae > Dryomyza > Dryomyza anilis. The sequence goes on from OX638135.1 coordinate 35,478,327, forward strand.
CTGAATTATTCCGTCATTTAGCCACTTTGCAATTTGTTCGTCGACAACGCACCGATCTGCGTCTGATAACCGTCGAGGTCCTTGATACAGTGGTATCTCATCAGTGAGTAGAATTTTCATTTCCACTGGAGAAATACATTTTTCGTTGTCGTATAATTTCCAATCATTGTCATTATACTTATTGATGATTCTCTTGTTAGGTGTTCTAGATCTACTTCCGATCCACATGACATTTCATTTCGTTCCACTGCTAAATATAGGTTACTAAATTCTTCCAACAATGTTGTAGTGTCTTCACACTCTTGCACAACATTTGTTCCCATAATTTTCACTGATACGAATTCATTCTGAATTATACGATCACTGCTTCGTTCTTTACCAACGTCATCAACAAAATATGTTTTGCGGAATTTAGCCCCTTCTTTTCGCACCACGATGTCAACATGCCTTAGAATTGTGTTTCCAATAATTGCATTATACTGAATACCACGCTCTCGTACTACATGGAACTCTACGTCCAAACACAAGCCATCAATTTTTACATTCAGTCTACAACTACCTAACGTAGTGACCTCACCTTTACCAACGCCGACTAATCTTCTCCTATCATCGGACAGTTCTACATCCCCCACCATCATTAACATGTCGTACCGCAGCAAACATACCTCACAAACGGTATCCACCAGTGCTGATAAGGGATAATTATTTACAGCTAAATCTTTAAAAATTACGCTCTGCTTTTTCTGTGGAAGCCTCTCCACTTTTTTATTGTCATCAGTCGTAAGAGTATTAATATTATTTTTCTCTGACTTGACTGGCGCAACTCCCTTGCATTCAAATAAACGATGACCCATTAGACCACATTGGCCAAGTGTGTCTCAGATCCGCATTTAAAACATTTGCGCACACGATCTTGACGTGCGCCTTGCTGCTCACGGTTACTGCTAGGTGTCGTGTTTCCTCTGTTTAGTGACTGAGAGAAACTACGAACCTTTTCATATACCTTGACCTGCGTTTTACGTTCAACTATTGAACGCGACTGGTACAATATGGTTTTGTTTTGTCTCGAATCCGGTATTCCTTCGATGAAGTAATCGATAAGGCTCTCTTCATCTAGATTTATCGGATTTGCCCATCTCTATCAGACAATATAGATACTCAAGCAAGGTCTCGCTTGCCTTCTTACGTCGACTTCTTAGCATGCGATGTACTTCTGATGACAGTATTTTGACTCCAAACTCCTTAACAAGAGTGTTTAGAATAAATAAATTTTTGTAAACTATTCCAATTTACTGTCGTAGCTGTATCTTCGAATTCTTCAATCCAGTGCCGCACATCTGGTGAATCCACGCCACAAAATGATGATTATTACTGAACAAAATAAATTTTCAAACAAGAGCACACAATTATTTTTCAAACATGAGTACTAAATCCAGTGCACTTCTGCCAAATATCTTTTGTTTTCCTTTTGTTTCAACAACTGTCAACAATAATGCAAAGTGTTTATCTTTACTTTAGACATTTGCATTAGAAGAGTCAACAACAATCACTGTGACATCTACCATACACTGCAACATCTACCATAAACTGCAACAGCTACCTTGCACTTCTTTCAGATCTTTGGTTCTTGTCTGATCTCACTCAACATAATTTTCGGCCAGTTCCAGTCAGCTACAGAACATTTTAGTGCTTCTTCAACTTCGTTGTTCACTCTCTCTCGCTGCTTCTTTTCTGCTCACTTCCACACAAACTATCTCGTTGATTTTGAAGGATGCTGTTTCAGGTTGTTCGTCGCTCGATGCTATGCTGCTTTCACGTTTTCTCGCCTCTGCTCTGCCGTCGTCACTTGGCGGCGTACGATACGACGCTTCTGGATTTTTCGCCTACTGTTGTTGTTGCGCAGTTTTACTTAAAACATGTCTTTTATTGTTTCTGCAGCGCGCTTTTATTTATTACGCATGTCAATAGCGTTTAATACCGATTTAGATAGAATTACTTTACTTTTTATGACTTAATGTTTTTCTTTTTACATTGTCACTTCATCTTTTATTTAACTTTTTATTTTAACTTTTTGCTCTTCTTTGTCACGTCCAATGGCGGTTGAGCCCCCAAATTTGTAGTATAGCTCTAAGATGGCAAATAAAACACTCATTTTAAATATAAATTAATGTGTTTATTTATAAAATGAATTGGTTTACATTTGTTGGCTTGGTGGCCGTTCTCTAAGGAATCTCTATACTGACTGTCGATTGTTTCGTTTTTCGTTGAGTTGTTGTTGTTCATTCTTTCGTCTATTTTCTTGTTCTTTGTGTCGTTAGTTATTGTCTTTTTTATTTCGTTATGTCAATGATCCCAGTAAACGTTAATGCCTGTCCGACTCCGGTCCCACATGTATCACTTCATTCCAACGTATCCAAAAACATATTTTAATATGTTCGTGTGTGAAATAGGTGAAAAGTCCTACGGGAAGTTATATAATTAGAAAATACACATCCTAAATGTGCTTGATGATAAAAATTTTACATGTGAAAAATGCAATAAAAAATTCTCAAGGGAATATAATTCAAAAGCTCATTTATCCAAACACGATGACGAGCTATATATCAAGAAGACAAAACTATAGTTGGAACCGGTAATGGATAAAGATGGACCATCAACTAGCAATGAAACAATTTATTGTATATTCTGCAATTGTTTCGTTCATAAATCTTTATGGAAAGCTCATCTAAGAACTAATTTACATAAGAAATCCGCTAAGAAAGATGATAAAAATGAATTCAAACTTATAAAAAATGCATTTAAACAAAAAATATGCAATTATGTCTTGTATAATGATGACGAAGAAGAAATAAATATAAAAGATTACTTGAGAAAAATGGAACCGCAACTAATAGTTTTACTAAAATGAGTATTATTATCAAAAAAATAAATTAAATTGAACGTTGAAGTCTCTGGAGATTATATTCTTCCTATTAAACCTGAAGATGGACAAGATGAATTTAATATATCAGTTATATCCCATATAACAAAGCAGTTTACATTAATATCAGAGAGTGAGATCAGTACGGCTATTTTGGATATGAAGGATGCAATAATACAAAAAATGGATGAATTTTACGAATCAATTTTTAAGAAATTTAAATAATATTGAAGGAGATATAATTCCTCTAAATAAAGAGGTTTTTATATCAGTAACCAAAACAATTAAGTTAAATAATGATCATAATTTTCAATAACGGTTTGTAGACCAAGTAGCCTAGACAAATTAGTAAAGACATTGAATGAAGATTCAATATATATAACAAAAAATTTTTTTTTCAAATAATTCATGTAGATTATTATTTCGAAAAGAAGTGTTTCCGTACAATCATTTGGATAGTTTACAGAAATTGAATGAGTCTGCATTACCCCTAAGGCATAAGTTCTTTAATACACTAAATAATGAGGAATGTGCGGAGCAGCATTGTATGTTTGCACAACAAGTTTGGAATAAATTTGTATGTCAAAGTTTAAAAGAATATTTAATAATCTATTTAAATTGTGACGGTGTACTATTAGCAGATATTTTCAAAAATTTTAGGAAAATTTGCATTCAAATTTATGAATTAGATCCATCTCATTATTTTACAGCAACTGGTTTATCCTGGGATGCTATGCTTAAAATTATTGGTATTGAGTTAGAACTATTAACATATTGTTACGAAAAGATGTAATTTGCCCCATAGTGCAAGCAATCAACAATAACTAATGAGACGCAAGACAATTCAGCGTACTAAGCATGTGTTAGAAAGAGACGGAAGATCATTCAGCGCACTGAGGCAGTGTGGGAGAAAGAGATAGAAGATCATCACATTAAAACACATGAGTGCGAACGAGATGACAATAGCTTGCGTCATTCACGAAACGAGTAGAAGCTTCTCGAAACAAGTCGAAGCTTGACGAAACGTGTCGAACTGATGCATGCAGTATATAAGGGAGCCGCATCTGATGTACAGCACTTCAGTTGTGATTTGATAGAGAACTAGTGCGCCTCGTGAGTGAACATTGTAAACCTAAATTGTAGAAATTCAGCAGTTGATATAAGCGATTATTCTTTAAGTTGTTATTTAATAAAATAAAGTTAATTAATACTAGTTGAAATAATACTAGTTAAAACCAAATATTAGTGTGTTTTTATTTTGTACACAATCCAGCGATACGAACTCGTAGAACAGTTTTCCGTAGACTGAATTTTCGTAACAGTCGACCAGCTGAAGAAGGAGCTGGCGAATCGTGATCTTCCAACTGTTGGAACGAAAGTAGAGCTGCAGAGGCGCCTGATGGCAGAATTTGCGGCCCAAGATTTTTATATCGTACTGCACGATTTCGAAATAGAAGTTGTAGCATAGTCATCTAAAAATCTGGATACTGAGGAAAAAGAGCATTCTCAAGTTTTTGATATGAGCCAGTTGATCGGAGCTATGCAGCAACAGTTTCGGATAATGGCTCAAGAAAATTCCAGACAGTTTCAAGAAAATTCCAATCAACTTAAAGAAGAACTTCGAGAAAATTCGAACAAAATGGAACAGAAAGTTCAAGAAAATTCAAATCAGCTGAAAGCCGAACTTCAAGAGAATTCCAATCAGGTTAACAAAATGGAACTGAAACTTCTTGAAAATTCCAATAAAATAGAGCAGAAACTTCAGGAAAATTCCGAACAGCTTCTGGAAGTTTCTAATACACTCTATGGTTTGTTAGAATAAAACCAATGTTTTTTTATATTTTTAAATTAATTAAATAGATTTTAATGTATTTTATTCAAGAATCTTTTTATAATGACTTCTTTTCAAATTCAAAAAACGACAAACAAATTGAATGAACATAAGTTTTGTTTTGGAATAAAATGAACAAAGTAAAATATTAACAAAGTAAAATATTATAATAAGTATCTGGCGTTACCACATTACAGTGATACATTCTTTTTAACTCCTTTTACGATAATTGTAAAATAGTCTGTGTGTTTTTCTAACACTGGATACGGACCAGAATATGGTGGCTGAAATGCTGTTAGTATTCCTTGTTCCCGAATAAAAACATGACTCGATTGTGCTAGTTCTTTGAAAACAAAACTTTTTGTGAACGAATGGTTTGATCCTTTTACTCGTTTAAAATTGTTGATTATTTTTTTAAAATCTGTTACGAAATCATGTTGAGTAAATGATGAAGTATCATTAAAGTACTCTCCAGGGAGACGTAGAGATGAACCGTAAATAATTTCGCAAGGAGCAAGGCCGAGGTCTTCTTCGATGCAGCTTCTTAATCCCAAGAGAATTGTTGGAACCGTTTCGGTCCATTTGTGTTCACCATTACATTTTATTGCAGTTTTTAATGTTCTATTAAACCTTTCGATTATTCCGTTTGATTGTGGATAGTACGAAGTACTATGGATATGTTTAGATCCGATAAATTTTGAAAGTTCATTAAAAAGATGGGATTCGAATTGTTTTCCTTGGTCTGTTGTTACTCGTAAAGGTACGCCAAATCTACAAATCCAGTTGGTATAAAATGCTTTAGCCACAGATTCTGCTTTAATATTTTCTAAAAATATTGCCTCAGGCCATCTTGAGTAGCGATCAATACAAGTTAAGCAATATCTATATCCATCAGATGAAGGTAAAGGTCCAATTATATCTATGTTGATGTGATCAAAACGTTTTTCTGGAAAAACATACGTAGATATTGGTTTTCGATGCATGATTTAACCCAATTTGTAATATCTTTATTTATATTTGGCCAAATAAATTTACTCTTTATCATTTTAAGTGATGCTGTAGTTCCGGGATGAGAAATATCATGAACATTTTTAAAAACTTTTTCTCGAATTGTTTTTGGAGCAAAAGGGCGTGGATTTTTAGTTGAGACGTCACACCATATTTCATCATCATATTTAAAAATTTTAAGTTTCTTTAAAACCAGAGAAGAATTTTGAGTTTGCAATAAATTTTGTATTTCGCTGTAATTTTCTTGTGCATTTTTAATATCCCAAAGTAAAGCATTGGAAAATTCGACGGTTTCGATTCTGGATAAGAAATCTGCAACTGTATTTTCAATTCCTTTTATATGGTAGATTTCGGTTTAAAACTGTGATATAAAATCAAGATATCTGAACTGTCTTTGTGTAAAACTGTCAATTTTTTTAGTAAAGGAAAAAGTAATAGGTTTATGGTCAGTGAATATTTGAAATGATCTTACTTCCAGCATATATCGAAAATGTTTGATAGATTCATAAATTGATAATAATTCTCTATCATACGCAGAATATTTTCTTTGCGACGAGGACAATATTTTTGAGAAAAATCCTAATGGTTCCCAAGCGCTGTTTTTAAACTGTTGAACAACTCCGCCTATTGATGAGTTGGATGTATCAACAAAAATACCAAGTTGATATTCTGGTGATGGGTGCGCTAATAACGCTGCATTGGAAAAGCTGTTTAATATTTGTAAATGCCTTTATTTGAATTTCTGACCATATTAGTTTTTTGTATTTACTTGGAGTGCCACGTTGAAAAGCATTTAATGAATCTTGCAAATCGGCTATTTTAGGTATGGATGACCGGTAAAAATTTACCATTCCAAGAAATCTCTTTAATTGATGTAAATCTTTAGGTCGTTGATAATGTTTTTTTTTATATTTTTAAATTAATTAAATAGATTTTAATGTATTTTATTCAAGAATCTTTTTATAATGATTTCTTCGCACTTATCGTGACGATAAAAGGAGACGCAGCCGAAGTATTGCAGACTGTTCGAGAAAGTGATCGAAATAGTTATTTAGCGATTATGGCTGCATTGCAACGCAAATATGGCAGTGATCACATGAAACAGATCTACAGAATGGAATTAAAGTATGCAGCGGACGTCGAGAGGCTTGCGCATTTGTCGTATGCAGATTTAATGTGTGATTTCATAGAAAAGTGCAAGATAGATGCGTTTGTTGATGGCATACGCGATCAGGAGACAAAACGTGCAACAGTTACAACGCCCAAGGTAACATTTACGGAAACAGTTACCACAGCTATAACACAGGAGACAGCAAATGCGTTGTGCCGACCGGCTCTAAAGGCGCGTAAAATTGATGTGGAGAACGATAACTTATTTCAAAAAGTGTGCCAAGCGGTTAAAGCAGGCAATAAATCCGAACACACTACCAACCGTGATACCCTATTTAAAGATAAATGCTACAATTGTGATACATATGCGCATATGGCACGTGATTGCCGTAAAAAACGCAAGTGCGCATTAAATCAATCCACAGAGGAATCCAGATATGAAGAACAACAGGATAATGTCGAAAATAACAATAATTTTAAACAATCTTTAAACTAAAACGAGTCAGATCTGCGGGGCACGATCTGACTCCCATAACCAATTGCCCCAGAATCTCCATTTCACAAATTGCTCGAAAGTCAAATAACCTACGAAAGTCAAATAGAAGGACTCATTGATTGTAACCTGGTTAAGGACGTAGTAGAGCCGCTTATAGGAATAAGATTGCAAACAGCTACAGGCGAAGAGGCCAGTATCAGAGGAAAGATTACCAAGGAAATCACATTGGATACACTATCTAATGCTAAGTGGTTTTCTAAGTTGGACTTGCAAAGCGGTTACTGGCAAGTAGCAATCGATAAGAATGATCGAGAGAAGACTGCATTCAGTACTGGCGATGGACTTTGGCAATTTCTGGTAATGCCTCAGCAACATTCGAGCGGTTAATGGAGCACGTATTGTGAGGTCTACACTGGAAAACTTGTCTGGTATACCTTGACGATATCATTGTCATGTGCAAGGACTTTGAAGAACATCTAAGAAATATAGAGGAAATATTCTTTCGATTGGAAAGTGCGGGTCTACAACTTAGCCCAAAGAAATGCTCACTTTTCAAGAAAGAAGTCAAGTATCTGGGTCATCGAGTTACCACAGAAGGAGTGCATACCGATGAGGATAAAATAGTTGCAGATTGTCCCAGACCGCAAAACGTACACGACCTACGAAGTTCCTTGGGGCTATGTACATACTACAAGCGATTTGTTCCAGGTTTTGCCAATGTTGCTGGCGGTCTTCACGAGCTGACAAGAAAGAACCGATCTTTTCAATGGGGCGATGATCAATAAAATGCTTTTTTTGAAAGCATTTAAAAGCACTGCTTTGCTCGGCACCAATTCTTGCGTATCTCATTCCAGGTGAAAAATTTGTACTGGTCACGGATGCAAGTGGATACGGAATTGGCGGAGTCCTCCCTCAAGTGATCAATGGCCAAGAAAAAGTGATTGCATACTACAGTAAAATCTTGTCCAAGCCCGAGCGAAATATCTGTGTCACCAGGAGGGAGCTTCTTGCTGTAATCGAAAGTGTGAAAAATGTTCACAAATATCTATACGGACAACAGTTTCACTCGAGAACCGATCACGCAGCACTGAGATGGTTACTTCAGTTCAAAGACCCAGAAGTCCAAATTGCGCGTTGGATAGAGCAATTACAGAGCTATGATTTCACCATCGAACATCGTAAAGGAGGTCATCCTGGAAATGCATATGCTCTGTCCCGACGACCATGTAAACTTGAATGCAGACATTGTTTAAGAGCAGAAGGAAAAGAAACCATAATTGACATTCATCTACTGAATGTTTTTCGAGATGAAAACTGGACTCCGGAACAAATTCAAATCGATCAAAAGAGTGATCCCGATCTTACAAAAATCATGATGTTCAAAGAACAGCAAAGAAAGCCATCATGGGAAGAGATAGCATCCGACAGCCCAATAACTAAGGCGTACTGGGCACAGTGGCAGAGCTTAAAACTGCAAGATGGTTGCTTATATCGTGTATGGGAAAGTGAAGATGGCACATCCGCTCGAAGATTGATTATTGTTCCTAAGTCAAAAATAAAATAGATATTAGCGGAATACTATGTTGGATCTAGTGGAGGTCATTTGGGCATGAATAAAACTGCAGAAAAGGTAAAGAACGTTTTTATAGGGTTGGATGCCAAGAGTCATTCGCCGATTGGATTTGCAGTTGTCCGCAATGTGTACCAGCAAAAGGACCAACAGTCAGGAGTCGTGGTAGGATGCATCAGTACAACGTGGGAGCATCATTCGGACGTATCGCCATGGATGTCGCCGGGCCATTTCCAATCAGTGATGCGTGTAATAAGTATGTCATTGTCGTCATTGACTACTTCAGCCAGTGGCCTAAAGTGTATCTCATGCCGAATCAAGAAGCTACAACAGTTGCGGATGGGTAAGCCGTTTTGAAGTATCGCTGGAATTGCATTCAGATCAAGGAAGAAATTTTGAGTCTGCTGTATTTAAATAAGTATGCAAAGTCCTCAACATACACAAAACACGAACAACGCCATTGCATCCCCAATCTGATGGCCTGGTGGAGAGATTCAATCGGACTTTGGAAGAGTATCTCAGAAAAGTGGTTGATAAAAATCAAAAAGATTGGGATACACACATACCACAATTTCTCATGGCATATCGAACGGCGGTTCATGACACCACAGTTGCTTCACCTGCGAGAATTGTTTTTGGGATTTAAAATTCGGTGCGAATCCTTCAGCTGGAATTCTTGTACATGATTATGTTTCCAGAAAAAGTGAAGAAATGAACGAAGTGCATCAGTTTGAAAGGCAGCGTACACAATTTGCGAGTGATAAGATGAAAGCCAGATACGACTTGCGCACAAATTCAGAGGGATTTACGGAAGGAGAACTTGTTTTGCTCTATAACCCACAAAGGAAGAAAGGCGTATCCCCTAAGATACAAACACACTGGGAAGGACCATACAAGATAATTAAAAGAATTAACGATGTCGTGTATAGGATTCAGTATACTACAGGCGTTAGACGAAAAAGGAAAGTAGTACATTTAGAGAGGTTGGCGCCGTAGAAAGAAAGGGAGGATTAACATCTGTTCGGGACGAACAGATTTAGGTGGAGGGCAGTGTTACGAAAAGATGTAATTTGCCCCATAGTGCAAGCAATCAACAATAATTAATGAGACGCAAGACAATTCAGCGCACTAAGCATGTGTTAGAAAGAGACGGAAGATCATTCAGCGCACTGAGGCAGTGTGCGAGAAAAAGATGGAAGATCAGCGCATTTAAACACAGGAGTGCGACGAGATGCCACTAGCATGCGTCATTCACGAAACGAGTAGAAGGTTCTCGAAACAAGTCGAAGCTTGTCGAAAAGTGTCGAACTGATGCACGCAGTATATAAGGGAGCCGCATCTGCGGTACAGCACTTTAGTTGTGATTTGATAGTGAACTAGTGCGTCTCGTGAGTGAACATTGTTAAGATAAATTGTATAAATTCAGCAGTTGATTTAAGTGATTATTCTTTAAGTTGTTATTTAAATAAATAAAGTTAATTAATACTAGTTAAAACTAAATATTAGTGTGTTTTTATTTTGTACACAATCCAGCGATACGTACCCGTAGAAGAGTTCACTGTAGACTGAATTTTCGTAACAAAATATAGATAAGTACACCGAAAAAATTACTGTAGTAAATTATACTACATTTATGTCTTCGTTTTGAAAAAAATCAGTACTACTACATTTTGATCGTTTTTTAATACATTTGAATTAATTTGTCTGGATTTTACTACACAATGTATTAGAAATTCGATTTCTACATATTACAGAATATTCTACATAATATTAGTATTTGTTTTCTGTAGTTTTTATTTTTGAAATACGTGTACTACACAATACATAAAATTTATTATGCAATAATTTTGTGTGTTATAGTTTAATATTAAATTAAAAATTATTTACATATTATTGTAACTTCTTCTATAAATTATATTATATAAATTTACTATAAATTCCCCTGTATTCAAAAATATGTATCACTTAGATTTAATTGTTTTTATAAAAATTTGATTAAAATTGAATTTATTATATAAAATCTTTAAATTAACAGCCCTGTTAAAATGTCTCTAAATATGAAAACATAATTTACTTTCAAAAACAGCTAAGTTTTGTTTATGATTTTAAAACCAAATGTTTAGCGTTACCAATAATAAAAAAATAATGTCCAATTTAAAATAATATTCGAATGTATATGGAAGTCTTGTCAAAAAGCCACTTATTTGTCAAAGCTGTACACCGAAAAAATTACTGTAGCAAATTATATTCATTTTATGTCTTTGTTTTGAAAAAAATTATGTCTACTACATTTTGTTGGTTTTTAAATACATTTGCCTTATTTTGTACTACACCATATATTGAAAATTCGTTCTCTACATATTGCACACACTGTATTGATGTTTTGTTTTTTTTGCTTTCATTTGAATTCGTGTGGTATTACTGACGAAGGTCGTCCCTCGTTTTTTGTTGTTTTTTTGCACACGCCGGATGACTGCGAAAGAGGTATATAAATAAACCAAAACTGTCCGTAGCATCTGACCGAACCGTCTTAATGAGTTTACCGCTAAATATTTTTGGTTTTAAATATTAGTTGTCAACTCTGCAGTATACAAATATAGCACGCAGCTGCAGATGAGTAGTTTGCTGATGTGGCGCTCCATGACGTAAGCATTGAAACCGCAAATTTTTGTTGTTTTCAATGTTCGCTCTCTCATTTTTTGATGTATGTATTCTGTTCAGGCAGTAATAGTTGATATGTCATCTTTATGGTTTTACCATGGTATGGTTTTACCATCGCATGGTTTTACTAGCATATTATTCTAATGTGTTTTAACCGAAAAGAAACACTTAAGTGCTTGCAATTCCTTTGAGTCGTCAGAACTGATGATGTTTAGTGATGCTTCCATCTTATGATCAGGAAAATATTTGTTTTATTTATATTTTTATTTATTTATTAATATGTAGATTTTTTTGTGGTTGTGGGTATGAATCTTTAGTTGTATTTGTACTATACAACTAAATAGTTTTCAGATTTATAATTCTTGTATCTTATTTTTGGTATTAAAAAAATTATATTAATATTCATTTATATAATTTTCCGAATTAATAAAAATAAATATGTTATTTAATTAATTATCACAACAAAGTAAAATAACTACATATTATTGTAAAATTAAAGGCATATGTAGTAATTTCTCTACATATTTCTGGACATATAAATAAAGACAAAATGTAGGTTTTTTTAATACATATGTATTGGAATTTTTTATAGAAAAGCTGTTTATTTATGTAGTAATTTTCCATACAAAAGCATTAAAAATAAATACATATGCTTTTGGACGTAAATCAAATACTTATGTATTTATTTTAAAGACATTTTTAGTTATTTTTATACTGTATTTTTTTGGGTGTATACAGTAGCCGCGGTAGCTCATTGGTTAGTGCGTTGGACTGCGAGCCAAAGGTTCCCCGGTTCAAGCCTGGACTGGGGCTAACAACATCTTTTCATAGAAACATTTTTCTATACCGCGCTACCTCTCGGCAGTAAATGGCAAACCTCCGAGAGTAAAAACATTGCCTATGAAAAGCTCTCACCCGCCGTTCGGATTCGGCAATAAACTGTAGGTCCCACCACTTCGAGTACAAATATAACACGCACAACTCAAAATGGTGAGAAAGCTCGGCCTAAGTTCTTACAGAACTGTAGTGCCAAACTATTATTATTATATTATACAGGACGGCATTCGACGATGTCTAACTCAATGTTTAGTTAGACATGTTAAAGCCAATAATAAATTTATGAATTTAATCCTCGAGAGGAATCAAAATATTTAATGTATTTCGATGCAAATAATTTATATGGTTATGCAATGTCACAACTAGAGGGTAACGATTATCGGGAAACAGATTTTCTCTGGAAATAGGAAATGCAAAATAATATTTCCCTAAAAAACCGGGAATCCCGGTAAATTTCATTAAATTTAAAAATATAATAAATAATATGTGAAAATGTATTAAAAAGTAAATTTAGAGGTTTTTTATAGTATTTATATTATTATGGCGCTACATATTATATAATAAAAAAAAGTATAATTATTTATACAATAAAAATAATTTCACATTTTACGAAATATTTTTCAATATGTTTCAATATTTTTTTTTACATGAAACATTTCGTATATATGTATTACGTAAAATTATAATAACAAAATTACAAATATTTCGTTTAAATTACGTAACTACTTTATGAGATATTGATATATGAACAACCATAGAAAAGTGACTTTTGGCTCATTTTCAGTAATTTTGAACCACTGTATCTCTGAAAGTAGTGGGCGAAAAAAAAATTAATCAATGCATATCTCGATACCATTTATCAGTTGCCCAAATTTCATTGAAATCGAAGATGATGAGTTCCAACCGCTGGTCGATTTGGTGTGGAATGGCTCATATATAGAATTTTACGAAACATTCATGTATTTTCCGGAGACAACGATATCGGCTACAATTCGTTTGAATATCGTTTGAATATCGTGTGACTAAAATTTTTGATTCATGCATCAAACGAAACGATGAGTACGCTCGTTTTGAGGTTTTTTGTTGCCAGCATATAAATCATACGACAATTAAAAAAAAAAAGAAATTTTGGTATATGAAAGTAGTTGGCAAAACAAAAATATTGAACAAACGTTCGATTCAAAGAGCGAAACGAACGAAACGTTTGAAATACCTTATATCAATTTTAGACGATGGGGACTGGAAACTAATCGTTGTCACTCGATAATAAAAAGATACATGATTACGGGGTTAGTAAAAACAGAAATACGTTTGCGTCAAATAGCAACTCCGAGATGCATCTTTTTTTGCTTTGGTATCGGGGTCGCAAGCAGATAGTTATAAAATGCAAACAGTTTAAATTGTGTTAGTTCTGTTTGTGTCAAAAGGGCAAAAGTGCCAAATCAGTGGATAGTAATTCATATTTTTATTAATGTAATACTCGTAATGTTTCGGATCTTTTCTTTTATCTCCTTCACCAATTTAATTTTTCTTTATATATCTTGATTCACTTATTTAAGATATCTACACTTCCTATTCAAATATATCTATGGGAACAGGTAAAAAAATAATTTTCGCCGTTTTGGTTTGACATATTTATTGTTTAGAATTTTTTATTGAAGTTTTGGTTCTAGTTTTACATACCTCATTTTGTTACTCAGAAGAGATCGACCGACTTGTCTCTAAAGTAGATCGCTTCCAATCATTTCAATTCATTTATTTCTGATTGCAAATTTAATCGATTTTGTTTTCATTGAAACCTTTTATTGATACGTTTGAAACTAGGAAGTTACTATCGGCCCGAAATAAATTTTATTTATAACCATTTTTAGCAACAATTGTCTCAAGTTGGTTACTTTGGACATTTTTTTTAAGCATTTATTGTAACATCTAATCTATATTCTAATTTGACGACATCATAAAACTTGTAAATCTGTACGATAATAGTAAAGCTTTAGTCTACAAAGACTGTTTCTTTAATGCGAAGAATTAAAACTCTTGAAAAGTTGTCCTTATTAATATAGTATTTTTTCCTTGTAAACAAATTATGTTATTTTTACTTTATATATTTCTCATTTCCCGGGAAAAATTGAAAATTCCCCAGGAAACAGGAAATTAAAAAAAAATCCCGGGCGGGAATTCCCGGGAAAGAACCCTCTAGTCACAACGATGAAAAAGATATTAAAACATTCAGAAAAAATTAAACCATTATCAATGAGTTCTGATAAAGGATTAATTTTCGAAGTAGACTTAAGTTATCCTGAGAATATACATGATATGCATAATGATTTCCCATTTTGTCCATAAAGTAAAAGATCACCTGCTTCTTCTAAATCTAAAGTACCGAGACTCAATATAAAATCCATTATTTGATGCTACAAGTATGTCTGAAACAGGGTAAATTTTACTAAAAGTTCACAGAGTATTAGAGTTTCAACAAAGCTGTTGGCTTAAAAAATACATCGATCTAAATTCTGTTATGAGATCAAAAGCTAAAAATGATTTAAAAAAAAAATGTATATACTTATAATTAACGCAGTATATTGGAAGAATATGGAAAATGTTGAAAACAGAATGAATGTCAAATTTTCATGTAACTCGGAGAATTTAGGAAAAGTTAAAGGAGCAAGAGCTTTAATAGCAAATCCAGCTTTTCATAGCCAAACCATTATAGATGAAAATATGGTGATAATTGAATCTAATCAGCTCAGAGTAAAGCTAAATAAACCAGTATATATAGGGTTTTGTGTATTAGCTCTATCAAAATTAAAAATGTACGATTGTTATTATAACTACTTGAAAAATAAATTTTATTCAAATATTCGTTTAGTACATACGGATACGCTTGTAATTGAAGTTAATCAAATTATATCCATCAAATTATACTTTTGACAATTCTAGTTATGAGTATCCTAATATATTTGGTTATAATCAAAATAATTGTAAAGTAGTGGGTTGGATGAAAGACGAAAATAATCGAAAAATAATGAAAGAAATACTATGTCTAAAACCTAAGACATACTTTTTATACCCTACACTAAAAGTGAAAGGGTATATTCAGTTTGGTACGCCGTTTGTAACACCCAGAAGGAAGCATCTCCGGTATGAAAAAGTATATATATATTCTTGATCAGCATGACCTCCTGAGTCGATTTAGCGATGTCCGTCTGTCTGTCCGTCTGTCTGTCCGTCTGTATGTCTGTCTGTCTGTCTGTCTGTCTGTTGAAATCCCTAATACTTAAACAATTGAAGAGTTAGATAAATGAAACTCATAATTTAGATTACTTATACACCTACGCTGTATGTGCGAAAAGGCATATCGGTCCATTGTGACCTGTGATATGACCATTTATATTCATCATATTGTAATGTTTTATTTCATTGACGAGTAGTCAAAGTGAGTATTGATATGACAAAATAGATGGCTTAGTTTTAGGTTAATTTTACTTTCACCACTTGACAACATCCGTACTTTACATGATTTAAAAAGTTTTTTTAAGGTTTAGCTGCAGAAATTGCAGAGGTATGGTTTATTTTATTAATCCATAGAATTTTAATTATGTTCCTTAATATTGCTGAATATATGTTCATCAGCATTAAAGTCAGCCTGCGAAGCAAAATCTTTTTTTCCAACCTCTTTTGTTTGAGTTTCATTATCGTTTTTAAATTTCCATTTTGTTTGAGTATCCTTATTCCTTAATGCTTTATATGACTTTACCAATTTATTCTCTTTCTTGATATTTATTTCTTGTTTGGAAATCAAATATTTTGCGAGTTCTTGTCTGATTTCATACCATTTATTTATATCTTTAATTGTATGAGCGGCATATATTGGAAGAATGTTTCGCAGGCAAACAAGTAAGCAAAATGGTAGGCTCTGGCAGGGTAAGGGGAGCAATAATCTGGAAGGAATGGTAGGGAATGGTAGGGAAAGGTAGGAATCATAAACATATGATTTAGATCATGGATGACCATCCATCCCGCCCTCAACCAAAACTTCTTGTTGTACAACAACACCGTCAAACTTAGTTTGTTGTATTTTCGAAAAAATTAAACGCTTCGATGATGTGTTCTTGGTTACGCATATTTCTGATGCTTCACATTGTTATTGTGTCGCCTTGTTATTGCTATCGAAGTAAGCAATAACAAAACACGCCAGTCGCTGATCACCTCCTGATGTAGATCAGCATAGATCGCGGCGATTGGAAAAATATTCACTAAACAAACCGACGGAATGACCGATTAAATAAAAATACAAACGCACAAGAGACGCGGCGTGGCATATTTATTTGAAGCGTAACAAATAACTGCCAACAAATTTTAATACTGAAAAATTTTGAAGACAAAATTAATATTGTAAACAATATTTTCTATATCCAACTTGTTGATCAAGCTTTTAAAACTTCAAAACAGAAATAATGTAAACAAAATTTTCTGTCGATAACTTGTTGATCAAACTTTTCAAATTTCAAAACAGAAATTCTATATAATGTGTTCGCCTGCTACTCGCAGGCTACCTTTCCCTTTCAGTTTCCTACTACGAAGAAGCTTTTTAAAATTTCAAATCAAAAATTCCTATTCCAATGTTTGCGTCAAATAGCAACTCCGAGATGCATCTTTTTTTGCTTTGGTATCGGGGTCGCAAGCAGATAGTTATTAAATGCAAACAGTTTAAATTGTGTTAGTTCTGTTTGTGTCAAAAGGGCAAAAGTGCCAAATCAGTGCATAGTAATTCATATTTTTATTAATGTAATACTCGTAATGTTTCGGATCTTTTCTTTTATCTCCTTCACCAATTTAATTTTTCTTTATATATCTTGATTCACTTATTTAAGATATCTACACTTCCTATTCAAATATATCTATGGGAACAGGTAAAAAAATAATTTTCGCCGTTTTGGTTTGACATATTTATTGTTTAGAAATTTTTATTGAAGTTTTGGTTCTAGTTTTACATACCTCATTTTGTTACTCAGAAGAGATCGACCGACTTGTCTCTAAAGAAGATCGCTTCCAATCATTTCAATTCATTTATTTCTGATTGCAAATTTAATCGATTTTGTTTTCATTGAAACCTTTAATTGATACGTTTGAAACTAGGAAGTTACTACCGGCCCGAAATAAATTTTATTTATAACCATTTTTAGCAACAATTGTCTCAAGTTGGTTACTTTGGACATTTTTTTTTAAGCATTTATTGTAACATCTAATCTATATTCTAATTTGACGACATCATAAAACTTGTAAATCTGTACGATAATAGTAAAGCTTTAGTCTACAAAGACAAAATATCATATTTCCTGTTTCTTTAATGCGAAGAATTAAAACTCTTGAAAAGTTGTCCTTATTAATATAGTATTTTTTCCTTGTAAACAAATTATGTTATTTTTACTTTATATATTTCTCATTTCCCGGGAAAAATTGAAAATTCCCCAGGAAACGGGAAATTAAAAAAAAATCCCGGGCGAGAATTCCCGGGAAAGAACCCTCTAGTCACAACGATGAAAAAGATATTAAAACATTCAGAAAAAATTAAACCATTATCAATGAGATTAATTTTCGAAGTAGACTTAAGTTATCCTGAGAATATACATGATATGCATAATGATTTCCCATTTTGTCCATAAAGTAAAAGATCACCTGCTTCTTCTAAATCTAAAGTACCGAGACGCAATATAAAATCCATTATTTGATGCTACAAGTATGTCTGAAACAGGGTAATTTTTACTAAAAGTTCACAGAGTATTAGAGTTTCAACAAAGCTGTTGGCTTAAAAAATACATCGATCTAAATTCTGTTATGAGATCAAAAGCTAAAAATGATTTAAAAAAAAAAAAATGTATATACTTATAATTAACGCAGTATATTGGAAGAATATGGAAAATGTTGAAAACAGAATGAATGTCAAATTTTCATGTAACTCGGAGAATTTAGGAAAAGTTAAAGGAGCAAGAGCTTTAATAGCAAATCCAGCTTTTCATAGCCAAACCATTATAGATGAAAATATGGTGATAATTGAATCAAATCAGCTCAGAGTAAAGCTAAATAAACCAGTATATATAGGGTTTTGTGTATTAGCTCTATCAAAATTAAAAATGTACGATTGTTATTATAACTACTTGAAAAATCAATTTTATTCAAATATTCGTTTAGTACATACGGATACGCTTGTAATTGAAGTTAATCAAATTATATCCATCAAATTATACTTTTGACAATTCTAGTTATGAGTATCCTAATATATTTGGTTATAATCAAAATAATTGTAAAGTAGTGGGTTGGATGAAAGACGAAAATAATCGAAAAATAATGAAAGAAATACTATGTCTAAAACCTAAGACATACTTTTTATACCCTACACTAAAAGTGAAAGGGTATATTCAGTTTGGTACGCCGTTTGTAACACCCAGAAGGAAGCATCTCCGGTATGAAATAGTATATATATATTCTTGATCAGCATGACCTCCTGAGTCGATTTAGCGATGTATGTCCGTCTGTCTGTCTGTCTGTCTGTCTGTCTGTCTGTTGAAATCCCTAATACTTAAACAATTGAAGAGTTAGATAAATGAAACTCATAATTTAGATTACTTATACACCTACGCTGTATGTGCGAAAAGGCATATCGGTCCATTGTGACCTGTGATATGACCATTTATATTCATCATATTGTAATGTTTTATTTCATTGACGAGTAGTCAAAGTGAGTATTGATATGACAAAATAGATGGCTTAGTTTTAGGTTAATTTTACTTTCACCACTTGACAACATCCGTACTTTACATGGTTTAAAATTTTTTTTTAAGGTTTAGCTGCAGAAATTGCAGAGGTATGGTTTATTTTATTAATCCATAGAATTTTAATTATGTTCCTTAATATTGCTGAATATATGTTCATCAGCATTAAAGTCAGCCTGCGAAGCAAAATCTTTTTTTCCAACATCTTTTGTTTGAGTTTCATTATCGTTTTTAAATCTCCATTTTGTTTGAGTATCCTTATTCCTTAATGCTTTATATGACTTTACCAATTTATTCTCTTTCTTGATATATATTTCTTGTTTGGAAATCAAATATTTTGCGAGTTCTTGTCTGATTTCATACCATTTATTTATATCTTTAATTGTATGAGCGGCATATATTGGAAGAATGTTTCGCAGGCAAACAAGTAAGCAAAATGGTAGGCTCTGGCAGGGTAAGGGGAGCAATAATCTGGAAGGAATGGTAGGGAATGGTAGGGAAAGGTAGGAATCATAAACATATGATTTAGATCATGGATGACCATCCATCCCGCCCTCAACCAAAACTTCTTGTTGTACAACAACACCGTCAAACTTAGTTTGTTGTATTTTCGAAAAAATTAAACGCTTCGATGATGTGTTCTTGGTTACGCATATTTCTGATGCTTCACATTGTTATTGTGTCGCCTTGTTATTGCTATCGAAGTAAGCAATAACAAAACACGCCAGTCGCTGATCACCTCCTGATGTAGATCAGCATAGATCGCGGCGATTGGAAAAATATTCACTAAACAAACCGACGGAATGACCGATTAAATAAAAATACAAACGCACAAGAGACGCGGCGTGGCATATTTATTTGAAGCGTAACAAATAACTGCCAACAAATTTTAATACTGAAAAATTTTGAAGACAAAATTAATATTGTAAACAATATTTTCTATATCCAACTTGTTGATCAAGCTTTTAAAACTTCAAAACAGAAATAATGTAAACAAAATTTTCTGTCGATAACTTGTTGATCAAACTTTTCAAATTTCAAAACAGAAATTCTATATAATGTGTTCGCCTGCTACTCGCAGGCTACCTTTCCCTTTCAGTTTCCTACTACGAAGAAGCTTTTTAAAATTTCAAATCAAAAATTCCTATTCCAATGTTTGCGTCAAATAGCAACTCCGAGATGCATCTTTTTTTGCTTTGGTATCGGGGTCGCAAGCAGATAGTTATTAAATGCAAACAGTTTAAATTGTGTTAGTTCTGTTTGTGTCAAAAGGGCAAAAGTGCCAAATCAGTGCATAGTAATTCATATTTTTATTAATGTAATACTCGTAATGTTTCGGATCTTTTCTTTTATCTCCTTCACCAATTTAATTTTTCTTTATATATCTTGATTCACTTATTTAAGATATCTACACTTCCTATTCAAATATATCTATGGGAACAGGTAAAAAAATAATTTTCGCCGTTTTGGTTTGACATATTTATTGTTTAGAATTTTTTATTGAAGTTTTGGTTCTAGTTTTACATACCTCATTTTGTTACTTAGAAGAGATCGACCGACTTGTCTCTAAAGTAGATCGCTTCCAATCATTTCAATTCATTTATTTCTGATTGCAAATTTAATCGATTTTGTTTTCATTGAAACCTTTTATTGGTACGTTTGAAACTAGGAAGTTACTACCGGCCCGAAATAAATTTTATTTATAACCATTTTTAGCAACAATTGTCTCAAGTTGGTTACTTTGGACATTTTTTTTTTAAGCATTTATTGTAACATCTAATCTATATTCTAATTTGACGACATCATAAAACTTGTAAATCTGTACGATAATAGTAAAGCTTTAGTCTACAAAGACTGTTTCTTTAATGCGAAGAATTAAAACTCTTGAAAAGTTGTCCTTATTAATATAGTATTTTTTCCTTGTAAACAAATTATGTTATTTTTACTTTATATATTTCTCATTTCCCGGGAAAAATTGAAAATTCCCCAGGAAACGGGAAATTAAAAAAAAATCCCGGGCGGGAATTCCCGGGAAAGAACCCTCTAGTCACAACCATTATTATATACAAATTTTAAATTTTTAGATGAAAAAGATATTAAAACATTCAGAAAAAATTAAACCATTATCAATGAGTTCTGATAAAGGATTAATTTTCGAAGTAAACTTAAGTTATCCTGAGAATATACATGATATGCATAATGATTTCCCATTTTGTCCATAAAGTAAAAGATCACCTGCTTCTTCTAAATCTAAAGTACCGAAACTCAATATAAAATCCATTATTTGATGCTACAAGTATGTCTGAAACAGGGTAAATTTTACTAAAAGTTCACAGAGTATTAGAGTTTCAACAAAGCTGTTGGCTTAAAAATACATCGATCTAAATTCTGTTATGAGATCAAAAGCTAAAAATGATTAAAAAAAAATGTATATACTTATAATTAACGCAGTATATTGGAAGAATATGGAAAATGTTGAAAACAGAATGAATGTCAAATTTTCATGTAACTCGGAGAATTTAGGAAAAGTTAAAGGAGCAAGAGCTTTAATAGCAAATCCAGCTTTTCATAGCCAAACCATTATATATGAAAATATGGTGATAATTGAATCTAATCAGCTCAGAGTAAAGCTAAATAAACCAGTATATATAGGGTTTTGTGTATTAGCTCTATCAAAATTAAAAATGTACGATTGTTATTATAACTACTTGAAAAATAAATTTTATTCAAATATTCGTTTAGTACATACGGATACGCTTGTAATTGAAGTTAATCAAATTATATCCATCAAATTATACTTTTGACAATTCTAGTTATGAGTATCCTAATATATTTGGTTATAATCAAAATAATTGTAAAGTAGTGGGTTGGATGAAAGACGAAAGTAATCGAAAAATAATGAAAGAAATACTATGTCTAAAACCTAAGACATACTTTTTATACCCTGCACTAAAAGTGAAAGGGTATATTCAGTTTGGTACGCCGTTTGTAACACCCAGAAGGAAGCATCTCCGGTATGAAAAGTATATATATTCTTGATCAGCATGACCTCCTGAGTCGATTTAGCGATGTCCGTCTGTCTGTCCGTCTGTATGTCTGTCTGTTGAAATCCCTAATACTTAAACAATTGAAGAGTTAGATAAATGAAACTCATAATTTAGATTACTTATACACCTACGCTGTATGTGCGAAAAGGCATATCGGTCCATTGTGACCTGTGATATGACCATTTATATTCATCATATTGTAATGTTTTATTTCATTGACGAGTAGTCAAAGTGAGTATTGATATGACAAAATAGATGGCTTAGTTTTAGGTTAATTTTACTTCCATCACTTGACAACATCCGTACTTTACATGATTTAAAAAGTTTTTTTAAGGTTTAGCTGCAGAACTTGCAGAGGTATGGTTTATTTTATTAATCCATAGAATTTTAATTATGTTCCTTAATATTGCTGAATATATGTTCATCAGCATTAAAGTCAGCCTGCGAAGCAAAATCTTTTTTTCCAACATCTTTTGTTTGAGTTTCATTATCGTTTTTAAATCTCCATTTTGTTTGAGTATCCTTATTCCTTAATGCTTTATATGACTTTACCAATTTATTCTCTTTCTTGATATTTATTTCTTGTTTGGAAATCAAATATTTTGCGAGTTCTTGTCTTATTTCATACCATTTATTTATATCTTTAATTGTATGAGCGGCATATATTGGAAGAATGTTTCGCAGGCAAACAAGTAAGCAAAATGGTAGGCTCTGGCAGGGTAAGGTGAGCAATAATCTGGAAGGGAAATGGTAGGGAATGGTAGGGAAAGGTAGGAATCATAAACATATGATTTAGATCATGGATGACCATCCATCCCGCCCTCAACCAAAACTTCTTGTTGTACAACAACACCGTCAAACTTAGTTTGTTGTATTTTCGAAAAAATTAAACGCTTCGATGATGTGTTCTTGGTTACGCATATTTCTGATGCTTCACATTGTTATTGTGTCGCAAACAAAACACGCCAGTCGCTGATCACCTCCTGATGTAGATCAGCATAGATCGCGGCGATTGGAAAAATATTCACTAAACAAACCGACGGAATGACCGATTAAATAAAAATACAAACGCACAAGAGACGCGGCGTGGCATATTTATTTGAAGCGTAACAAATAACTGCCAACAAATTTTAATACTGAAAAATTTTGAAGGCAAAATTAATATTGTAAACAATATTTTCTATATCCAACTTGTTGATCAAGTTTTTAAAACTTCAAAACAGAAATAATGTAAACAAAATTTTCTGTCGATAACTTGTTGATCAAACTTTTCAAATTTCAAAACAGAAATTCTATATAATGTGTTCGCCTGCTACTCGCAGGCTACCTTTCCCTTTCAGTTTCCTACTACGAAGAAGCTTTTTAAAAATTTCAAATCAAAAATTTCTATTCCAATGTTTGCGTCAAATAGCAACTCCGAGATGCATCTTTTTTTGCTTTGGTATCGGGGTCGCAAGCAGATAGTTATTAAATGCAAACAGTTTAAATTGTGTTAGTTCTGTTTGTGTCAAAAGGGCAAAAGTGCCAAATCAGTGCATAGTAATTCATATTTTTATTAATGTAATACTCGTAATGTTTCGGATCTTTTCTTTTATCTCCTTCACCAATTTAATTTTTCTTTATATATCTTGATTCACTTATTTAAGATATCTACACTTCCTATTCAAATATATCTATGGGAACAGGTAAAAAAATAATTTTCGCCGTTTTGGTTTGACATATTTATTGTTTAGAATTTTTTATTGAAGTTTTGGTTCTAGTTTTACATACCTCATTTTGTTACTCAGAAGAGATCGACCGACTTGTCTCTAAAGTAGATCGCTTCCAATCATTTCAATTCATTTATTTCTGATTGCAAATTTAATCGATTTTGTTTTCATTGAAACCTTTTATTGGTACGTTTGAAACTAGGAAGTTACTACCGGCCCGAAATAAATTTTATTTATAACCATTTTTAGCAACAATTGTCTCAAGTTGGTTACTTTGGACATTTTTTTTTTAAGCATTTATTGTAACATCTAATCTATATTCTAATTTGACGACATCATAAAACTTGTAAATCTGTACGATAATAGTAAAGCTTTAGTCTACAAAGACTGTTTCTTTAATGCGAAGAATTAAAACTCTTGAAAAGTTGTCCTTATTAATATAGTATTTTTTCCTTGTAAACAAATTATGTTATTTTTACTTTATATATTTCTCATTTCCCGGGAAAAATTGAAAATTCCCCAGGAAACGGGAAATTAAAAAAAAAATCCCGGGCGGGAATTCCCGGGAAAGAACCCTCTAGTCACAACCATTATTATATACAAATTTTAAATTTTTAGATGAAAAAGATATTAAAACATTCAGAAAAAATTAAACCATTATCAATGAGTTCTGATAAAGGATTAATTTTCGAAGTAAACTTAAGTTATCCTGAGAATATACATGATATGCATAATGATTTCCCATTTTGTCCATAAAGTAAAAGATCACCTGCTTCTTCTAAATCTAAAGTACCGAGACTCAATATAAAATCCATTATTTGATGCTACAAGTATGTCTGAAACAGGGTAAATTTTACTAAAAGTTCACAGAGTATTAGAGTTTCAACAAAGCTGTTGGCTTAAAAAATACATCGATCTAAATTCTGTTATGAGATCAAAAGCTAAAAATGATTAAAAAAAAATGTATATACTTATAATTAACGCAGTATATTGGAAGAATATGGAAAATGTTGAAAACAGAATGAATGTCAAATTTTCATGTAACTCGGAGAATTTAGGAAAAGTTAAAGGAGCAAGAGCTTTAATAGCAAATCCAGCTTTTCATAGCCAAACCATTATAGATGAAAATATGGTGATAATTGAATCTAATCAGCTCAGAGTAAAGCTAAATAAACCAGTATATATAGGGTTTTGTGTATTAGCTCTATCAAAATTAAAAATGTACGATTGTTATTATAACTACTTGAAAAATAAATTTTATTCAAATATTCGTTTAGTACATACGGATACGCTTGTAATTGAAGTTAATCAAATTATATCCATCAAATTATACTTTTGACAATTCTAGTTATGAGTATCCTAATATATTTGGTTATAATCAAAATAATTGTAAAGTAGTGGGTTGGATGAAAGACGAAAGTAATCGAAAAATAATGAAAGAAATACTATGTCTAAAACCTAAGACATACTTTTTATACCCTACACTAAAAGTGAAAGGGTATATTCAGTTTGGTACGCCGTTTGTAACACCCAGAAGGAAGCATCTCCGGTATGAAAAGTATATATATTCTTGATCAGCATGACCTCCTGAGTCGATTTAGCGATGTCCGTCTGTCTGTCCGTCTGTATGTCTGTCTGTCTGTTGAAATCCCTAATACTTAAACAATTGAAGAGTTAGATAAATGAAACTCATAATTTAGATTACTTATACACCTACGCTGTATGTGCGAAAAGGCATATCGGTCCATTGTGACCTGTGATATGACCATTTATATTCATCATATTGTAATGTTTTATTTCATTGACGAGTAGTCAAAGTGAGTATTGATATGACAAAATAGATGGCTTAGTTTTAGGTTAATTTTACTTCCACCACTTGACAACATCCGTACTTTACATGATTTAAAAAGTTTTTTTAAGGTTTAGCTGCAGAACTTGCAGAGGTATGGTTTATTTTATTAATCCATAGAATTTTAATTATGTTCCTTAATATTGCTGAATATATGTTCATCAGCATTAAAGTCAGCCTGCGAAGCAAAATCTTTTTTTCCAACATCTTTTGTTTGAGTTTCATTATCGTTTTTAAATCTCCATTTTGTTTGAGTATCCTTATTCCTTAATGCTTTATATGACTTTACCAATTTATTCTCTTTCTTGATATTTATTTCTTGTTTGGAAATCAAATATTTTGCGAGTTCTTGTCTTATTTCATACCATTTATTTATATCTTTAATTGTATGAGCGGCATATATTGGAAGAATGTTTCGCAGGCAAACAAGTAAGCAAAATGGTAGGCTCTGGCAGGGTTACTTACTTACTTAAATGGCCCTTACAACCGTGGGTCGGTTTTGGCCGCTGAGATGAAGCCGCGCCAGTCGGATCTGCTTTGCGCGCGCTGACGCCAGTTAGAAATACCAAGCGTTGCCAGGTTGTCCTCAACTTGGTCTTTCCAACGCAGATTTGGACGCCCTCTTCTACGCTGTCCACCTTCGA
Organism: Dryomyza anilis; assembly: GCA_951804985.1. Lineage (NCBI taxonomy): Eukaryota > Metazoa > Arthropoda > Insecta > Diptera > Dryomyzidae > Dryomyza > Dryomyza anilis. Next base: position 35,504,782 of record OX638135.1, read on the forward strand.
GTTTCGATTCAAGCACCTTCTTGGCTGGAGTGTTTTCATCCATTCGTTCGACATGACCTAGCCAGCGAAGCCGCTGGATCTTGATGCGCTTGACTATGTCAATGTCGTCGAATAACTCATATAGCTCGTGGTTCATCCTGATTCGATACTCGTTAGCAAAGCAGATAGGGCCAAAGATTTTACGGAGAATCTTTCTCTCGAACGCTCCCAGTACTCTCTCATCGGTGGTGGCCAGCGTCCATGTTTCTGCACCATAAAGTAGGACGGGCATGATGAGTGACTTGTAGAGCGTTATTTTTGTCCGGCGAGAGAGGGCTCTGCTTCTCAATTGCCTACTGAGCCCAAAGTAGCACCTGTTGGCAAGAGTTATTCTCCGTTTGATCTCCAGGCTGACGTCGTTGTTGCTGTTTACGCTGGATCCCAGATAGACGAAGTCCTTCACAATGTCGAACTTGTGGGTGTCAAAATCAGCTTTTTGTCCAAGACGCACGGACTCTTTTTTGCTTGTTGACACAAGGAACTTCGTCTTGTCCTCGTTCACCGCTAGACCCATTCGACGCGACTCTTTCTCCAATCTGGAGAATGCTGCGCTGACTGCTCGTGTGCTCCTGCCAATGATATCAATATCGTCGGCATATGCGAGCAGCATGACACTTTTGTTGAGGATAGTGCCGCTTTGACGGAGTTCGGCAGCTCGAACTATTTTCTCCATCAATAAGTTAAAAAAGTCGCACGATAGGGAGTCACCCTGTCTGAAACCTCGTTCGGTATGAAATGGCTCGGAGAGGTCTTTTCCTATTCTCACTGAGCAACGTGTGTTGCTCAGGGTCATCCTGCAAAGTCTTATAAGTTTCGCAGGTATACCGAACTCAGACATTGCGGCGTATAATCGTTCCCTTATCGGAGTGTCGAAGGCGGCTTTATAGTCGACTAATAGGTGGTAGGTGTCGATCTGTTTTTCTAGGGTCTTTTCCTGGATTAGGCGCAATGTGAAAATCTGGTCTATGGTGGACTTTCCAGGTCTGAAGCCGCACTGATAAGGTCCAATCAGTCTGTTGACGATGGGCTTCAGTCTTTCACATAATACGCTCGATAGAACCTTGTATGCGATATTGAGTAGGCTGATCCCACGGTAGTTGGCGCAGATAGTGGGATCCCCTTTCTTAAGGATTGGGCAGAGTACACTGAGGTTCCAGTCACTTGGCATGCTTTCATCCGACCATATTCTGCTTACGAGCTCGTGCATGCTCTCTATTAGCTCTTCGCCTCCGGTCTTAAACAATTCAGCAGGCAGGCCATCAGCACCTGCGGCTTTGTTGTTTTTCAGCCGAGCAATGGCTGTTCTGACCTCGTCATGGTCGGGTGGCGGAATCTCAACGTCGTCATCAAGTACTGGGGTTGCCGGGTTTGCTTCTCTATCGGTGGAATTGAGGTCATCATCACCGGTCAGCAGTTTAGAGAAGTGATCCCTCCATATTTTCAGTGTGCTCTGGATATCTGTCACTAGATTTCCGTTCTCATCTTTACAGGAAGAGGCTCCGGATTTCGAACCTCCGGCTAGGCGTCTTATTTTCTCGAAGAATTTTCGAGCCTCATTCCTGTCCCCATGCTCTGGCAGGGTAAGGTGAGCAATAATCTGGAAGGAAAATGGTAGGGAATGGTAGGGAAAGGTAGGAATCATAAACATATGATTTAGATCATGGATGACCATCCATCCCGCCCTCAACCAAAACTTCTTGTTGTACAACAACACCGTCAAACTTAGTTTGTTGTATTTTCGAAAAAATTAAACGCTTCGATGATGTGTTCTTGGTTACGCATATTTCTGATGCTTCACATTGTTATTGTGTCGCCTTGTTATTGCTATCGAAGTAAGCAATAACAAAACACGCCAGTCGCTGATCACCTCCTGATGTAGATCAGCATAGATCGCGGCGATTGGAAAAATATTCACTAAACAAACCGACGGAATGACCGATTAAATAAAAATACAAACGCACAAGAGACGCGGCGTGGCATATTTATTTGAAGCGTAACAAATAACTGCCAACAAATTTTAACCCTGAAAAATTTTGAAGACAAACTTAATATTGTAAACAATATTTTCTATATCCAACTTGTTGATCAAGCTTTTAAAACTTCAAAACAGAAATAATGTAAACAAAATTTTCTGTCGATAACTTGTTGATCAAACTTTTCAAATTTCAAAACAGAAATTCTATATAATGTGTTTGCCTGCTACTCGCAGGCTACCTTTCCCTTTCAATTTCCTACTACGAAGAAGCTTTTTAAAATTTCAAATCAAAAATGCCTATACAATGTATTTGCATGCTACTCGCAGGCTACCTTTTCCTTTCAGTTTTCTACTATGAAGAAGCTTTTTAAAATTTCAAAACAGAAATTCCTATACACAGTGTTTGCTGCTACTCGGAGGCTACCATTCCCTTCCATATTCTAGCTATAAAGATACCTTTCAAAACCAAAACTTACAGAAAAATGCTTTTGATGATAGTAAATGATGCTATAGGGAGCTTGCTTATTTTTATAAATTCAAAATGCCTGATATGCAATGTGTATTTCCTACCATATTCCTGTGAGTTTTCCTCAAAACTACTACTATAATACCAGTTTCCTTGCATATTTTTTGTCTGGGGTTAGATCTGTATCTTGTGTTGTGTGCTTGTTGTGCAAGATTTATTAATATATAACCATAAGCACTCTCAGTAAAAATGTAATATACTCGAACTAATTCTTTATAATTTACAGGATAAATTTGTCCTGCCAAGCATTGCATTTTATCTCTAGGAACATTACTATATATTTTGTATTCAATGATATATCTCTTGTATATGTTCCCTTATTAAAAATATTTTGCGTTACTAAAACAACTCATCAATTTATGTGAACCTTTTGTAAATAGTTCACAAACTTTTCCGTTAAATGAGTCTAACTTTAAATCATCTAAAATAATTAGTGTAGATTCATTTCGGATTCATTGGCGGAATTCTCTAAGTCATCTTGAAACCTTCAACAAAATTTACATTATCATTTTCTGGTAATGAGTTTTTCTCAGCATAACACCAAAAAACTTTCGTAATAGGAGAACTAATTAAATGTTTATTGGTAATAAGATTAATAATAAATGTCGATTTGCCACATGAGTTAAGAAGTTCATGTAAATGAATTGCACCGACAAGCAAAAAGAAATTTTAAACGGCGTAGGTTTATTCAAAAGGATATTTCAGATACTTAGAAAATTGATCTAGTAGAAATGATACCTTTTGCAAAGATTAATAAAAGATATAAATATTTACTAACTGTTATAGATGTTTTTCTAAATACGCATATGCTTTACCTGTTAAAACCAAAAGTAGGATCGATGTAACCTTAGCTATGCAAAATATTCTGGATAAAAATAAGAATAAAATTGCAAATAATATTCAATCTGATCAGGGTAAAGAATTTTTCAATTCACATTAAAAAAATTAACCAGTCGTTTTGAAATAATCCATTATCATACATTTTCCAATACATTTCAATAATTGAAAGGTTTAATATAACTTTTAAAAATTTGATGTGGAAATAATTTAGCCTTCAAGGTAGGGGAAAGATCCGTAGGTGGGACATAGTTTTGTATTTTGACTATAACATTTTATGTACAAACAAGTTAGTGGAATAATATATACCAATTTAAAGTGCATTTAATGGGCTATCCTTTATAGAAGAAAGTTTAAAGCATAAAAATTCAGAAAAAATTAAACCATTATCAATGAGTTCTGATAAAGGATTAATTTTCGAAGTAGACTTTAGTTATCCTGAGAATATACATGCATAATGATTTCCCATTTTGTCCATAAAGTAAAAGATCACCTGCTTCTTCTAAATCTAAAGTACTGAGACTCAGAAAAAACCATTAAAACCTTTGCAGAAATAGAACCACTTACCTCATGATTACTGGGTAGCAACACTGACTCTGCACTAGAGATGGGCACGTGAGTGAGTTTTGACTCACACTCACTCACGCTCACGAAATTTTTTTTTTAATCACGCCCACTCACTCTTGGTCTTTTTTGCTCTACTCACACTCACTCACAATCACGTGAGTAAAATTAAGATTCAATCACAATCACGCGTGATTCACGTAATCACGTGTTTTTTTTTAGAATGCATAAAAATACATATTTCATTTGGAAATGTTGGTGAGATTGGTCGACCGAGCGTTCCACCTCTAATACAACATACATCTTTCAAACGCAATAATGATGTTAGGGAGTTTGATAAAATATATCTTAATTTTTAAAGGATATGGAAATGTTAAAGACCTTCGATGTGGTGTTCATATAAAAACCAAAAAATTACCTCGAAAAATAATTCTCCGGTAAAGAATTTGTGTAAAATCTTAGTGAATTGTACCTGGAAAAATGATCTCTGGAAAAAAAATGACCAATAAAAGAATAGTCCGGGGTAGAATTTACCAGGGATGAATTGACTTTGTGAACAACTATTTTTGAAGCGATTTTTTTGGTTACTACATTTATAACTCGAATAAAAACTGGACCCCACCCGAACCTCTAGAAAAAACTAAACGTAATAAACAAAAGGAAATATGACGGTCAGTTTGATTTATTATAGTTCTAAATAGTGGGTATCCGCCTTCCCAAAGCCATCTGAGTTCAAGGGGTGGCCCTACTTGTTCTGTAGTTCAGAAAAAAATATAGAAAAATCGAAAAAATTAAAAGTAAGATTTTTTATTTTATGAAATATTCGACTCACTCACACTCACTCACGAAAAAATTTTACTCACGCACACTCAATCACGGTATTTTTTGGTCTACTCACACTCACTCACAATCATGTGAGCAAAATTAGGATTCAATCACAATCACGCGTTATCACGCGTGATTCACGTGAATCACGCTCACATGCCCATCTCTACTCTGCACCTCAGTATCGATGTAAGTGTCAATGGTTAACTCGTAATTAAATGCTTCGATAATATTATAGATGTTTAATATATATAATAAAAATATATTTTTGCAAAATAAAACCAGTTGGGAAGGTTAGATTACATGGGAAATATGGTGTTATTATGATAGTTAGAATTATCAAAATTACAGTCGGTCTAAGCCGACTATAAATACCCTACACATATGTGTGGTTACCATTCAAAGTGGTATATTGGTAACCAGGGTATACGAATCCTGAAAATAATTACAAAATTTTAATCGCAGAAGAATTTCCATTCATTTGATAACCATATTTACAAATGGGTAGGTGTACCGAATTTCGATATTTTTTTTGGGAACCACAAGTCGTGTCGGCGGAAAACATTATTTTCATGTATTTGAGCATGACTTCAATATATATTTGACCAAATAAATTTATCTAAGCACGTATACAGTAAAATTGATCTGTAGATGTAAGTTTAATATGAGGTATTTGAACATAAATGGTCAGATCACAGGTCACAATGTACCGATCTGCCTAATTTTTTCGCACATACAGCGTAGGTATATAAGTAATCTAAATTATAAGTTTCATTTATCTTTTTATTCAATTGTTGAAGTGGTAGAGATTTCAACAGACAGACAGACGGACATCGCTAAATCGACTCAGGAGGTCATGCTGATCAAGAATATATATACTTTTCCATACCGGAGATTCTCCCATCTGGGTGTTACAAACGGTGTACCAAACTGAATATACCCTTTCACTCTTAGTGTAGGGTATAAAGAGAAAGTACATATATAACTAAATATATTAATAGAAAGTTGTCGGATAAACCTTTAGAAAAAAGTGATTTCATCCGAAAATTTTCGCAAAAAATTGATTTTATCAACATAAACAACATAAACTCAGCACGAGATCGATTTTCTCAAAACTGGCTGAATGGAACGGGACTAGGTTCTTTGGAGAGAGTAGTTCATTCGCCTTAAATCGTGTATGGTCCCATTAAATGCGTTACTCAACTGTTCGAGAAAATAATGTTTGTCTAAAGGTGTACTGACAAATTTTATATATTTAACGTAAACTCAGCACGGGATCGATTTTCTCAAAACTGGCTGAATAATCTGGAACGGGACTAGGTTCTATGGAGAGAGTGGTTCATTGGCCTTAAATCATATATGGTCTCATAAAATGCGTTACTCAACTGTTCGAGAAAATAATGTTTGTAAAGGTCTACTGACCAATTTCATATATTTAACATAAACTCAGCACGGCATCGATTTTCTCAAAACTGGCTGAATAATATGGAACGGGACTAGCTCATAGAGTTGAGCTCATAGAGTACTGTGATCTTAAGGAGACCGGCCTTATTCTTTGCTGTGACGCTAATGCTCAACACACTGTGTGGGGCAGCAGTAAATGCAACGCGCGAGGTACCAGACTCCTTGACTTCATCATGACCTCCAATCTGAACATTCACAACACTGGTAATAAACCCACTTTTGTGACTGCTAGAAGACAGGAAGTGATTGACCTTACTTTGTCTAACTGTAGACTGAGAGAGTCAATCTTTAACTGGAAGGTTCTTAAAGAAGATTCTTTATCGGACCACAGGTATATCGAGTTTCATACTGACCGAGAGGTGCTGCCCTCTATGACGGTAAGAAACCCCAGAAAAACGAACTGGGCACGCTTCAGACATGAACTTGAGAATTCCCTCAATATTCCTGTCAGAATTCGTACCAAAGAAAGTATTGAGACGTCCGTTCAAGTTATGAACGATGTCATAAATTCTAGTTTTGTACGAACATGTCCGGTACGAAAAACGTTATCTAGACCTCCCGTTCCTTGGTGGAACGCTTGTCTTGAAACCTTGCGCAAGGATTCCAGAAAGCTTCTAAATAGGGCCCTAAGGAGCAACTTAGACTCTGACTGGTTTCTTTATCGAGCTAAGCAGAAAGAGTATAAGAAACGAATTCGTAAATCGAAAAGTGTTTCCTATAAAGACTTCTGCAGTAGCATCGAATCCTGCAGTGAGACTAGCAGATTGGTCAAGTTTCTTAAAAGAGACCGAACTGCTTGACTGGACTCACTGCGGAGACCTGATGGCTCGTATACTGAGTCTAAGACAGAGGCACTCAGTGTCCTAGTTGAGACTCACTTTCCGGGAAATCAAATCCACATAGGGCCACTTTGTAATCCCAGCACTGGGGACTGCAATAACAACTCTAATGTGACAAAACATGACTGGCAGGTTGCCAGATTGGTTGTATACGATGAAGCTATCCAATACGCAGTGGCCTCTTTTGATGGCTTCAAGTCACCTGGACCGGATGGCATCTACCCAGTCATGCTACAGGAAGGTATAACCCAATTGCTACCATGCCTAAAGAAGATTTTTAGAGCAAGTCTCGCATGGGCATACATTCCGACATCCTGGCGTTTAGTTAAAGTAGCCTTCATTCCTAAAGTTGGAAGAGTAGACTATTCCATACCCAAGAGCTTCAGATCCATTAGTATGATGTCCTTCATACTAAAGTGTCTAGAAAGACTAGTTGAGCTGCACATCAGAAAAACATCGCTGTCAAGGTACCCACTATCATCAAGACAACATGCCTACCAACGTGGAAAATCCTGTGAAACAGCATTGCAACATCTGGTTGGCCGGATCGAGCATGCTTTTCAGAGGAAGATGTACGTGATGGGCATATTTGTTGACATCGAGGGTGCTTTTGATAATGCGACTTTTGATGGAATGTGTGACGCAGCTAGAAGGCATGGAATAGATGAAACATTGGTCAAATGGCTAAGGTCAATGCTAATGTTTAGGACCATCACTTCGGAGGCGGAGTGCGGTCAGTATATTATGGCAGGGGTGAATAGAGGTTGTCCTCAAGGAGGCGTTCTCTCCCCCTGCTCTGGTGTATGCTGGTTGACTCTCTAGTCAACGATCTCGATGGACCAGGTGTCTATTCCTAGGCCTATGCAGATGATGTTGCCATTCTTGCCACAGGCTTTTCCCTCAATGAGGTCTGTGTTAAAACACAAAACTCGTTGAACCGAATTGACAGCTGGTGTACTGCAAACGGACTTTCCGTCAACCCTCACAAAACAGGGATTGTTCTCTTCACTAGAAAAAGAATAATGACAGGATTATCTCTACCAGTACTTAAGGGTGTCACTATTCCTCTGTCTAACGAAGTAAAATATCTGGGCTTAACTCTAGATAGTAAACTACTTTGGACAAAACATGTTGAAAATAAAATTTCGAGAGCATTGAATGCCTTCTGGCAATGCAGAGGAATTTTTGGGAAGACATGCGGATTATCGCCGAGCAAAACCTTATGGATTTACACGGCAATGATAAGACCGATGTTATCATATGCATCGGTAGTCTGGTGGAACAAGCTGTCACGAACCATGTGTCTGGGTGTTACGGGTGCCTTTCCCACTACACCTGGTCCAGCACTGAATGCAATCTTAAACCTACCACCACTTGACATCTTCATCAGAGGCGAAGCCATGAAAAGCTGCTGGAGACTAAAACGAGGTGGTTTCTGGTTTAATGTTCCCTGGAATATCTCTGACATTGCACTTGACACTCCATTAGACACCTATCTACTGGAGATGCCCTCTGATGCAATGATAACAGAAATATTACCAAGACGAAATTTTGAGGTCTGCCAACCTGACATTCAAGACTGGCTAACGCCTGACTGTGAGCCAGGTAGAGGGTCAAACCGCATTTTCACAGACGGCTCCAGAACCGATCAGGGATCTGGTGCTGGAGTGTTTGTGGAACCGGATGACCGCAGACTTCACTTCGCCTTAGGCGACAATGCCTCGGTATTTCAAGCCGAAGCCTATGCTATACTTATGGCTATGGACTACATTGCGGATAATAGATGGCAGAACAGGGCTATATCAGTTTGCAGCGATAGTCAGGCTGTTCTTATGGCTTTGAACAACCAGGTCATCACATCCAAAATTGTACGTCAATGCAGATCACGTCTCAATTGTGTTGGTAAATACAATACACTGAAACTGATTTGGGTGCCGGGCCATAAAGGAGTTTCGGGCAATGAAACATCTGACGAACTAGCACGTGCTGGATCAGAGGATAATCCATTTGGACCAGAACCTGTGCTTGGACTACCTGCATCTACGGGAAAATTCGTCATCAGCTCTTGGGTCGCCTCCGCACACAAGAGCAGATGGCTGAATGAGACGAAATGCAGATTCTCCAAGCTCATGACACCGACGATAACCAAAAGATCGGCCTCGTTTCTACTTTCCTTAAGTAGAAAGGAGTGCAGAAAACTGACGGGACTTCTAACGGGACACAAAGCATGTGAAAAACACATGAACGCAATCGGCCTGGCCGAAAGCGCCTTATGTTCTGCCTGCTACGAAGAAACTGGCACCACAGAGCACTATCTCTGTGACTGTCCAGCATTTTCTAGAATTAGAAGGCAGATCTTTGGCACAGACGTGATTAGAGAGGATTAGCTTCACTCTCTATCACACAATAGCCTTCTTAGATTCAATAATGAATCTAAGAAGTATCATTAAAACCAGGGAACTGGGTCACAGCACAATGGATATAACCCTGTCTGAGTGCTGTGGCTCTATTTTTTATCCCACATTAAAATAAAAAAAATAAAAAAAAGCTTCTATGGAGATAGTGGTTCATTGGCTTTAAATTGTATATGGTTTCATTAAATGCGTTACTCAACTGTTTGAAAAAATAATGTTTGTCTGAATGTCTACTGACAAATTTCATATATTCTATGTGAATAATATTCTAAGGGTGAGGATATTCAGCATATTTAAGAACTTTAAAATGTATATATTTAATTAAATATCCCACATGAATATCCCTACCAAATTGTAGTGTATTCCATAAGTGTTCCAGACCGAAAAAAATAATAAGTTTATAAAAATATAATATTATTTTTAGTTTAATATGTAGTGGAACCACAGAGACAAACTGCATGCGTTTTCAAAACAGTTTGGTCTAGAAGATATCCACTTTATAAAAATATAATAAGTTTATAAAAATATATTATTATTTTTAGTTTAATTTGTAGTGTGTTGTAGTTTGGTCCATATACAATATTTTCCCTCTCAACGTTGACTGCCTTGTCATGGCGAGTGGGCTTATGTAAGAAAGGCGTTTCTGAAACAAAATGTCAAACATTTGAGTTTTAGTTATAAATTCCTAAAAAAATTGTAATGAGCTAAGCTTGTAATGTGTTGAAATTATGTTCACTTTATGAAATTTGTTGAGTAACAGTTGTGTAACGCATTTAATGAGACCATATACGATTTAAGGCCAATGAACCACTCTTTCTATAGAACCTAGTCCCGTTCCATATTATTCAGCCAGTTTTGAGAAAATCGATCCCGCGATGAGTTTATGTTAAATATATGAAATTTGTCTTTAGACAAACATTATTTTCTCGACCAGTTGAGTAACGCATTTAATGAGACCATATATGATTTAAGGCCAAGGAACCACTCTCTCCATTGAACCTAGTCCCGTTCCAAATTATTCAGCCAGTTTTGAGAAAATCGATCCCGTGCTGAGTTTAAGTTAAATATATGAAATTTGTCAGTAGACCTTTATACAAACATTATTTTCTCGAACAGTTGAGTAACGCAGTTAATGAGACCATATACGAATTAAGACCAATGAACCACTCTCTCCACAGAACTTAGTCCCGTTCCATATTATTCAGCCAGTTTTGAGAAAATCGATCCCGTTCTGAGTTTATGTTAAATATATGAAATTTGTCAGTAGACCTTTAGACAAACATTATAAATTCCAATAAAATAGAGCAGAAACTTCAGGAAAATTCCGAACAGCTTCTGGAAGTTTCTAATACACTCTATGGTTTGTGAGAATAAAACCAATGTTTTTTTATATTTTTAAATTAATTAAATAGATTTTAATGTATTTTATTCAAGAATCTTTTTATAATGACTTCTTTTCAAATTCAAAAAACGACAAACAAATTGAATGAACATAAGTTTTGTTTTGGAATAAAATGAACAAAGTAAAATATTAACAAAGTAAAATATTATAATAAGTATCTGGCGTTACCACATTACAGTGATACATTCTTTTTAACTCCTTTTACGATAATTGTAAAATAGTCTGTGTGTTTTTCTAACACTGGATACGGACCAGAATATGGTGGCTGAAATGCTGTTAGTATTCCTTGTTCCCGAATAAAAACATGACTCGATTGTGCTAGTTCTTTGAAAACAAAACTTTTTGTGAACGAATGGTTTGATCCTTTTACTCGTTTAAAATTGTTGATTATTTTTTTTAAATCTGTTACGAAATCATGTTGAGTAAATGATGAAGTATCATTAAAGTACTCTCCAGGGAGACGTAGAGATGAACCGTAAACAATTTCGCAAGGAGCAAGGCCGAGGTCTTCTTCGATGCAGCTTCTTAATCCCAAGAGAATTGTTGGAACCGTTTCGGTCCATTTGTGTTCACCATTACATTTTATTGCAGTTTTTAATGTTCTATTAAACCTTTCGATTATTCCGTTTGATTGTGGATAGTACGAAGTACTATGGATATGTTTAGATCCGATAAATTTTGAAAGTTCATTAAAAAGATGGGATTCGAATTGTTTTCCTTGGTCTGTTGTTACTCGTAAAGGTACGCCAAATCTACAAATCCAGTTGGTATAAAATGCTTTAGCCACAGATTCTGCTTTAATATTTTCTAAAAATATTGCCTCAGGCCATCTTGAGTAGCGATCAATACAAGTTAAGCAATATCTATATCCATCAGATGAAGGTAAAGGTCCAATTATATCTATGTTGATGTGATCAAAACGTTTTTCTGGAAAAACATACGTAGATATTGGTTTTCGATGCATGATTTAACCCAATTTGTAATATCTTTATTTATATTTGGCCAAATAAATTTACTCTTTATCATTTTAAGTGATGCTGTAGTTCCGGGATGAGAAATATCATGAACATTTTTAAAAACTTTTTCTCGAATTGTTTTTGGAGCAAAAGGGCGTGGATTTTTAGTTGAGACGTCACACCATATTTCATCATCATATTTAAAAATTTTAAGTTTCTTTAAAACCAGAGAAGAATTTTGAGTTTGCAATAAATTTTGTATTTCGCTGTAATTTTCTTGTGCATTTTTAATATCCCAAAGTATTGGAAAATAAAGCATTATAAAATATAAAGCATTGGAAAATTCGACGGTTTCGATTCTGGATAAGAAATCTGCAACTGTATTTTCAATTCCTTTTATATGGTAGATTTCGGTTTAAAACTGTGATATAAAATCAAGATATCTGAACTGTCTTTGTGTAAAACTGTCAATTTTTTTAGTAAAGGAAAAAGTAATAGGTTTATGGTCAGTGAATATTTGAAATGATCTTACTTCCAGCATATATCGAAAATGTTTGATAGATTCATAAATTGATAATAATTCTCTATCATACGCAGAATATTTTCTTTGCGACGAGGACAATATTTTTGAGAAAAATCCTAATGGTTCCCAAGCGCTGTTTTTAAACTGTTGAACAACTCCGCCTATTGATGAGTTGGATGCATCAACAAAAATACCAAGTTGATATTCTGGTGATGGGTGCGCTAATAACGCTGCATTGGAAAAGCTTCTTTAATATTTGTAAATGCCTTTATTTGAATTTCTGACCATATTAGTTTTTTGTATTTACTTGGAGTGCCACGTTGAAAAGCATTTAATGAATCTTGCAAATCGGCTATTTTAGGTATGGATGACCGGTAAAAATTTACCATTCCAAGAAATCTCTTTAATTGATGTAAATCTTTAGGTCGTTGATAATGTTTTTTTTTATATTTTTAAATTAATTAAATAGATTTTAATGTATTTTATTCAAGAATCTTTTTATAATGATTTCTTCGCACTTATCGTGACGATAAAAGGAGACGCAGCCGAAGTATTGCAGACTGTTCGAGAAAGTGATCGAAATAGTTATTTAGCGATTATGGCTGCATTGCAACGCAAATATGGCAGTGATCACATGAAACAGATCTACAGAATGGAATTAAAGTATGCAGCGGACGTCGAGAGGCTTGCGCATTTGTCGTATGCAGATTTAATGTGTGATTTCATAGAAAAGTGCAAGATAGATGCGTTTGTTGATGGCATACGCGATCAGGAGACAAAACGTGCAACAGTTACAACGCCCAAGGTAACATTTACGGAAACAGTTACCACAGCTATAACACAGGAGACAGCAAATGCGTTGTGCCGACCGGCTCTAAAGGCGCGTAAAATTGATGTGGAGAACGATAACTTATTTCAAAAAGTGTGCCAAGCGGTTAAAGCAGGCAATAAATCCGAACACACTACCAACCGTGATACCCAATTTAAAGATAAATGCTACAATTGTGATACATATGCGCATATGGCACGTGATTGCCGTAAAAAACGCAAGTGCGCATTAAATCAATCCACAGAGGAATCCAGATATGAAGAACAACAGGATAATGTCGAAAATACACAATAATTTTAAACAATCTTTAAACTAAAACGAGTCAGATCTGCGGGGCACGATCTGACTCCCATAACCAATTGCCCCAGAATCTCCATTTCACAAATTGCTCGAAAGTCAAATAACCTACGAAAGTCAAATAGAAGGACTCATTGATTGTAACCTGGTTAAGGACGTAGTAGAGCCGCTTATAGGAATAAGATTGCAAACAGCTACAGGCGAAGAGGCCAGTATCAGAGGAAAGATTACCAAGGAAATCACATTGGATACACTATCTAATGCTAAGTGGTTTTCTAAGTTGGACTTGCAAAGCGGTTACTGGCAAGTAGCAATCGATAAGAATGATCGAGAGAAGACTGCATTCAGTACTGGCGATGGACTTTGGCAATTTCTGGTAATGCCTCAGCAACATTCGAGCGGTTAATGGAGCACGTATTGAGAGGTCTACACTGGAAAACTTGTCTGGTATACCTTGACGATATCATTGTCATGTGCAAGGACTTTGAAGAACATCTAAGAAATATAGAGGAAATATTCTTTCGATTGGAAAGTGCGGGTCTACAACTTAGCCCAAAGAAATGCTCACTTTTCAAGAAAGAAGTCAAGTATCTGGGTCATCGAGTTACCACAGAAGGAGTGCATACCGATGAGGATAAAATAGTTGCAGATTGTCCCAGACCGCAAAACGTACACGACCTACGAAGTTCCTTGGGGCGAGATGAAAACTGGACTCCGGAAAAAATTCAAATCGATCAAAAGAGTGATCCCGATCTTACAAAAATCATGATGTTCAAAGAACAGCAAAGAAAGCCATCATGGGAAGAGATAGCATCCGACAGCCCAATAACTAAGGCGTACTGGGCACAGTGGCAGAGCTTAAAACTGCAAGATGGTTGCTTATATCGTGTATGGGAAAGTGAAGATGGCACATCCGCTCGAAGATTGATTATTGTTCCTAAGTCAAAAATAAAAGAGATATTAGCGGAATACTATGTTGGATCTAGTGGAGGTTATTTGGGCATGAATAAAACGGCAGAAAAGGTAAAGAACGTTTTTATAGGGTTGGATGCCAAGAGTCATTCGCCGATTGGATTTGCAGTTGTCCGCAATGTGTACCAGCAAAAGGACCAACAGTCAGGAGTCGTGGTAGGATGCATCAGTACAACGTGGGAGCATCATTCGGACGTATCGCCATGGATGTCGCCGGGCCATTTCCAATCAGTGATGCGTGTAATAAGTATGTCATTGTCGTCATTGACTACTTCAGCCAGTGGCCTAAAGTGTATCTCATGCCGAATCAAGAAGCTACAACAGTTGCGGATGGGTAAGCCGTTTTGAAGTACCGCTGCAATTGCATTCAGATCAAGGAAGAAATTTTGAGTCTGCTGTATTTTAATAAATATGCAAAGTCCTCAACATACACAAAACACGAACAACGCCATTGCATCCGCAATCTGATGGCCTGGTGGAGAGATTTAATCGGACTTTGGAAGAGTATCTCAGAAAAGTGGTTGATAAAAATCAAAAAGATTGGGATACACACATACCACAATTTCTCATGGCATATCGAACGGCGGTTCATGACACCACAGTTGCTTCACCTGCGAGAATTGTTTTTGGGATTTAAAATTCGGTGCGAATCCTTCAGCTGGAATTCTTGTACATGATTATGTTTCCAGAAAAAGTGAAGAAATGAACGAAGTGCATCAGTTTGAAAGGCAGCGTACACAATTTGCGAGTAATAAGATGAAAGCCAGATACGACTTGCGCACAAATTCAGAGGGATTTACGGAAGGAGAACTTGTTTTGCTATATAACCCACAAAGGAAGAAAGGCTTATCCCCTAAGCTACAAACACACTGGGAAGGACCATACAAGATAATTAAAAGAATTAACGATGTCGTGTATCGGATTCAGTATACTACAGGCGTTAGACGAAAAAGGAAAGTAGTACATTTAGAGAGGTTGGCGCCGTAGAAAGAAAGGGAGGATTAACATCTGTTCGGGACGAACAGATTTAGGTGGAGGGCAGTGTTACGAAAAGATGTAATTTGCCCCATAGTGCAAGCAATCAACAATAATTAATGAGACGCAAGACAATTCAGCGCACTAAGCATGTGTTAGAAAGAGACGGAAGATCATTCAGCGCACTGAGGCAGTGTGCGAGAAAAAGATGGAAGATCAGCGCATTTAAACACAGGAGTGCGACGAGATGCCACTAGCATGCGTCATTCACGAAACGAGTAGAAGGTTCTCGAAACAAGTCGAAGCTTGTCGAAAAGTGTCGAACTGATGCACGCAGTATATAAGGGAGCCGCATCTGAGGTACAGCACTTTAGTTGTGATTTGATAGTGAACTAGTGCGTCTCGTGAGTGAACATTGTTAAGATAAATTGTATAAATTCAGTAGTTGATTTAAGTGATTATTCTTTAAGTTGTTATTTAAATAAATAAAGTTAATTAATACTAGTTAAAACCAAATATTAGTGTGTTTTTATTTTGTACACAATCCAGCGATACGTACCCGTAGAAGAGTTCACTGTAGACTGAATTTTCGTAACAAAATATAGATAAGTACACCGAAAAAATTACTGTAGTAAATTATACTACATTTATGTCTTCGTTTTGAAAAAATTCAGTTCTACTACATTTTGATCGTTTTTTAATACATTTGAATTAATTTGTCTGGATTTTACTACACAATGTATTAGAAATTCGATTTCTACATATTACAGAATATTCTACATAATATTAGTATTTGTTTTCTGTAGTTTTTATTTTTGAAATATGTGTACTACACAATACATAAAATTTATTATGCAATAATTTTGTGTGTTATAGTTTAATATTAAATTAAAAATTATTTACATATTATTGTAACTTCTTCTATAAATTATATTATATAAATTTACTATAAATTCCCCTGTATTCAAAAATATGTATCACTTAGATTTAATTGTTTTTATAAAAATTTGATTAAAATTGAATTTATTATATAAAATCTTTAAATTAACAGCCCTGTTAAAATGTCTCTAAATATGAAAACATAATTTACTTTCAAAAACAGCTAAGTTTTGTTTATAATTTTAAAACCAAATGTTTAGCGTTACCAATAATAAAAAAATAATGTCCAATTTAAAATAATATTCGAATGTATATGGAAGTCTTGTCAAAAAGCCACTTATTTGTCAAAGCTGTACACCGAAAAAATTACTGTAGCAAATTATATTCATTTTATGTCTTTGTTTTGAAAAAAATTATGTCTACTACATTTTGTTGGTTTTTAAATACATTTGCCTTATTTTGTACTACACCATATATTGAAAATTCGTTCTCTACATATTGCACACACTGTATTGATGTTTTGTTTTTTTGCTTTCATTTGAATTCGTGTGGTATTACTGACGAAGGTCGTCCCTCGTTTTTTGTTGTTTTTTTGCACACGCCGGATGACTGCGAAAGAGGTATATAAATAAACCAAAACTGTCCGTAGCATCTGACCGAACCGTCTTAATGAGTTTACCGCTAAATATTTTTGGTTTTAAATATTAGTTGTCAACTCTGCAGTATACAAATATAGCACGCAGCTGCAGATGAGTAGTTTGCTGATGTGGCGCTCCATGACGTAAGCATTGAAACCGCAAATTTTTGTTGTTTTCAATGTTCGCTCTCTCATTTTTTGATGTATGTATTCTGTTCAGGCAGTAATAGTTGATATGTCATCTTTATGGTTTTACCATGGTATGGTTTTACCATCGCATGGTTTTACTAGCATATTATTCTAATGTGTTTTAACCGAAAAGATACACTTAAGTGCTTGCAATTCCTTTGAGTCGTCAGAACTGATGATGCTTAGTGATGCTTCCATCTTATGATCAGGAAAATATTTGTTTTATTTATATTTTTATTTATTTATTAATATGTAGATTTTTTTGTGGTTGTGGGTATGAATCTTTAGTTGTATTTGTACTATACAACTAAATAGTTTTCAGATTTATAATTCTTGTATCTTATTTTTGGTATTAAAAAAATTATATTAATATTCATTCATATAATTTTCCGAATTAATAAAAATAAATATGTTATTTAATTAATTATCACAACAAAGTAAAATAACTACATATTATTGTAAAATTAAAGGCATATGTAGTAATTTCTCTACATATTTCTGGACATATAAATAAAGACAAAATGTAGGTTTTTTTAATACATATGTATTGGAATTTTTTATAGAAAAGCTGTTTATTTATGTAGTAATTTTCCATACAAAAGCATTAAAAATAAATACATATGCTTTTGGACGTAAATCAAATACATATGTATTTATTTTAAAGACATTTTTAGTTATTTTTATACTGTATTTTTTTGGGTGTATACAGTAGCCGCGGTAGCTCATTGGTTAGTGCGTTGGACTGCGAGCCAAAGGTTCCCCGGTTCAAGCCTGGACTGGGGCTAACAACATCTTTTCATAGAAACATTTTTCTATACCGCGCTACCTCTCGGCAGTAAATGGCAAACCTCCGAGAGTAAAAACATTGCCTATGAAAAGCTCTCACCCGCCGTTCGGATTCGGCAATAAACTGTAGGTCCCACCACTTCGAGTACAAATATAACACGCACAACTCAAAATGGTGAGAGAACTGTAGTGCCAAACTATTATTATTATATTATACAGGACGGCATTCGACGATGTCTAACTCAACGTTTAGTTAGACATGTTAAAGCCAATAATAAATTTATGAATTTAATCCTCGAGAGGAATCAAAATATTTAATGTATTTCGATGCAAATAATTTATATGGTTATGCAATGTCACAACTAGAGGGTAACGATTATCGGGAAACAGATTTTCTCTGGAAATAGGAAATGCAAAATAATATTTCCCTGAAAAACCGGGAATCCCGGTAAATTTCATTAAATTTAAAAATATAATAAATAATATGTGAAAATGTATTAAAAAGTAAATTTAGAGGTTTTTTATAGTATTTATATTATTATGGCGCTACATATTATATAATAAAAAAAAGTATAATTATTTATACAATAAAAATAATTTCACATTTTACGAAATATTTTTCAATATTTTTTAATAATATTTTTTTTTACATGAAACATTTCGTATATATGTATAACGTAAAATTATAATAACAAAATTACAAATATTTCGTTTAAATTACGTAACTACTTTATGAGATATTGATATATGAACAACCATAGAAAAGTGACTTTTGGCTCATTTTCTGTAATTTTGAAGTGCCAAATCAGTGCATAGTAATTCATATTTTTATTAATGTAATACTCGTAATGTTTCGGATCTTTTCTTTTATCTCCTTCACCAATTTAATTTTTCTTTATATATCTTGATTCACTTATTTAAGATATCTACACTTCCTATTCAAATATATCTATGGGAACAGGTAAAAAAATAATTTTCGGCGTTTTGGTTTGACATATTTATTGTTTAGAAATTTTTATTGAAGTTTTGGTTCTAGTTTTACATACCTCATTTTGTTACTCAGAAGAGATCGACCGACTTGTCTCTAAAGTAGATCGCTACCAATCATTTCAATTCATTTATTTCTGATTGCAAATTTAATCGATTTTGTTTTCATTGAAACCTTTTATTGGTACGTTTGAAACTAGGAAGTTACTACCGGCCCGAAATAAATTTTATTTATAACCATTTTTAGCAACAATTGTCTCAAGTTGGTTACTTTGGACATTTTTTTTTTAAGCATTTATTGTAACATCTAATCTATATTCTAATTTGACGACATCATAAAACTTGTAAATCTGTACGATAATAGTAAAGCTTTAGTCTACAAAGACTGTTTCTTTAATGTGAAGAATTAAAACACTTGAAAAGTTGTCCTTATTAATATAGTATTTTTTCCTTGTAAACAAATTATGTTATTTTTACTTTATATATTTCTCATTTCCCGGGAAAAATTGAAAATTCCCCAGGAAACGGGAAATTAAAAAAAAATCCCGGGCGGGAATTCCCGGGAAAGAACCCTCTAGTCACAACCATTATTATATACAAATTTTAAATTTTTAGATGAAAAAGATATTAAAACATTCAGAAAAAATTAAACCATTATCAATGAGTTCTGATAAAGGATTAATTTTCGAAGTAGACTTAAGTTATCCTGAGAATATACATGATATGCATAATGATTTCCCATTTTGTCCATAAAGTAAAAGATCACCTGCTTCTTCTAAATCTAAAGTACCGAGACTCAATATAAAATCCATTATTTGATGCTACAAGTATGTCTGAAACAGGGTAAATTTTACTAAAAGTTCACAGAGTATTAGAGTTTCAACAAAGCTGTTGGCTTAAAAAATACATCGATCTAAATTCTGTTATGAGATCAAAAGCTAAAAATGATTTAAAAAAAAAATGTATATACTTATAATTAACGCAGTATATTGGAAGAATATGGAAAATGTTGAAAACAGAATGAATGTCAAATTTTCATGTAACTCGGAGAATTTAGGAAAAGTTAAAGGAGCAAGAGCTTTAATAGCAAATCCAGCTTTTCATAGCCAAACCATTATAGATGAAAATATGGTGATAATTGAATCTAATCAGCTCAGAGTAAAGCTAAATAAACCAGTATAAATAGGGTTTTGTGTATTAGCTCTATCAAAATTAAAAATGTACGATTGTTATTATAACTACTTGAAAAATAAATTTTATTCAAATATTAGTTTTGTACATACGGATACGCTTGTAATTGAAGTTAATCAAATTATATCCATCAAATTATACTTTTGACAATTCTAGTTATGAGTATCCTAACATATTTGGTTATAATCAAAATAATTGTAAAGTAGTGGGTTGGATGAAAGACGAAAATAATCGAAAAATAATGAAAGAAATACTATGTCTAAAACCTACGACATACTTTTTATACCCTACACTAAAAGTGAAAGGGTATATTCAGTTTGGTACGCCGTTTGTAACACCCAGAAGGAAGCATCTCCGGTATGAAAAAGTATATATATTCTTGATCAGCATGACCTCCTGAGTCGATTTAGCGATGTCCGTCTGTCTGTCCATCTGTATGTCTGTCTGTCTGTCTGTCTGTCTGTCTGTATGTCTGTTGAAATCCCTAATACTTAAACAATTGAAGAGTTAGATAAATGAAACTCATAATTTAGATTACTTATACACCTACGCTGTATGTGCGAAAAGGCATATCGGTCCATTGTGACCTGTGATATGACCATTTATATTCATCATATTGTAATGTTTTATTTCATTGACGAGTAGTCAAAGTGAGTATTGATATGACAAAATAGATGGCTTAGTTTTAGGTTAATTTTACATCCACCACTTGACAACATCCGTACTTTACATGATTTAAAAAGTTTTTTTAAGGTTTAGCTGCAGAACTTGCAGAGGTATGGTTTATTTTATTAATCCATAGAATTTTAATTATGTTCCTTAATATTGCTGAATATATGTTCATCAGCATTAAAGTCAGCCTGCGAAGCAAAATCTTTTTTTCCAACATCTTTTGTTTCAGTTTCATTATCGTTTTTAAATCTCCATTTTGTTTGAGTATCCGTATTCCTTAATGCTTTATATGACTTTACCAATTTATTCTCTTTCTTGATATTTATTTCTTGTTTGGAAATCAAATATTTTGCGAGTTCTTGTCTTATTTCATACCATTTATTTATATCTTTAATTGTATGAGCGGCATATATTGGAAGAATGTTTCGCAGGCAAACAAGTAAGCAAAATGGTAGGCTCTGGCAGGGTAAGGTGAGCAATAATCTGGAAGGAAAATGGTAGGGAATGGTAGGGAAAGGTAGGAATCATAAACATATGATTTAGATCATGGATGACCATCCATCCCGCCCTCAACCAAAACTTCTTGTTGTACAACAACACCGTCAAACTTAGTTTGTTGTATTTTCGAAAAAATTAAACGCTTCGATGATGTGTTCTTGGTTACGCATATTTCTGATGCTTCACATTGTTATTGTGTCGCCTTGTTATTGCTATCGAAGTAAGCAATAACAAAACACGCCAGTCGCTGATGTAGATCAGCATAGATCGCGGCGATTGGAAAAATATTCACGGAATGACCGATTAAATAAAAATACAAACTCACAAGAGACGCGGCGTGGCATATTTATTTGAAGCGTAACAAATAACTGCCAACAAATTTTAATACTGAAAAATTTTGAAGACAAACTTAATATTGTAAACAATATTTTCTATATCCAACTTGTTGATCAAGCTTTTAAAACTTCAAAACAGAAATAATGTAAACAAAATTTTCTGTCGATAACTTGTTGATCAAACTTTTCAAATTTCAAAACAGAAATTCTATATAATGTGTTTGCCTGCTACTCGCAGGCTACCTTTCCCTTTCAGTTTCCTACTACGAAGAAGCTTTTTAAAATTTCAAATCAAAAATTCCTATACAATGTATTTGCATGCTACTCGCAGGCTACCTTTTCCTTTCAGTTTTCTACTATGAAGAAGCTTTTTAAAATTTCAAAACAGAAATTCCTATACACAGTGTTTGCTGCTACTCGGAGGCTACCATTCCCTTCCATATTCTAGCTATAAAGATACCTTTCAAAACCAAAACTTACAGAAAAATGCTTTTGATGATAGTAAATGATGCTATAGGGAGCTTGCTTATTTTTATAAATTCAAAATGCCTGATATGCAGTGTGTATTTCCTACCATATTCCTGTGAGTTTTCCTCAAAACTACTACTATAATACCAGTTTCCTTGCATATTTTTTGTCTGGGGTTAGATCTGTATCTTGTGTTGTGTGCTTGTTGTGCAAGATTTATTAATATATAACCATAAGCACTCTCAGTAAAAATGTAATATACTCGAACTAATTCTTTATAATTTACAGGATAAATTTGTCCTGCCAAGCATTGCATTTTATCTCTAGGAACATTACTATATATTTTGTATTCAATGATATATCTCTTGTATATGTTCCCTTATTAAAAATATTTTGCGTTACTAAAACAACTCATCAATTTATGTGAACCTTTTGTAAATAGTTCACAAACTTTTCCGTTAAATGAGTCTAACTTTAAATCATCTAAAATAATTAATGTAGATTCATTTCGGATTCATTGGCGGAAATCTCTAAGTCATCTTGAAACCTTCAACAAAATTTACATTATCAATTTCTGGTAATGAGTTTTTCTCAGCATAACACCAAAAAACTTTCGTAATAGGAGAACTAATTGAATGTTTATTGGTAATAAGATTAATAATAAATGTCGATTTGCCACATGAGTTAAGAAGTTCATGTAAATGAATTGCACCGACAAGCAAAAAGAAATTTTAAACGGCGTAGGTTTATTCAAAAGGGTATTTCAGATACTTAGAAAATTGATCTAGTAGAAATGATACCTTTTGCAAAGATTAATAAAAGATATAAATATTTACTAACTGTTATAGATGTTTTTCTAAATACGCATATGCTTTACCTGTTAAAACCAAAAGTAGGATCGATGTAACCTTAGCTATGCAAAATATTCTGGATAAAAATAAGAATAAAATTCCAAATAATATTCAATCTGATCAGGGTAAAGAATTTTTCAATTCACATTAAAAAAATTAACCAGTCGTTTTGAAATAATCCATTATCATACATTTTCCAATACATTTCAATAATTGAAAGGTTTAATATAACTTTTAAAAATTTGATGTGGAAAGAATTTAGCCTTCAAGGTAGGGGAAAGATCCGTAGGTGGGACATAGTGTTGTATTTTGACTATAACATTTTATGTACAAACAAGTTAGTGGAATAATATATACCAATTTAAAGTGCATTTAATGGGCTATCCTTTATAGAAGAAAGTTTAAAGCATAAAAATTCAGAAAAAATTAAACCATTATCAATGAGTTCTGATAAAGGATTAATTTTCGAAGTAGACTGTAGTTATCCTGAGAATATACATGACATGCATAATGATTTCCCATTTTGTACATGAAGTAAAAGATCACCTGCTTCTTCTAAATCTAAAGTACTGAGACTCAGAAAAAAACCATTAAAACCTTTGCAGAAATAGAACCACTTACCTCATGATTACTGGGTAGCAACACTGCCTCTGCACTAGAGATGGGCACGTGAGTGAGTTTTGACTCACACTCACTCACGCTCACGAAATTTTTTTTTTAATCACGCCCACTCACTCTTGGTCTTTTTTGCTCTACTCACACTCACTCACAATCACGTGAGTAAAATTAAGATTCAATCACAATCACGCGTGATTCACGTAATCACGTGTTTTTTTTTAGAATGCATAAAAATACATATTTCATTTGTAAATGTTGGTGAGATTGGTCGACCGAGCGTTCCACCTCTAATACAACATACATCTTTCAAACGCAATAATGATGTTAGGGAGTTTGATAAAATATATCTTAATTTTTAAAGGATATGGAAATGTTAAAGACCTTCGATGTGGTGTTCATATAAAAACCAAAAAATTACCTCGAAAAATAATTCTCCGGTAAAGAATTTGTGTAAAATCTTAGTGAATTGTACCTGGAAAAATGATCTCTGGAAAAAAAATGATCAATAAAAGAATAGTCCGGGGTAGAATTTACCAGGGATGAATTGACTTTGTGAACAACTATTTTTGAAGCGATTTTTTTGGTTACTACATTTATAACTCGAATAAAAACTGGACCCCACCCGAACCTCTAGAAAAAACTAAACGTAATAAACAAAAGGAAATATGACGGTCAGTTTGATTTATTATAGTTCTAAATAGTGGGTATCCGCCTTCCCAAAGCCATCTGAGTTCATGGGGTGGCCCTACTTGTTCTGTAGTTCAGAAAAAAATATAGAAAAATCGAAAAAATTAAAAGTAAGATTTTTTATTTTATGAAATATTCGACTCACTCACACTCACTCACGAAAAAATTTTACTCACGCACACTCAATCACGGTATTTTTTGGTCTACTCACACTCACTCACAATCATGTGAGCAAAATTAGGATTCAATCACAATCACGCGTTATCACGCGTGATTCACGTGAATCACGCTCACATGCCCATCTCTACTCTGCACCACAGTATCGATGTAAGTGTCAATGGTTAACTCGTAATTAAATGCTTCGATAATATTATAGATGTTTAATATATATAATAAAAATATATTTTTGCAAAATAAAACCAGTTGGGAAGGTTAGATTACATGGGAAATATGGTGTTATTATGATAGTTAGAATTATCAAAATTACAGTCGGTCTAAGCCGACTATAAATACCCTACACATATGTGTGGTTACCATTCAAAGTGGTATATTGGTAACCAGGGTATACGAATCCTGAAAATAATTACAAAATTTTAATCGCAGAAGAATTTCCATTCATTTGATAACCATATTTACAAATGGGTAGGTGTACCGAATTTTGATATTTTTTTTGGGAACCACAAGTCGTGTCGGCGGAAAACATTATTTTCATGTATTTGAGCATGACTTCAATATATATTTGACCAAATAAATTTATCTAAGCACGTATACAGTAAAATTGATCTGTAGATGTAAGTTTAATATGAGGTATTTGAACATAAATGGTCAGATCACAGGTCACAATGTACCGATTGCCTAATTTTTTCGCACATACAGCGTAGGTATATAAGTAATCTAAATTATAAATTTCATTTATCTTATTATTCAATTGTTGAAGTGGTAGAGATTTCAACAGACAGACAGACGGACATCGCTAAATCGACTCAGGAGGTCATGCTGATCAATAATATATACACTTTTCCATACCGGAGATTCTCCCATCTGGGTGTTACAAACGGTGTACCAAACTGAATATACCCTTTCACTCTTAGTGTAGGGTATAAAGAGAAAGTACATATATAACTAAATATATTAATAGAAAGTTGTCGGATAAACCTTTAGAAAAAAGTGATTTCATCCGAAAATTTTCGCAAAAAAATTGATTTTATCAACATAAACTCAGCACGAGATCGATTTTCTCAAAACTGGCTGAATGGAACGGGACTAGGTTCTTTGGAGAGAGTAGTTCATTCGCCTTAAATCGTGTATGGTCCCATTAAATGCGTTACTCAACTGTTCGAGAAAATAATGTTTGTCTAAAGGTGTACTGACAAATTTCATATATTTAACGTAACTCAGCACGGAATCGATTTTCTCAAAACTGGCTGAATAATCTGGAACGGGACTAGGTTCTATGGAGAGAGTGGTTCATTGGCCTTAAATCATATATGGTCTCATAAAATGCGTTACTCAACTGTTCGAGAAAATAATGTTTGTAAAGGTCTACTGACAAATTTCATATATTTAACATAAACTCAGCACGGGATCGATTTTCTCAAAACTGGCTGAATAATATGGAACGGGACTAGCTTCTATGGAGATAGTGGTTCATTGGCTTTAAATTGTATATGGTTTCATTAAATGCGTTACTCAACTGTTCGAAAAAATAATGTTTGTCTGAAGGTCTACTGACAAATTTCATATATTCTATGTGAATAATATTCTAAGGGTGAGGATATTCAGCATATTTAAGAACTTTAAAATGTATATATTTAATTAAATATTCCACATGAATATCCCTACCAAATTGTAGTGTATTCCATAAGTGTGCCAGATCGAAAAAAATAATAAGTTTATAAAAATATAATATTATTTTTAGTTTAATATGTAGTGGAACCACAGAGACAAACTGCATGCGTTTTCAAAACAGTTTGGTCTAGAAGATATCCACTTTATAAATATAAAATAAGTTTATAAAAATATATTATTATTTTTAGTTTAATTTGTAGTGTGTTGTAGTTTGGTCCATATACAATATTTTCCCTCTCAACGTTGACTGCCTTGTCATGGCGAGTGGGCTTAAGTAAGAAAGGCGTTTCTGAAACAAAATGTCAAACATTTGAGTTTTAGTTATAAATTCCTAAAAAAATTGTAATGAGCTAAGCTTGTAATGTGTTGAAATTATGTTCACTTTATGAAATTTGTTGAGTAACAGTTGTGTAACGCATTTAATGAGACCATATACGATTTAAGGCCAATGAACCACTCTCTCTATAGAACCTAGTCCCGTTCCATATTATTCAGCCAGTTTTGAGAAAATCGATCCCGCGATGAGTTTATGTTAAATATATGAAATTTGTCTTTAGACAAACATTATTTTCTCGACCAGTTGAGTAACGCATTTAATGAGACCATATATGATTTAAGGCCAAGGAACCACTCTCTCCATTGAACCTAGTCCCGTTCCAAATTATTCAGCCAGTTTTGAGAAAATCGATCCCGTGCTGAGTTTAAGTTAAATATATGAAATTTGTCAGTAGACCTTTATACAAACATTATTTTCTCGAACAGTTGAGTAACGCAGTTAATGAGACCATATACGAATTAAGACCAATGAACCACTCTCTCCACAGAACTTAGTCCCGTTCCATATTATTCAGCCAGTTTTGAGAAAATCGATCCCGTTCTGAGTTTATGTTAAATATATGAAATTTGTCAGTAGACCTTTAGACAAACATTATTTTCTCGAACAGTTGATTAACGCATTTAATGAGACCATATACGATTTAAAGCCAATGAACCACTCTCTCCATAGAACGCAGTCCTGTTCCAAATTCTTCAGCCAGTTTTGAGAAAATCGATCCCCTGCTGAGTTTATGTTAAATATATGAAATTTGTCAGTAGACCTTTAGACAAACATTATTTTCTCGAACAGTTGAGTAACGCATTTAATTGGAACATATACGTTTCAGTGCCAATGAATCAGTTTTTCCAAAGAACCTAGTCTCGTTCCATATTATTCAGCGAGTTTTGAGAAAATCAATACCGTGCTGAGTTTATGTTAAATATATGAAATTTGTCAGTAGAGCTTTAGACATCCATTATTTTCTCGAACAGTTGAGTAACGCATTTAATGAGAACATATACGTTTCAGTGCCAATGAATCAGTTTTTCCAAAGAACCTAGTCTCGTTCCATATTATTCAGCGAGTTTTGAGAAAATCAATCCCGTGCTGAGTTTATGTTAAATATATGAAATTTGTCAGTAAACATTTGACCAAAAATTATTTTCTCGAACAGTTGAGTAAGGCATTAATGAGACCATATACATTTCAGTGCCGTATATTATATCATTGGTATTCTGTTTTGTTGTGAAAGTTCTACATATACGTATACAAAGCATAAAAGTTTAAATGCACGCGTTCATGCAAATGCCCTTAACTGATTTAAATGAAAATCACTAGCTGGCAACAATTTTGAAAATAACTAAAAAAGAACAGATACTCAAAAATAGAGGAAATTTTGTATTAAATTTACCTATGTTGATGGTCTGTCAACAAATCTACCGTCACACAGTGTGCCCCAACGCTCTAAAATCGGGTGAAATTTAGTATTTTCGGAACCACTCAACCGATTTCAAAAATTTAAAACATGTTGTACAGAGAGAAATTGAGAGAACTAAAGTTTTAAAATTGGAGTTTGTATCTTTAATGGTTATGGAGATAAAAATCAGTAAATTTGAAATATTTTTCATGAACAATTTTTCACAAATTGTATAAAATCCAAAAGTTATCTGATTTTTAAAATTTTTTGTTTGTGAAAAGCTTACTGAAAAGGGTGAGAGCTTTTATATGTTATATAGGCAATGTTTTTACTCTCGTAGGTTTGCCATTTACTGCCGAGAGGTAGCGCGGTATAGAAAAATGTTTCTAAGAAATGATCTTGTTAGCCCCAGTCCAGGCTTGAACCGGGGACCTTTCGGCTCGAAGTCCACCACACTAACCACTGAGCTGCCGCGGCTACTTTAAGTGGCGTAAAAATAAACTTTTATTGTCGATTTTTTTTTTTATTTTCCATTTTTATACCCTACACTAAGAGTGAGAGGGTATATTCAGTTTGGTACGCCGTTTGTAACACCCAGAAGGAAGTATCTCCGGTATGGAAAAGTATATATATTCTTGATCAGCAAGACCTCCTGAGTCCTGTCCGCCTGTCTGTCCGTCTGTGCGTCTGTCTGTCTGTCCGTCTGTCCGTCTGTCTGTCTGTTGAAATCCCTACTACTTTTAAAATTGAAGAGCTAGATAAATGAAACTTATAACTTAGATTACTAATATACCTACGCTGTATATGCGAAAAAATTGTGACCTATGATCCGACCACTTATGTTCAAATACCTCATATAAAATGTACATATAAAGATAAATTTTTATGTATACATGCTTAGGTAAACATTTGTAAATATGGGTATCAAATGAATGGAAATTCTTCAGCGATTGAATGTTTGTAGTTATTTTCAGGATTCGTATACCCTGGTGACCTATATATCACTTTGAATGTCAACCACACATATGTGTAGGGTATTTATAGTCGGCTTAGACCGACTATAATTTTGATAATCTAACTATCATAATTACACCTACTTTAAAATTTCCCAAGTGATCTAACCTTCCCAACTGGTTTATTTTTTTTTTTTTTGAAAAATGTACTTTTACGCAAATCTCCGTAAGTATTTTTTTTTTCTTCAGTATCATATACTTTTGTTACATTTTTTTATAGATAACAGTACTGGAATCTTTTAAATGATAAAACTTAACCAAAATATATTTAACCAATCTGGGAACGCAAAGTTCAAGTTTTAAACATTTTATTTTACCTTGACACCCTGCAGACAAGTGTTCAAAGTCGAAAGCCAAATTTTAAGCAAAAAGTTTTAAAGACGAGCTATTTCTACGTATTTTTTACACTTACTTATTTTTTGCCCGGCGAAGTATATGTGCATGGCAGCATTTTTTCTAAAAATACTCATTTTTTAATGGGACTTAGGTTAAAACCGTTATATCTCACTTTATAATATATATATTCCTAAAAATGTTTTAGTAAATCATAAGAATATTAACTATTATATATTAAGTAAAACTTTCATGATGATAAAGTTAATACTTATAGATATATTCAGTCAAATTTTTATTTTTATTCCCTACACTAAGAGTGAAAGGGTATATTCAGTTTGGTACGCCGTTTGTAACACCCAGAAGGAAGCATATCCGGTATGGAAAAGTATATATATTCTTGATCAGCATGACCTCCTGAGTCGATTTAGCGATGTCCGTCTGTCCGTATGTCTGTCCGTCTGTATGTCTGTCTGTCTGTCTGTCTGTCCGTCTGTTGAAATCCCTACTACTTTTAAAATTGAAGAGCTAGATAAATGAAACTTATAACATAGATTATTAATATACCTACGCAGTATGTGCGAAGATCGGCGAGATCGGTCCATTGTGACCTATGATCCGACCACTTATGTTCAAATACCTCATATAAAATGTACATATAAAGATCAATTTTTATGTATACGTGCTTAGGTAAACTTGTTTGGTCAAATATATATTGACATCATGCTCAAATACATGATAATAAAGTTTTCCGGAGAAAAGACTTGTGGTTCACAAAAAAAAAAAACGAAAGTCGGCTTAGACCGACTATAATTTTGATAATCCTAACTATCATAATTACACCTACTTTTAAATTTCCCATGTGATCTAACCTTCCCAACTGGTTTTTTATATGTTTTATTTTTCTAATTTTCAAAAAAAAAAAGTATTCAGAAACTATATACAGATTCCCTTTATATTTGCTGCATATATTCCTTGAAATCTCTTCTTTCCAATGATACCAAACACTTAAATATTTACTTTACATATGTGTGCAAAATGACATATTAATTAACATCATGATTCATCAAAATTTCATATTTTTTAATTTTATTTTGATTTTGCACACTTCCAGAAAAGTTTTCAAAGTGCAACCTAAAAATTTAAGTATGCAATTTGAAAGAAAAGTTAGTTCTTAATATTTTTTAACCTTACTTATTTTTTGCCCGTCGAACTATATATGCAGGATAACATTATTTCAGGAAAGATAAAATTTTCAAAAGGACTTGTAATAAAACCGTTATATTTACCCTTATAATGTATATATTTTCAAATTATTTTTATTAATTTTGAAGTATATAAAATTATTATATATTCGGTAAAAGTTTTATGAAGATTGCGTTACTATAGTGTTAGATATGTTCAATCAAATTCAATGTCAGTTTTGCTTAATTTCCCATACGAAATACAAAATTATCTACACCAGAATCAGGTTTAGTTGTTGTATGGGAAATTAAGCAAAATTGAACATATCTAACACTATATTAAAGTTATCATCATAAAACTTTTACCGAATATATTATAATTTTTGTGAACCACAAGTCTTTTCGCCGTAAAACTTTATTATCATGTATTTGAGCATGATGTCAATATATATTTGACCAAAAAAGTTTACCTAAGCACGTATACATAAAAATTGATCTTTATATGTACATTTTATATGAGGTATTTGAACATAAGTGGTCGGATCATATGTCACAATGGACCGATCTCGCCGATCTTCGCACATACAGCGTAGGTATATTAATAATTTAAGTTATTAGTTTCATTTATCTAGCTCTTCAATTTTAAAAGTAGTAGGGATTTCAACAGACAGACGGACATACAGACGGACAGACAGACAGACAGACAGACAGACAGACAGACAGACAGACAGACATCGCTAAATCGACTCAGGAGGTCATGCTGATCAAGAATATATATTCTTTTCCATACCGGAGATGCTTCCTTCTGGGTGTTACAAACGGCGTACCAAACTGAATACACCTTTTCACTCTTAGTGTAGGGTATAAAAATACTTACGGAGATTTGAAAGTGGAAAATAAAAAAAAAAAAATCGACTTTACAATTTTATATTTACTAACCCACTTGAGATATTTAAAAACAGTTTTCAGTTTATGTTTATTTATGTATTAATTGTTTATAGAAGTCTCAAGATTTCATAACAAAATGTACAATCTATGTATAAATATGTAAAGTAAAGTCTTCAAAAATTAAAAAAAAATCATGTTCTAGTCTATATCTTTAAAACTAATCAAGATATTTCTCATGTAGGCACATTTTCTTTAGATCTCAAGGTACGCTTTTCACAAACAAGCAAATTTTAAAAATCGGATAACTTCTGGATTTTTTACAATTGCTGAAAAAATTTCATGAAAAAAACCCACATTTGTATCTAAAACTAAAAAGGGTCCTGAGGTTACTGTGGTTATCGGATCATGAACATAATAACATATTAATCGTGAGATCAATGTTCATATAGGTAGGTGTATAAGGTTTCGATTTATCTGGGGTACCACAAGTCCGACCGCGACCCAATTTAGTCTGGGACCCAAACAGAGGGGATAGTAGTCCTATAATAAAAATAAGACCATAAATTAAAAATGTTCATCGAATGTTATCTAATGGTACCCTTTGTTTTACAGTGCCATAGTTTCTAAAAATGACTTTTTACATATAAATTTGAAAAAATTAATTATTTTTGGTCTCTGAGTTTAGGTAGCTGTACATATCTCAGTACCCTTTGGAAACAAAATTCAATTTGTGTATTATATTAAAGGTGATCAATACCGACATCTTGTTGGAAAACTACTTCAGATATACACAATGTATTTTTATACCCTACACCTATGAGGTACAGGGTATATTAACTTTGTGCATATATTGTAACGCCCCTTAGGAGGCGTGTCCGGTATGGAAAAGTATATATATTCTTGATCAGCATCACTACCCGAGTCCGTTTAGCCATGTCCGTCTGTCTGTCTGTCTGTCTGTCCGTCTTGCTGTCTTGCTGTCTTGCTGTCTTGCTGTCTTGCTGTCTTGCTGTCCGAATACAGAATAACTTGAGAAATACTGATCAGAATGCGATGAAATTTCGTCTCAATATATTTTAGCCAAAAGTAGGAACTGAGTTTGAAAATGAGCCAAATCGGTCAACGGACACGCCCACCTCCCATACAAGTCACTTTTATATAACTCTTTCGGAACTAATAACTCGAAAAGTATTCAATGTATAGTTATAAAATTTAAAAGTTATTGTTAGAATTTGTCTTAAAATATGTGGTCCAAAAATGGGCGTGATCCGACCACTTTTTTTTTCATTATTTCCCGGGTTTTCATAGTGAAAATTTGATCCGTAAATTATTAAAATCAAATCTATGAAATATTAGCCTTTCAAAATTTTAAATATAGGCGTGGTCAGCCCAATTATATTTTTCAATTTTTTTTTTTAGTTTTTTATACTTTTATATATATTTTTTAATTTATGGGGATATAATACGTAAATTTCTGATATATGAATAATATTCTCAGAGTGGGGAGGTTCAGCATAATTAAAAACTTTAAAATTAAGGTAAGCAATTAAATATCCCACATTAATATCCCCACCAAAGGTGTAGGGTTTTCCATAGTCGGGCCCGACCGACTATAAAAATACGCCCCATGTGACCGAACTTACCCATGTGACCTAACTTTCCCAACTCGTTAATGATTATTTTCACTTAACAAAGTCAGCATATTTCGAAAACCAAAAATATTTGAATTTGATTTTTTTTTAAGAATAACATTTGTACCATTTGTACCAAACTTAAGTTTGATATTTAACCTAGTTTTTTGTACCATTTATTCAAGAATTAAAAGATAATAGTTACTTCACCAATTATTAAATTAATTTACATTGGACATACTTAAAAACTATATTTTGTGAATATTTGATTTTTAATTATGAAAAATACACCAACACATCTAAAACTGTGATTTGTCGAATTTTTATCGAACTTTCAAAAACGGTATTTGGACTTATAGTTGTACAACGAAGATATACAAAAAATATGTATATTTTTTAAAAACTATGGCGCATTAGTATAGACAATTTAAAGTCAAATTTAAATTCAAAATCATCTATTTGACATTTTATTCTATACAAAAATTCTAAAAAAGTCGAATTTTTTTTAAGTCGAATTATTAAAGTTGTCTAAAATTGTCTAAAAATTGTCTAAATCTATAGTTATGCGCCTATAATGTTTAAATTCGATTTAATATTGATACCCCGAGACAAAATGTATGTCATTTTTCAGGAATATTTCCGGCCAACACACATAAATGGAATATTTTGGGAAGTGTATAGCAGGTTGTAAAATTTTGTGGAATTTTAATGACAGATTCACGGCATATTTTGGGATCAGGCAGTTCGGGCAGACAGCTTGTGATACAGACTCCTCCTATCTCTTTTTAAAATATGTCAAACAATTTTTCTAAACTGCCTCGACCCTGCCTAAAATTTTTGTCTTGGGACATTTTGATATAGATCTCAAAATATTTAAAACTCGAATTGTGTATTCTTCAGAATCTTTGTCAAAATACAATGGCGCATATTCGTAGACAATTTAAAGTCAACTTTAAATTAAAAGTTACCCGCTATTTTGGGCAATTTTAACAAAGATTAAAATGTCAAAAAGTTTTTTTAAGTCGCAAAATTTAAAAATAGCGAACAATTAAAAAGGTAATTTACAGAATATTAGTAATTTTTACACAAACGCTCAATGTAGAGAGAAAAGCTCAAAAAGGCGTAAACTATTCAAATAACAATCAAAATTAAAACAGCGAATTACTTACAGAAATTTATCGTCTTTACAAGCGCAAAATTATCAAAACAAACACAAAATGAAAATGACGCACATTTACTTTGTAAATTTTTTTTTTTTTTTGAAAACTTGACGCCTTTTTCTATATTTTGCGATGTTTTTAAAAGCCGCAAACATTCTGCCTTTTAGGCACTCTTTCCATTTTGTGTTTATTTTTTTGAAAATTTAGCGCGTTTCTTTGTAGTTTCCGGTCTTTTAAAAAAGCCTAAAAATTCTGAATATTAGGCGCATTTGCAATTTTATGCTTTTTTGAAAATTTTGCGCCATTTTATATATTTTGCACCCTTCTGTAGAGGCGCCAAAATTTTGTAAATTAGGCGCATTTGCAATGTTATGCTTTTTTGAGCATATTGCGCCTTTCTCTATATTTTCCGCACTTCTGTAGAGACGCAAAAATTTTGTAAATTAGTCGCATTTGCAATTTTATGCTTTTTTGAACATTTTGCGCCTTTTTGTATATTTGCGCCCTTCTGTAGAGGCGCAACAATTTTGTAAATTAGACGCATTTGCAATTTTATGCTTTTTGGAAATTTTGCGCCTTTTTCTATAATTTGCGCCCTTCTGTAGAGGCGCAAAAATTTTGTAAATTAGACGCATTTGCAATTTTATGCTTTTTGAACATTTTGCGCCTTTTCCTATATTTTGCGCCCTTCTGTAGAGGTGGAAAAATTACAATTTTATGATTTTTTGCAAATTTTGTGCCATTCTCTATATTTTTCGCCCCTCACTTGGATCCGCGCTTGTCAAATTGTGATATTGTGGAAAAGATATTGGGGCAATGTTTCCTGTTATATTAGTAAAAATATTGTGTTATACAAATTATTTAATTGATTTCCCCAAGAAAAAATTTCAATTCGAAATTTCGTGACCATAAATCAATGAAAAGCAACATTTTGACTTTACCTTAGATATGATCTGAATTGCAAAAGAGATCCGCGAATCGAACCGTAAATAAGAGCAACAAGAATACATCGTTAAATATTCTTAAACTTCATAAGAAGAAGAATATTGTACGATTTCCATCCATAAAAGCCAAAGAAATTTAATTTCAACAATTCAATGAACTGCAATATCTGCAAACAAATATCTGCTGTATACTTGAAATGTTCGATCTGGTCGAACTTGCACTTTGTTTTTCGTATTTTCTTAAGTAGTTACATCCAGAAAAAAATCATGGTAAATTAATAGTATTTCAATAGAAAAACAATTATTTATACTATTAAAATTGGTCGTACTATTAGTTTAATAATATTCAAATTTTTAATACAATATGATGTTGCACTATACATTTTATAATGTATTATTTTAATTACGATAAGCATGAACTATAAATATGAATTGATAATTTTATGGTATAGTCGAATTACATTTTCCTATGTTTCCAATAATTGATTGTAATACTTGAGTTTGCATATATTTTTGAGTCCGTTGCAATAATAGAAGTTCGAAGTATTATTTATTTTCTGTAATAAATAAAACAATAAGTTTAAATACACTGGCTTGTGCCAATGCAACTCTTGCTTGTGCCAACGCTGTTATCCAAGCTCGTTTCAAGACTGTTCCGAGACTGGAATAATAACTATGTTACAAGCCTGTATCCCAGGCTTGAAATCTAGGAATTACAAATATTCCAGTCCTGTGCCTATCTTGTTATATCAAGGTCTGTGTGGAATCTGTGAGTGACGATTATGCCAGGCTTATGTCTAATCTAAACTAATGAGGCTTGTTTGAAATCTGGGAATGACAAATGTGCCAGGCTTGTGTGGAGTCTGTGACTAACGATTGTGCTAGCCTTGTGTCTGGCCCGATATACCAAGCGTTGGTAGTCAAGCTTGTAACAGGGCAGCCTGGAAATTCCTACCTGGGATGATAAGGGGCTAAATAAACTTTTATATAAAATAGAAAATAATTTGTGTTTGTATTCAAACGTCGTGGGTCTCACTCCTACATGTATGTTTTAAACTAACAAAAAAATATTGGTATAAAAAAAGCATTATATGAGAATTGACCATTTATAAAGTAGCATGGTTTCATAGTAAAACGTCAACATTAATTATAAAATACATCTTTTGAGAAATAAGTGAATGAAATATTTGTCAAAAATACAAAACATATTTTGTATGACAATCAAATGTATAAAAAAATTTGCAAAACTCAATATTTTTAAAATGCCATTGTCCACTTGTGTAACTTAATTAATATGTGTTCTTGTTTCCAAATTCATTGTCCAAATTGATTTAAATATTATTTTTTTGATATATTAATTTCTGATCTAATTAATTTAGTAATGGTTCCAATTCCAGTTCCGGTTCCGGTTCTGGTATTCTGTTCCAGTTCCGGTTCTATAAAAAATAGAATAACGATTCCAGTTCCATAAAAAATTTCAAGAACGGTTTCAGTTCCGGTTCTATACAAATTAAACGTTTCCGGTCCGGTTCCGGTTCCAGTTCCGGTTCCACCCGAGCCCTGTTTTAAATTACATAAATGTATGTCAGAATGTAAGTAAGAACGTACATAGCCAAGTCTGTTTGGTCGCTCGTATGGCAGAACATTCGTCTGTTGTATTAAAGGCTCCGAGTTCTAATCCCAGTCAATCGTATTTTTTTGTTATATATTTTTTTTATTATATGTTTTTTAATATCTGCGGAATATTTTGGTTCTTTAATTTTTATATTTTCTGTTTCTATGTTTATATTTTTATTAGTTAGTTAAATTGAATCAATATATGAATTTCATAATAAATATATTTAAATAATTTGATGCGGTTTTTTAACCGAAAAAATAAAGATATTATTATTGTTTTAAACGGTATTTGTTTCGGATATTTTACCGGTGAAGTGAAAAAAATAGTTCATAACTTTGCTTAGAGTAAAAACATAGCTTTAAAATTAAAAGCACTTTTTTAAACAATTTATTTTCTGTCAACCAGGTACCAGTTAATGTGTTTCCACGGCGATACACAAATTTTATTTTTGTTAGAACAGAGACGAAAGCATTCCAAAGTTATTTCAAGTATTTAACAAATATGTTCTTCTTTTTGGTATGGTAACAGTTTTTCTATCGATAATTATTAATTGAGCGCCAAAATATGCACAATCGATATTTAATAGTGGTAGAACAAGCGTCTGTCACGCCAAAGGGATCGGGTTCGAATCCCTTTGGCGTGAGGTGAACTTTTTTATTTCTCAATTAATTAAAAAAAAAAAATCGCCCTAAAATTGACTCTGTTATATATTCGCCGTGATATGTTATTAAAACCCATAATATGTTATTAAATTCGCTCCGTGCTAACTTCACACCAGTTTTAGAATAGCGTTCATATGTAGAAGAGTTTAATAATACAAGCTTGGATAAAATATTAGACATTATCTAAAATTTTTCCTATAACACCGCTTAAAATATATGAAATCAAAATTGGAATAAGTCCACCTCGTTGGATTAGATGTTTTCTCTTTGATCGTAAAACAGTTTTTAAGCAGCAAAGTTTTCTAATGACATGTTTATAAGATTAGACAAAATTTTAAGCAGGAAAATGGTTCGAAACACGCAGACAAACAAGCTACCTATACGTATTGAAATCACATTTTATATGAAGCATTGAAGTAGGCATAGGGGAGAATGTGGACAAAAGCTGCTACACCCACATTAAATTCTAGAAAATACCATGACATTGTCATTGAGTTTATACGAAAGAATTGTGTATTGACCAATTTTAATAGGATTTGAGGGAAGTTTTTTCTTGGTGTAGTTCCCTGCTATAGCATGAAAACAAAATTGATAGGGAAATGGCAGGCGTAGGTAGGGTATGGTATCCAAACAGGTGTAAGCAAAATGGCTCAGGCGTATGGTGAGTAAAGTGGGTAAGGTGGGCAATAACACTACACAACAGCCATTCTGCGCAGCAGTCAAGGTTATTTTTTTATTATGTAAAATGACGCCCTTATTCCGAAAATATGGTTTAATAATGTTTCTTTGGATAGGTTTACAAAATATGTATAAAATGTGAGCGGATCACGATTATTTTTTGAGCACCTATTGATAGATGATTGCTTGCAATTAATTTTAAATTTTATAACTTTATCTCTAATACTTGACGAGATATGTGATCCTAAAAAGTAAACCCATATTTCGTAGTGGATGTAGTAGATTACGTTGACTATATCAACTAATTTTCGAACATTGAATTACTATTCTACTAAAATATATTGAAAATAAATTTCACATCATTCGGAATAGCAGTTTTAAAGTTATCGAGTATAGGCGGACAGACAGACGCTCATGTCTAAATCGACTCAGAAAGTGATGTTGACCAAGAAAATATATACTTTTTCATACCAGTCACGCCTACTAAGAGGCGCTAAAATATCTTCACATATATTTTATAACTTGTAACCCATGGGTATTGGGTATAAACATATTATGCGTTTTTTTTTAGTTAATACCCAATTGTAATGCTTTCACATGATTTTTTCTGTTCTCAAAACGTATCAATAGATTTCTTTTATTTTTACATCATTTTCTTTAAAAATGTACAGGCTAATTTTACAATATTACAAACTGTGCATCTTGCGTTTTCAATTTTTCGCCGTTTTTTAAATGCATTTTTTAATAAAATTTTGGTCTACAAAATTTACATTTTTCGATTTCTTCTCTAGAGTTTTCTTAAACCAGTAAACCAATTCCAAACTATTGTAGGAAATGTTTATTAAATATTTAATTATCTTTCATTCGATATAACAATTGCGTTTATGGGTTTTATTAAACGCGAAACATTTACAAATATATGTGACCACCTTTTTGCAAGCTCAGTACAAAAGTTATTGTCCAAAATCTCGTAAACCTATCCGTAGAAAATTTTTTAATTCATATATTAAAATTATGCGAGTAATTTCCAATAATACAAAAATAATGCAATTTACTGCGCAAACTTTTTTTTCTCATTTTTTTGTGTAGTGTAACCTGGAAGCAAAATGGTAGGGAAAGGTAGGGATCATAAACATATGATTTAGATCATGGGTGACCATCCATAATACCCTCAACCAAAACTTCTTGTTGTACAACAGCACCGACAAATTTAGTTTGTTGTATTTTCGCAAAAATTAATCGCTTCGACGTTTTGTACAACAAGAAGATAATGTTGTGGGCGAAAATGGCAAAAAGACCCAGTCGCTGGTCACCTCCTGATGTAGATCAGCATAGATCGCGGCGATAGGGAAAATATTCACTTAACAAACCGACGGAATGAACACCGATTAAATAAAAAAACATATTAATTTGAAGCGTAACAAATAACGCTTTCAAAATTCAAAATGCCTGCTACGCAATGTGTATTTCCTACCATATTCCTGTTAGTTTTCCTCAACTCTATTACTATAATACCAGTTTCCTCGCATATTTTTTGTCTGGGGAACTTTACTAGATCGTTTTTCTTTAATTTATGATTTTTATGTAAAACATTAAATGCAATTGCATTTCGCAATTTAGATTTCGCATTTTTAAGAGGATATAGAATATATTTGTTCTCCTTCAATCTTTTCAGTTTGGACGTCATTTTGAAAATATTAGATCTGAATCTTAATGCGTTATGTGCTTGTTGTGTAAGATCTATTAATAAATAACCATACACGATTAGAAATTTTGGACTAAATTTTAATACAATCTGACTTACATATATGACCACACCAGAAATGTATTAAAATTTAATGCATGTCAAGTATTAAAATAAATTTGTAATCTGACGTTGTATTTAATTCTAATACAGTTTGGAATATTTTCACTGGTGAGAAAGAGAGAAACTTTTAATACAATGTATATTAAAAACAAACGAATTTAATACATTATGGAATATAATGTTATACTTCGCATTTATAACAAATTACAGATTTTAATATAATTTGTATTAAATTTTTGTACACTGTTATAAAATATTTTTAGAATATCAAATTTTAATAAAAATGGAAAAATGACGTACAACTTCGGGACTGCACCACAAATTTCACCAAGTGCTCGTGGTAGACTTATGCTCCGAGCTTACTCCAAATTTAGCTATTGGAACTTTTATCAAATGTATTTCAAATTTTAACCAAATTTTAAGACTAAGAAACTTGCCACGAGCGCCTTGTTGAGGCTGCAGAATGAAGTGCGTTTTTCAATTTCTTCACTTTTATAAATTCGTTATTAAACTGTCTTCACACTTGACAAATGTCCCCTTCATTAAAATAATTGGCACAATTTTCATTCAATGGACTTTTTTAAATTTAAAAATATTTTTTAGTTATGTTCTGTCATTTTGACGCACAACAAATTTGAACGAACAAAAGATAGAGAGAAAGCCAAGAAAATGACAGCATTTTTAAAATATTTATCCTTTACTATATTATAACGTAAGTCAAACTGTATTATTTTTTCAGAACAGATAATAATGAGATAGAAATATAGAGAGCACGTGTTTTTTGTATTATATTCTATACTTTTTGTATTAAAATTTGTACATACTCACTTATTTATTCCGAAGTATATTCAATTTTAATACCAATTTGATTACAAACCAGTTGGGAAGGTTAGATCACATGGGAAATTTTAAAGTAGGTGTAATTATGATAGTTAGGATTATCAAAATTATAGTCGGTCTAAGCCGACTATAAATACCCTACGCATATGTGTGGTTACCGTTAAAAGTGATATATAGGTCACCAGGGTATACGAATCCTGAAAATAACTACAAACATTCAATCGCTGAAGAATTTCCATTCATTTGATACCCATATTTACATATGGGTAGGTGTACCGAATTTCGATTTCTTTTTTGGTGAACCACAAGTCTTTTCGCCGGAAAACATTATTATCATGTATTTGAGCATGATGCCAATATATATTTGACCAAAAAAGTTTACCTAAGCACGTATACAGTAAAATTGATCTGTATATGTAAATTTTATATGAGGTATTTGAACATAAGTGGTCGGATCATAGGTCACAATGGACCGATCTCGCCAATTTTTTCGCACATACAGCGTAGGTACATTAGTAATCTAAGTTATAAGTTTCATTTATCTAGCTCTTCAATTTTAAAAGCCTTAGGGATTTCAACAGACAGACAGACAGACGGACAGACAGACAGACAGACGGACAGACGGACATCGCTAAATCGACTCAGGAGGTCATGCTGATCAAGAATATATATACTTTTCCATACCGGAGATGCTTCCTTCTGGGTGTTACAAACGGCGTACCAAACTGAATATACCCTTTCACTCTTAGTGTAGGGTATAAAAATGTTAATATTTGGGAATGTAGACATTTTAATTCCAAATGTATTAAAAATGTCTGTAATACAATTCATGGATTAAAAATTAGTCAAAGATTTTGAACCGTGTAAACACTCTCAGTAAAAACGTTATATACACGAACTAATTCTTTATAATTTACAGGATAAATTTTTCTTGCCAAGCATTGTATTTTATCTCTAGAAACATTACTATATATTTTGTATTCAATGATACATCACTTGTATATGTTCCCTTATTAAAAATATTTTGCGTTACTAAAACAACTGATAAATTTATGTGAACCTTTTGTAAGTAGTTCACAAACTTTTCTGTTAAATGAGTCTAACTTTAAGTCATCTAAAATAATTAGTGTAGATTCATTGGCGGAATTCTCTAAGTCATCTTGAAACCTTCAACAAAATTTACATTATCAATTTCTGGTAATGAGTTTTTCTCAGTAATAGGAGAACTAATTAAATGTTTATTGGTAATAAGATTAATAATAAATGTCGATTTGCCACATGAGTTAAGAAGTTCATGTAAATGAATTGCACCGACAAGCAAGAAGAAATTTTAAACGGCGTAGGTTTATTCAAAAGGGTATTTCAGATACTTAAAAAATTGATCTTGTAGAAATGATACCTTTTGCAAAGATTAATAAAAGATATAAATATTTACTAACTGTTATAGATGTTTTTTCTAAATACGCATTTGCTTTACCTGTTAAAACCAAAAGTGGGATCGATGTAACCTTAGCTATGCAAAATATTCTGGGTAAAAATAAGAATAAAATTCCAAATAATATTCAATCTGACCAGGGTAAAGAATTTTTCAATTCACATTTAAAAAATTAATCAATCGTTTTGAAATAAACCATTATCATACATTTTCCAATATGAAGGCTTCAATAATTGAAAGGTTTAATAAAACTTTTAAAAATTTAATGTGGAAAGAATTTAGCCTTCAAGGTGGGGGAAAGGTCCGTAGGTTGGACATAGTTTTGTATTTTGACTATAACATTTTATGTACAAACAAGTTAGTGGAATAATACATTCCAAATTAAAGTGGGCTATCCTTTATAGAAGAAAGTTTGATGGTTACATAAAGTTTTAAAAAATACAACCTACTTTCTTAAGAACAAAAAAAATGCAAAAAAAAATTGGTCCGTTGGTTGGGCCACCACGAAAAATCGTTAAACCTGAATTATTTTAATTATATTATCGTTTTTCAACCAATCTGTATTATTTTTCATTTAATGGAAATTACAAAATCATGAACTAGTGATGGTTATACATTTTGATATTTTATACGTAAATATGAACCGAAAACCATAAATTGAAAAATCATTCTAAATTAACTAAATATGTTTCGATCTCTATATTAAAAAAAAATCACTATGACACTTGCATTTGAGCAATTATATGCTAGGAAAATATTTTTGAGTGCTTCTAATAATGAGAAAATGGGTGGTCCAACCTACGTACCTTGAGTGACCTAACCTACGTCTTTATCAAATTTTGAGGAAAATTCTACAAATTTTTCTGCATTTGAGCAATTATATGCTAGGAAAATATTTTTGAGTGCTTCTAATAATGAGAAAATGGGTGGCCCAACCTACGTACCTTGAGTGACCCAACCTACATCTTCATCAAATTCTACATATCAGGAAAATTCTACATATTTTTTCTGCATCAAATTTTGATAGAAAATGTGTTTACATTATAAAAAGGAATTCTTTAACGAAATTTTAATGCATATAACTTTAATTTTATAACGTCGCTGATCTCGAATCTGAAGTCCGTTTGAACTCTTGAGAAAACTGTCATACTCTTTTTGGCAAAAATTTTCCCCATAAAAAATGAGATGAGGTCCTCAAACAACAAAATGAAACAATTCTGACGATGACACATATTATTGTGCGTCTAATTCAAAAACCCGACAAGAACTAGTTTTTGTTGATACTATAGCATCTGACTTACAACACGTAAGTTGTATTAATAACTGTCTTCAACGATAACTTGACTTGGTATTTACTACAGATAGTAACAATGCTGTTGTATCAAAATCTGCTCATGTTCTATTGGGCATTGATGCCTATCATTCACCTCTAACCATAATTTATCAATCTGATTGCACAAATATTATTAATAGTCAATCCGCAGACAAGGCTTATGAATTTAATTTTGCAAAAGCCAACTTTTCTATTTTAAATGAATTGTTGTCTGCGAAAATTGATTTAATTTCAGACTATATTGATAATAACGATCTTGATGCTTCCATTACTGTTTTTACTATGAACTATTTTGCTGCATAGCACTATCAGTACCATACAGCCTTAAGTTTACAAAGATCTCAACATATATATGGTACACTAAGGATTTGAAGGTGTTGCGTAATTCTAGGAATAGAGCATGGAAAAAATATATCAATAGTCAGGACCCAAATGACCTAGAAACATATAACAGAATGTTTCTGGAATTCAAGTCTAAATCGTCGCTATACTGATTATATTGAAAAAATTAAGCTAAAGATATTATCAGATCCTAAAAAGTTTTGGGGCTTTATAAATACTAAAAAAAAGAGTGACGGATTTCCAGCATCTTTTAAAAATAATGACGGATTCACTAGTGACCCACATGTTATATGTGGCTTATTTGCAAATCTATTTAAACAATCATTCTCTATGGATTCGTTTGACACTGATGTCAACTTTCTTGACTACATGCAATCTGCACCTAAAACTTCATTAGTTTCTATCTCATTTCCCCAGAGGAAATTTTACAATATATTTCGATTATCGATGATGATCTTAATTCTGGACCAGACGGTATCCCAGCAACAGTTATAAAGAAATGTGGTTCATCGCTATGTTAACCACTGTGTTCAATTGAGTAAACATCGAGATAGTAAACACGTCTTCATCTCTGCTCGTACTTTTATCGCGTTAATTACGTGATTTAACTAGTGTATCAGTCCACAAATTTCACTGATTGTTTATAAATTG
Source organism: Dryomyza anilis (assembly GCA_951804985.1). Taxonomy (NCBI): domain Eukaryota; kingdom Metazoa; phylum Arthropoda; class Insecta; order Diptera; family Dryomyzidae; genus Dryomyza; species Dryomyza anilis. Next base: position 35,549,117 of record OX638135.1, read on the forward strand.
ATTTGCTACAGTTTGGCAATCAATTTTTGTGTACTCCAAACGTGTTTATGTGCGCAAACTTTAAATTAAAGTTCTTCAATTGTTGCGCAACAGAATCATTTGCTGTTTTGTTTATCATGTTGGTGTTTTCGTGCTGCCGCTAAATGTCACCGAAGCCAACGCGTAATCGCAAAGAAACTTCGCCTATCTCTATCTCCCGCGCTGCGCACTCTCCATCAAATAAAGCACGGAAACTGGAGGAGGGAGAAACAAATACTATTATAACGCAAATGAAACTCATGGAAGATCGTTTCAACAACACACTGAGCAACAAATAAACCGTCTCTCGTGCGAACTCTCTGCTCTAGAGAATAAATTAAATAAAAAAAATAGAGTGTGAGAGAAATGAAATCAACTCTTGTATCGGAGAATTAAATAGTAAAATATCAATAATTGATGCAGAGTTGAGCCTTCTAAAAAATCTAAAAGCTGAAGTGGATCAACTAAAAATGGAATTGGCGACTAAAAGTGGTAATAATAAAGATTTCACGTCGGATGCCATTATCTTCGGCATGAAATCCGGAAACATGAAGAGCATTTTTAATCAAATCTGTCGCTCTATCGATTTCCATGTGCCTCAGATTCGAGGCATCTTCCGTACCCATCACCACCCCCATCACCCTAATACCGCTGTCATCATCAAATTTTACTCTCCTTACTCAAAGGTTTTTCTGAGTATAGGAGAAGAGAGAGAGCTGCGGTAACTTTGAGAGGGGCTGGCTTTGATCTGGATAACAAAGTGTTTATCTATGAGAGCCTCTCTGTTGATGCGAGAAAAACACTGCAAGCAGGCATTAAATTGAAGCGCCAAAATAAAATATTTAATGTTTTCTCCATACGTGGAGTCATACATGCGAGAGTCCACAAAGATGATGTTGCGACGGCTGTGCATAGCGAAGAAGAGTTCGATGCACTGGTGTCCAAAAATATTAGTACATCTAGTGTTAATTAGTTTACTGTATTCACAATATTTGCATAATTTAGTAATATTTCTATATTTATTCTTATTATTGTCTTACTCTTCACCTTTTTTTAATGTGAAGATCTTTGGTTTGATTATTTTTGTTCACTATCTGTTGATCATAATGGATCGATCTTTTTGAAAAGCTTTTTGTTATTATTCTGACTATATATTTTTTATTCTTGTTCTTTTATTTTTATTCCAAATGAATTCTAGACTATCCAGTAGCGCTGATGATAACAATAAACTTTTAATAGATATATTTTGCAAACAATATGATGGACTATAAATTGTTCATTTTAATATGAGAAGTTTAAACTCATCAAAACTTGACTACATTAAATATGTATTCGAAAACTCTAAAGTTGATATTATTTGTATTTCTGAGACATGGCTTAATCATGACATATCTAATAGCTACTTTGACATTGCCAATTATAGACTATTCAGAAATGACAGGATTTGTAAAAGGGGAGGTGGGGTTGCTATTTATTGTAAATCTTATCTCAATACAAGACTAATAAGCAAATCTTGCCGGTCTGACATCGAATTTATTAATGTGCAAATAACTGATCGTGATATCAAAATACTTGTTTCTTGCGTCTACAATCCCAACAAATGTTTTAATATTGAACCTATTTTCTGTGATCTATGTTAACGTGTTACTTATTTTGACTTTTACTCTATTTGTGGTGACTTTAATATAAACTTGATTACTAAAGACAGTGTTTCTGACAATTTTCGCGACAAAGTTACTACGGCTGGAATGACAATTATAAATTCTACGACTCCGACGGGTTTTGCTCCTAATGTGACTCCTAGCTTACTTGATACTTACTTCTATCGAACGCTTCTTTATTGTTGTTTTTTGACCAAATATCCTTTATATTTGACCATGATCTTCTTTTTTATACTCTTAATTTTAATGTTTGTTCAAATTCTAGACCTATGACTGTGTCGTATCGTAACTACAAGTTTATTAATTATTCAATGTTGTATGAAAACATGTCGTGTATTTGTTGGAATGATTGTTGGAATTATAAGTCTGTTGACGATAAACTAAATGTTTTTGTCTTCCACGTTTATAAAATGTTTGATAGTTTTGTCCCGCTTCGTACCATGATTGTTGATAATAAATCCTGTCCTTGGTATACCTTAAATGTCTGTTTAGCAATTAAGAAAAAAACAAACTATGTTCTTAATGGAAGAAGCATCGTTGTAGTGATAATTGGGAGCTTTTCAAACATGCCCGTAATGTGGCTGTATCAATAATTAGGCAGTCTAAGAAAAAATATTGTTATCGTAAACTTAACTGCTCGCTTCCTTCTAAATAACTCTGGAAAAATATTTGTCAATTTGGTGTTTGTAGTAAAGATAATGCGGAGTGTAATATCGACCCCAATTTATTAAATACGTTTTTTCTATCCAACAACTCGACTGGTACCCCGATGTTGACAAATTTGCATTTAAAAATGTTGTTGAGGATGATGTAATCATTACTATAATGAATATTAAATCAAATGCTGTTGGTGATGATGGTATTCCCTTACGTTTTATCAAATTAATATTACCATTCATTATTGGTCCACTGACACACATCATTAATCATTGTTTTACTACATCATGTTTTCCTAACTCATGGAAAATAGCCACAGTAATTCCAATAGCAAAGGTCACCCATGCATGCAATATGAAGGATTTTAGACCTATTAGTATTCTGTCATCGTTTTCAAAAATTTGTGAGTCCCTTATGGCTAAGCAAATTAAACAGCACCTAGATAAATTTAAATTACTATCACCGTATCAATCTGGCTTCCGGTCTGGACATAGCTGCGCGACTGCTATGCTCAAAATTTTTGATGATATACGCATGTCACACGATATTGGTGATACTACTTTACTATGTTTATTAGACTTTTCCAAGGCCTTTTAAGAAGCCAGATTCATTATTTGGTTTTAATCATAATTCAGTAATGCTAATTGCGAGCTATCTTGAGTGCAGAAAGCAAAGAGTTAAAATAAACAGTGTATTTTCTGATTTCAATATTATTAAAGCCGGAGTGCCTCCAGGATCTATCCTTGGGCCTTTGCTTTTTAGTGTGTTTATCAATGACATTTTCTCCGTGTGTTGCGACATGAAAATGCATGCTTATGCAGATGACATCCAATTGTATTCGTCGAACCGTATTAGGCTAGTTGAAGATTTATGTTGTAGATTAAATGAAGATCTTTTTGCAATTGACAATTGGGCATTTGACAATGGTCTGTGCCTTAATGCTAATAAATCACATTTTACCTATCCTAAGGATAATATCGACCACAACCAACTACCTGACATATTTCTAAGTGACAAAAAATTACAAATAGTTGACAAAGTGAAAAATTTGGGATTTTATGTAAACTCTAAACTATCATGTACTGATCATGTTAATAATGATATTAAACGAATTTATTTAACAATTAGATGTCTCAGACTATCTGCCAAATCTATTCCCTGCGAGACAATTAATATGCCCGATAATTACGTATTCGGAATTAGTATATAGTAAACTTGATTCACACTCATCGCATAAATTACTAGATTCATTTAATGATGCTGATAGATTTGTTTATGATTTTAGACGTTTGGAACATATATCGGAAAAGAGTAAAGATATATTGGGTTGTAGCATTACAAACTATTTGGACGCAAGGAATTGTATCTTTTTACAGAAGTTAATTAATTGTAAGACCCCATCTTATCTCTATGAAAAGCTACGTATCTGTGTTTCTATTAGATAATACCAAAATATACTTATTTGCACTCTAAAAGACTGTTTTTGATCAACGCCATAAAACTCTGGAATTCGCTCCCGTTAAATATAAAATCTATTGTCAGTACTAATTGCTTTAAGCTTTCCATTTTTTCATATTTTTCTAATCACCCTTAATAATTTTTATTTGTATTACTTATTTGCCGAACCAAACTTCTATTAACTTTTAGGCCTATATTTCTTTTTACCTATATATCTCTTTTAATACTTTCCTGTTCTATTTTTCTTATTCTCAATTCACTTATTATTAAGTTCAATGTTCAATTTATTAATGTTAATTTTGTTTATTTATAATTTAATTCTCAAAACAATGTCATTATGTATGTCCTCTCTTATTATTTTAATCTAAATTTAATTATAACCAGTTGGGAAGGTTAGATCACATGGGAAATTTTAAAGTAGGTGTTATTATGATAGTTAAGATTATCAAAATTATAGTCGGTCTTAGCCGACTATAAATACCCTACACATATGTGTGGTTACCATTAAAAGTGGTATATAGGTCACCAGGATTTACGAATCCCGAAAATAATTACAAACTTTCAATCGCTGAAGTATATCCATTCATTTGATACCCATATTTACAAATGGGTAGGTGTACCGAATTTCGATTTTTTTTGTAGAATCACAAGTCGTTTCGCCGGAAACCATTATTTTCATGTATTTGAGCATGAGTCAATATATATTTTACCAAAAAAAGTTTACCTAAGCACGTATACAGTAAAATTGATCTGTAGATATTTGAACATAAGAGGTCGGTTCTCAGGTCACAATAGACCGATCATGCCAATTTTCTTGTCCAGACAGCTTAGATATATAAGTAATCCAAATCTAAAGTTTCATTGCTCTAGCTCTTCTACTTTTTCTGTAATCGTGATTTCAACAGACAGACAGAGGGACAGACAGACAGACGGACGGACATCGCTGAAACGACTCAGGAGATCATGCTGATCAAGAATATATACACTTTTCCATACTGGAGATGAGTGTTACAAACGGCGTACCAAACTGAATATACCATTTCACTCTTAGTGTAGGGTATAAAAATTGTTAAGTTGACGATAAATGATTTTCTCCATGTTGTTCTTCAAAAGAACCCAAACTTATTGTACTAATTGCTTAAATATACAAATACAAAAAAAATACAATATTTATCAAATCAATCAATTAAAGTAACTTTCCTATACTTTGGAAAAATTCATTTATAAGCCCAATTTATAAAAAGGGCTGTAGAAATGACGTAAATAATTATAGGCCTATCGCCAAACTCTCATCAATACCGAAACTGTTTGAGCGTATTGTGTAAGATCATATTAAGACATGTAATTGACACACTTTACTGGAAGATACACAGTGTCCAACTTATTGGACTTTACATCATTTTCAATAAACTGAATAGAATCTGGAAAACAAATGGATTGTATTTATACAGATTTCAGTAAAGCTTTCGACAAACTTCCTCACAATTTAATTTTATTTAAACTAAATGCTCTTGGATTTCCTAAATTCTTTGTTAATTGGATTGGATCTTATTTATGTTATATACTAAATACAGTACTTACATTTATTAATTTTTGCCGATGATATGAAAATATATAAAGCAATAACTAACGAAGGTGGCGTCCTACTACTCCAGTCCGACTTAAAATCATTTGAAACGTGGTGTTTTAAGAACCATATGTCATTTTCTCGATAAAGAAAAAAATATAATATAATATAATAGGTTGGCGCTACAGTCCTGTGTAGAACTTCGGCCGAGCTCTCTCACCATTTTGAGCTGTGCGTGTTATATTTTTACTCAAAGTGGTGGGACCTACAGTTTATTGCCGAATCCGAACGGCGGGTGAGAGCTTTTCATAGGCAATGGTTTTACTCTCGTAGGTTTGCCATTTACTGACGAGAGGTAGCGCGGTATAGAAAAATGTTTCTATGAAAAGATGTTGTTAGCCCCAGTCCAGGCTTGAACCGGGGACCTTTCGGCTCGCAGTCCAACGCACTAACCACTGAGCTACCGCGGCTACAATTATATTCTAAAAGAGAAAAATGTTTGTCGCGTTCACGTTATGAAAGATCTTGGTGTGTTTGTTGACTCTAACTTATCGTTTAATTTTCATATTGAAAATATATGTAAAAAAGCGTCATCATTACTTGGTTTTATCAAGAGATGGGCTAAAGAATTTAATAGTCCCCTAACAACTTTCACTCTATATTGCACTATATTTCGATCACATTTGGACTATGCTAGTCAAGTTTGGTTTCCTTTCTATAAAATATATATTGACCGTATATATTGACCGTATTGACCGTACAGAAACACTTTGTATGTTTTGCTCTCAATGGTTTGAATTGGGTAGATTACCTACATTTTCCTCCATGCGAAGATCGACTAAAACTACTAAATTTAAAGACCTTATATATATAGATATACCTTACATACACCAACTTATTACAGGTGGACTGGATTCCTCTGAACGTCTTAATTATGTTAAATTTAACCACAATCGTAGAAGTAGTAGAAATGGTGATACTACGTTTTATCAATCATACAGTAGAACTAATTATGTTGTTGCGTCAACCTTCAATCGAATATGAATTTAGTAAACAATTGTCCACAGTACAATATAAATCTGTCAAAAAATAAATTCAAATGTAGATTAAAACTGTAATCTAACAATTGCATACTTTGTTCACGAGCCCAACTATTTTTAGGGGGTAAATATTTTCCAGCATTCGTGCTGTGAAAGTGCAAGCTAGCTGTATTAGCTAAAACTCGATTAATATAAATGGTCTTAGACTCGGCCTTTAAAGAGAATGATATAAAAATCATAAGTTTTGTAGTTTGTTCATTACATTGTGTGCAAAATTTTCCGCAGCATAAAAATTTTTATATATTCTTATGAAGTTCAATATTATAAAAATAATGGCGTTTGCAGTTTTTTTCCTAGACTTTCTGTTTCAAGAATATACGACAAAAGCGAAATACTGTGTTTTAAGGAATACTTTTGTTTGGTAGAGGTTAAGCTTATAGATTCAAAATAAGCACAGACGAATTAATATAATAATGCAGTTTTAAAAATGATATAATTTGCTAAGCTAAAACTTAAAGACAAGAATGGTGTTCACCTGGATGCCAAGAAACAAATACACAAAAATTATTTTTTTTTATCCCAAAATTTGCTACTTTATTACATATATTTCGAAAACCGTGATGTATTTTTAAAACCAATATCAATAATCAATGTGTGAGCATTTATGTAAATTTTAGATACAAGATATATGAGTGGGACTTTCCACCTAACTCCTACCATACAAAATCATGCCTAAAAACAGAAATTTTCATTTTTGTCAAATATCCTTGAAACGAATGTCTAGGAAGAAAATTAAATACACCATTGTTTGTAGAATATCGAAATACACAAGAATATATTTTTATTTAGCTTTTGAAAAACTTTGTGAAATACGCCTGCAACGTTATAAACAAAGTACAAAATACATTGTTCTTTTTAGCTTTTTTATTATTCTGTTTAATCTGAGGCAATTTTGTTATTTGAAGACCTCACCTCATTTTTTATGGGGAACATATTTGCTGAAGAGCGTATAATAGTTTTCCCAATGTCAAAATTTTTAATTAGTAGGGTTAAAATTCGAAAAACGGGGGTTATAGAAAAGCGTTGGGACGATAGTGTCAGAGTAAAAAAAATGCGCCTTTTCATGATAAACATCATTGCTGAAGAGACCAAATCTGTATCTTTTGAAATGAAAATATTTTGAGAACTGTCTTCAAACACCATAACGGACTTCAGATTCGAGATCAGCGACGTCATGTTATCCTAAAATCGTTATTAAATCGGAAGATGGAAGAAAAAGTTGGACATTTGTTGCACTGTGTTATCAAGGAGAATTAATAAAGGAGAATTTATGAAGAAGAATTACTTAAAACAGAAACATCAAATACTTATCTAGTTGAAAAGGTTATAAAAGTAAAAGAGGATATGGTATGTGTCAAATGGTTAGGTTTTAGAAGTGAACATAATTCATGAATCAATTAAAACGATTTATTAACTAAGTAAACTAGATTTGTATAATTTATTATAATTATGCAGGATTATTAAAAGGATTAATGACACTGCGTATCGGATTCAGAATACTACAGGCGTCAGACGAAAAATGAAAGTCGTACATTTAGAAAGGTTGACGCAATATAGAGAAAGAGAGGATTAATATTTCTTTGGGATGAACAGATTTAGGTAAAGGGCAGTGTTACGAAAATAGGTAATTTGCTCCACTGTGCAAGTAATCAACAATAATAAATGAGACGCAAGTCAATTCAGCGCACTGAGCAACCTTTTGCAACACTTTCGCCTTGTTACAGTGTTCTTTAATCTGCTCTTAAATTTTTAGTGTTTTATAGTGTTTATCGCGCTTTATAATTAAAAATTTTTAACAGTGCTCCCTAATAAAGCAGTGCTTCAGTGTTTTTAATAAAAATTTTAGTAAAAAACATTTTCTGTAGTTTATGAACATATACAAAAACAATTCTGTGCATTATTTTTTGACATTATTTATACAAAGACTTTCTGCAAATTTTAATTTTCTGTTGTTTACTATTCTTTTGACATTTTACCTTCATAAAACGATTGCATAGTTTAAGAACTCTTGCTGTGAACTGTTATCAATTTATTTAAACCATTGCATACTTTTTGGGTCATCTAGATTTAATAACTATTTCAAAAGTGATTTGTCCTATTCCAAATTGCAATGAACAAGGTGAGACTTTGCAATTTGTTAATTGCTGGTTATGCGACAACTTTGCTCATGCCAAGTGCGCAGGGTTATCTCGTCGCGTAATTGACATTTTAAACGATAACAAAGGCTTACGTTAGTCATGTAGTAAATGTAGACCGGCAGACATCGATTTATATAAAATTTTAAAGCAAACAAGGAAAGGATTTATTGAAATTAGCAAGGAACTGTCTTCTCTAACGGCTAAATTCCAGCATTATGAATCACTTTTCAATGATTTTAAATGCATGGATGAACCGTCATCCTCTCCGAAAAGGAAGAGGACATTGAAAAATAAACAAAAGCTCCCTGCTACTGAATCATTGCCAGAAATTTCTAACCAAATAGAAATTGAAATAACTCCCTCCACACCAGTTAATACTGATAACCGTGATACAATTGCAAACCCGACTACTAGTCAAACTTTAGCAACTGACCATGGCACTAATTTAGAAACCATACGGAAGGAATTAGTTGTAGTTCCTCAAAAAAAATCAATATTTGCATCTCGGTTTGCACCTGATACGACAGTTGATGATATAAAATATCACATTTTTACACGTATTGGCTCCACGTTAAATATGTCTGATATTTTAGTATTCAAATATAACTTTCAATATTCTAGGATGAAAGCATCTTTTAAAATAATTGTCCCTGAAGACTTCTTTGATACCATAGTAAAAAATAAATTCTGGCCACGAAATACTTTAGTTCATGAATACATATATAAAAATAACAATAGACCTCCTAATGTTGTTCATATTTCATCTTGTCCTAATGGCGTTTCTTCAAAAAACATCCAGTGAACAATGATTTTACCGTAATTTATCAGAATGTGCGTGGACTTAATACTAAATTAACAAAGTTATATTCAAACAGTTTCGGCTTTTCCTGCGACATTTTAGTTTTTACTGAAACTTGGCTTCGCGGAAATGTCTTAAATACAGAAATTCTTTGCAATGACTTCCAAATTTTTAGGAAAGACCGACATTATAAGATAGGTGGTGGAGTTTTAATTGCTACCTGTTCTTCCTTAATGACAGAACTAATCGATGCTCCTGATACAGATAACTTAGAATTTGTTTGTGTTTCAGTAAAATTTGATTTTCATTACTTGTTCTTACATAATTCCATGCTCTGATTCTGAAATATATGCCAACCATGCTAAAGCAATTGAAACCATTCAGGATAAACTTAAGCCAGACGACTCCCTTATTGTATTAGGTGACTTTAATTTACCTAATGTTATTTGGAATATCGCTGATGACCTTCCTTATTTAATTCCTTCTTTCAGCACAAACTGGATTAATGAATTTTTGGGCAATCTTATGGAACTATCACTTTACCAAATTAACAATATTTTATATAATTATGAAAAAACACTTGATCTTACATTTGTGGATAATATATTTCTTGCATCCATAAATCGTACCCTTCCTTTGTCCTTGCCTGAGGATCCCTACCATCCAACAATAGAACTTAGTTTGCAAATACGCAACAACTCAAATAGTTCTGATACTGATAACGAGATTGTCCCTAAAGAAAATAATTATTGCTTTAAAAGAGCTAATTATACAACTCTTAACACACCTCTTTCCAAAATTGACTGGTCGCTGGTAATTACGGAGTTAGACTTTGTGAGTTCTGTTAAAAAATTTAATACCTGATTGTTTTAAAGAAAATATTCCCAAAATAAAGCAATTTCGTAATAATGCACCTATTTGGTCAACACGCGAGTTGAAATCTGTAAAAACAGCAAAAACCGGTATTTTGAAAAATACAAGAAATACGGTTGTATCAACGATTACATTTTATACTCACAGACACGATAATTACCAATATCTAAACAAACTTTGCTACAATAATTATATTATAAAATTAAAAGATAATTTAAAAACCAATCACAAACAATGTTCCAACTTTATCAACATGAAACGAAAGTCTTCTGTGTATCCTCGCCAAATGGCATGGAACGACAAAGTATCCAAAACCGACATGGACATTTCTTATATGTTTGCTAACTTCTTTCAAACGACTTATTCCGTAGAAAATCACAAACATAATGTCATCTATCCTTTCACATTAAATAGAAGCAATTATATTAAAATGCCGACATCCAATACAGTTTTAAGGTACCTCAAAACAATTTCAATATCATATTCGGCGGGTCCTGACTTCATACCTAGTTGTGTATTAATGTGGTGTGCGGATATTTTACATAAACCATTAACCACATTATTTAATTTGTCCCTTAAGACAGGTATATTTCCGGATATATGGAAGGAATTATTTATTATTCCCCTGTTTAAAAGTGGTAGTAGATCTAACGTTGTAAATTACAGAGGTATTTCAAAACTAAGTGCTATTCCTAAATTATTTGAAAAAAATCTAACAGATCAGCTCACACATAGTTTTCTATCAATTGTTTCACCGTATCAGCATGTATTCTTGAAAGGTAGATCAACATGTACCAATCTGTTAGAGTTCACAAATACAGTAATAAATGGCTTTAATTGTGGATTACAAACAGATTTAGTATACACATATTTTAGCAAAGCTTTCGATAGTGTTAATCACGAATTACTTTTAATAAAACTAGATCTATTGGAATTTCCAAAATGTCTCCTAAACTGGATAAAATCTTATCTGACATCCAGAAAATAGAGAGTGTTATTTAAGGAAGCTACATCAAGGTATATTTCGGTTTCGTCAGGTGTTCCCCAAGGAAGTCATCTTGGCCCAATATTATTTATCTTATTTATAAATGACCTACCGTCAGTTATAAAACACTGTAGAATTTTAATGTATGCAGATGATGTCAAATTATTCCATTCATTTAACGACGCAGTACAGCAATCTTGCATTCAAGAAGATCTAAATAGGTTCGAAGATTGGTGTACTTATAACCACCTTAACCTTAATCTCATGAAATGTTAGTAAACGACCTACTCTCGTAGATGCCCTATTTATATAAGTTATAGCATTTCTGGAATTAATTTAGATACAGTTTCAACCTTTGACGACTTAGGACTATCAATGGACCCTAAGCCTCGTTTTCATCTACACATTAATAAAATGACAAATAAATCTAAAAGTGTTTTAGGATTTATAAAACGCTGGTCTAAAGAGTTTGACGATCCATATACGACGAAATTGCTTTATACCTCACTTGGACGTCCCATTTTGGAATATGCATCCATTATTTGGAACCCACACTATAATATACATAATGACACTATTGAATCCGTTCAAAAACAATTTTTATTATTTCCACTACGAAACCTCAATTGGAATCCGGATATACACCTACCACCTTATGAAAATCGACTAAAATTACTAAATCTTTCAACTCTTAAAAGCAGACGAACAATGCTTGGAGTCATATTTGTATTTAAATTAATTAATGGTGGCATAGAATCAAGTTATCAAAATATATCTCTAAATTGTCCTACAAGGCAAACCTGACAATATATTCCGATAAAATATGTAGCTCTAACTACTCTTTAAATGATCCGTTCCGTCGGCTATACAATGAGTTTAATGAATTATATTTTCTTTTCTATTTTTCTGACTCGATTGACGTAGTAAAAAATAATATCGTTCAACACCTAAATACTTAATTAGACTTTGTATACTGAGACTTTTTTTAGTTAACTGATGATATTTATCTGTAGTTAACTCGCGAATTCTCGTGAATCTGACCAGCTCGGGCTGCTCAAGAAACGGTCACCAATCCGCGCGATATGCGGATGTGCCTCTCGGTCGGTTGGGCAGGTAAGAGGGCGTGGGATTCGAAAAAAAAAAGCAATGTGAGAGAAAAAGATGAAAGATCAGCACTGAAACACATGAGTGCGAATAAGATGCCAATAGCATGCGTCATACACGAAACGAGTAGAAGGTTCTCGAAACATGTCGAGGATTGTCGAAATCTGAATCTTTTATTGTCCATAAATAAAAGATTCAGGATAAAAAAAAAACATAAAAAGTGGCCAAATATGTCAAAGTCGTACGAGCTATAGTTTCTCTAATACTGAGCACTGCAATGTATTTTTTTTATTTTATATGAAACTGCAAAATACTAAAGTTTTCAAAACAGTAAAAATTGTCATAGAAGCCAAAGCCATGCGGGTTATGGTTTCTATTATATTAAGCACTGAATGTTTATTTTTGAAATGTTCATAAGCACAAAAACTAAAACAATACGTTTATTGGAAATACTGACGTGATATGTCGCAAGTTTGCAGTGCATAAATTTACTTGACACATTGATGATATTTAAAATAAAGTCTGTAGGCATTAAATAGATATCTATTCCAATACAACGAATCATTTTAGTTTTTGTACCTATGATAATTTGATAAATATACATTCAGCGCTTAATATAATAGAAACCATAACTCGCATGGTTTTGACTTCTATGACAATTTTTACTGTTTCGATGTGCTTAATATTTTTCCGCAAGATATAATGATACATTTATTAAGACTTCATATAAATATTTCCAATTAACTGCAGAGATTTCTTGAAAATCCTTAATATTGATGGTTTATGGACGATATAGAAAATTAAAATATACTACAGAAGAGATGCTTAGGCGAATGCCTACATTTGGTTTTCAGTTCAGAAATCCATATCTAATACCGTTTTCTAGAAATGTTGCTATGAAAATTAAGGATTTACGAGATTTTTGGGGGTCAATACCTCGAAATCCTGACGTGATAGATCATAATTTTATATAATGATAAAATTTTTCACACATTGAGTATATTAAAAATAAAGCCAAATCCTTGGCACCGATAAATGATACTTCGATTTTAAGCTACGAAAAACTTTAGTATTTTGCAGTTTCATATAAAATAAAAAATACTTTGCAGTGCTCAGTGTTAGAGAAACCATAGCTCGTACGGCTTTGACATATTTTGCCACTTTTTATGTTTTTTAATGGTGAATATTTTGTCCATGGACAATATGATACATTTGCGACACCTTAATATGAAATTAGTCGATTGATCCTTTGAAAATCATTAATATTGGTATTAAAAGGACGAGATAGAAATTTAAATGTACTTCAGATATGAAGCCTTAGAAAGTGTCTACATTTGGTTCTCAGACAACAAATCCATAACTACTACAGTTTTCTCAATAAACCAATGGTAATATTGCGGTCACTTTAGGACCTTTATGGTCATATATCTCGTAAACCTGACGTGATAGGGCATAACTTTCTTAGGAAATTTCTTCAGATTTCTCAAGGACTATAAAAAATTGTCAAATATCTGGCACCGAAAAAAAAGGGGGATTTGGCTGCACTGTGTTATTAATAGAATGCATGCCCATTGACTTGATGCAAAACTGTTGTTTGATTTCAGCGAGTGGTTTGGTGAGAACATCCGTTACCATCTCATTTGTTGACAGATACTCGATTTTGACTTTGTCTTTTCTACTACATCACGAATAAAATGATATTTGTAGTCTATAGGTGTAGTGTCTGGAGGACGGACGTGTCGCGCCGATCTCTTCCATTTTTACACAACTTTCGGTCGTTTCGTCTGTCCTATCAGTTTAATTTTGTTATTACAATATCGTGCTTAGTGTCCTCTAGTGCCGTCTTTAACAAGAGCAATTAAAATTAAATACCATTCTAAAATAAACATCGCGCATAAACCAAACAATAAAATAATAAACAACAAAAAATAAAAATTAATAGCTCCAACTTAACTGCCGCAACACCAACAAAAAAAAATATAACACAAAAACCGATTTTCACCCACGCACTACCTGAAGACTGCCGCCGCTTCGTTTTATAATTGTCAACGCAAGGGGCTTTTGTATGCTCTTTGACGTAACTGCATAAAGCATGATGAATAAGATAAAGCATGATGCTTTATCTTATTCGATCTCAAATATATTGGAGCAATTTCCGGGCAGTGAAATTGTTGTTGCCGGCGATTTTAATGTGGTTGAGCCACTCAGGTCTATCAACACAGGATGGTTGATATGTTGAGTGGTTTGCCAAGTGCAACCAACTCATTCAAATTGTGAAGGAGCCGACGCATATCCCACGCGTCGCCGGGCAGAGCCAAAAAATCCTAGACCATTTTCTGACTTCTCATCATGACAAATATGATGTTCAAGTCCTTGCACCTCTCGGTAATGCAATGACCATTGTATTGATACCGCTGCGTTTTCGTATTCTAGTTTACGCGCTTCTTCGACTAACGCCCCGAGGAGAATTGTATGGTAACTTAAATTGGAATTTGTGTTTCGCAGACAGAGACATAAATGCCGCGGCCTTAATGGTACAAAATATTATTTTATTAGGTATGCGGTCCTTCATACCTTCTAAAAAAATTAGCATAAACCCAAGGACCACTCTTGGATTAATGAGACGTGCAGGATTACAGTCAAATCGAAAGAGGAAACCATTCAGAACTGTAATGCCCTCATCTCACGCAAAAAGTTTCTTCACGAACCAAATGCGCGGAAAAAGGTGCTACTCTACCATAGAGGTAGTAAAAATTTCTGGTCATTTGAAAAAAGATTGAAGAATCAGGCATCCTTTTCTACTCCAAATCTTATTACGAATCGCCAGACCTTCACTGATCCGGTTGAAAAAGCTAATCTTTTGGCAGAATTATTTGCAAATAATTCAACGCTCCCAGCTAGTACTCATCCACTGCCCGTTGTCGACTGTGTTTCTTCTGCAATGCCAGAGATACATTTCCCAACTCGGGCAGTTAAAAACGTTTTAGCAAACCTCAATATTAACAAAGCCTCCGGACCAGATGGTATATCTGCCCATGCGTTGAAGAAGTGTGCGTCAACGTGGCTTGTCCGTTGCGTAGCCTTTTCAATATCTCCTACACGACAGGAGTTTTTTCCATCTTGTTGGAAGATTGCCAATGTCCAGCCAGTTTTGAAAAAGAACGAGGCTACGAATTCTGCCAATTACTGACCCATTGCAATATGCTCTGCGCTCTCCAAGCTAATGGAAAACGTAATAAACTTCCACCTTGTGAACTATCTGGAGCGGAACGATTTCATTAGTGACCGGCGATACGGTTTCCGTAGAACCAGATCTACCGGTGACTTAATGGCGGTCCTCTCCGAAAAGTGGCATAATTGTATTCAACTTTTCGGGGAGAGTAAGGTTGTTGCTCTTGATATTTCCAAGGGTTTTGATCGAGTGTGGCACGAATCGTATCAAAACTAATTGCATATGGTGTCGGTATTACTTTTACTCGATGGTTATTGAGTTTTCTTCAGGGTCATTCAATACGATTTGCGATGGATGGTGTTCTCTCAGAACAAAATTCCATCAATTCTAGAGTTCCGCAGGGTTCCGTCCTATCCCCGTCCCTATTTCTGATATTTATCAATGACCTCTATCATTGACTCAGAACAACAAGCGCCCACACTCTTTGGAGATTGAGAGTAAAAGACGCACTATGATTGACACACTCAATAATGACCTTTAAACAATCTCCGAGTTTTGCAAATAGAGTTGATTTTAATGCTAGCAAGACTCAATGTCGTCTGTTATCTCACAAAAGAATGTATTCACTTCGTTCTCTCAATATGGGCACTGTGCATATTGCGGAGTCAGTCAATCTTGACGTTCTAAACATATCAATACAATGTGACCTCCGCTGGAATGATCACATTTTTGATGTATCGAAAGGCATTACAATGATAAGTGTTCGAGAGAAATCCATGGCCTGATTCCACCAGTGCGTGCGTTCTCTCGTTCTACTCGGGCAAAGAACCAAGCCCACCCCTTCGTAGTCTACTCAGCTCTCAACTGAACCACGCATTACAGAGAGAATTCGTTCTTCAGTCGCACGATACGTTTGTGGAACAATCCCAATGCGTCTGTTTTTCCCGACATTTTTGATATTGGAAAATTCAAAACAAACATTCACCGTCACTACTCCATCTTTCCTCCCTTCCTCTAACCTATAATCCTTTCCTACGATTGACACTGCATTGCATTAATAGGGGTGATAATGATAACAAACCGCTTTTAATTTTGATTTGTAAACCAGTACAATGTTTCGGCTCTTTCATGTCACGTATTTCAAAATGTTGCTTCAAGATCGTTATAAAATTATCTACTATGTTATTGTTGTTTGACGCAATTACTATGTCATCGACATAAATTGCAATAATAATTGTATCCACTCTTGAGTTCAGTGAATATATGGTCGTATTTCGTTTGATTTAATCCGAAGTCTTTAACGACTTTATTAATTTTTGTAAACCATTGTCTCATAAAAGTCATTCTCTTTTAAACCATAAATTGCTTTTATCAATCTGCACACCTTATGTTTTGTCGCTTCCTCGATAAAGCCTTTCGGCTGTCGGATAAAGATTTCTTCCTCTAGATCACCATTCAAGAATGCTGTCGATACATAAAGTTGTCTTAATATTAAATCATTTTCGACTGCTAACGCATATACGAGGCGTAAGGGGCTTTGGCGAACTACAGAAGCAAACGTATCTATGTAATCCACTCCGTACTGTTGAGAGTACCCCTTAGAAACTAACCTCGCCTTTCGTTTATCGATTGTTCCATCAGATTTTAATTTTGATATCAACATCCATTTACAATCAATAGCCGTGCGATCGTATGGTAGGTTTGCAAGCTCCCAAGTATTATTTTTAGTTAGAGAATTATTTTTAGTTAGAGAATTATTTTCTTCTAGCATCGCATTTATCCATTCTTTAGAATCTTTTGATGCCAATGCTTCTTCGTAATTTTGGGGATCATTGAATTTTTCTACTGCTACTACACTGTTTCGGGTGCTTTGGGTAATGCCCACGATCGCAATTGTTGCTTTATTGTGCTCACTGATCGTTCAACATGTTGTAAATCTGTATCAGTGATGCCAACTCATATTTTCATTTTCGCCGATATTCTTAGCAAAATTCCCCAATTGACTATAATATTTCCCGCACAAATGTAATTTAAAGACACTAAGAATAAATAGTGTTTTCACTATATTTTCAATAAAAATCGAATTAATCCATAGAACAATATGTTATTCATTTAATATGTTTTTTTTTTATTTCTTGATTTCTCTAATTTTCGAATGACATTTATCAGAATGTTCGACTTTCTTTAAACTTTACAGACAGATTTTTTTTACTTCATTTTTGTCATTGATATTTTTAGTTTCGAAATTTTAAATTCCCAATAAACGAATTGAAAGCGTTAAAGTCAAAGCATGCTGTTTAAATTCATTTCAAAAATTATTTATTGTAAAAAGATATCGAATCTAAAAATAAAAACGTTTGTTTTAAAATTTTCATATGAAATTCGATCACAAGTTGAAATATGCCCTTATATTCCAATCCTTAAAAATGTAACAGATCCTAATTTAAAATTCCCCGCCAAAAGTGGACTATTCCCCGATTACCCACTAAGACTAAAATTCCCCACAAATTGGGGAATTCCACTCCAGTTGGCTTCACTGATCTGTATGTCCTTCAACATCATAAACAACTATTACATCAGTACTACCAGTAAATGCTTCTTCGTCTGATTCTGGAGTAGTTATTTCAAACGTTTGCTCACCAGTTTCAAGCTGTTTTTCCCTTTCAACTCTCTTATCCAAAATAAACTCATAAAAGCCATTCTCTTCATCTTCTATCAAAATGTCCTTCAATAAATTTTACATCTCTGCTCTTAACAATCTTTCTTGAACCTCCACCTCACAAACGGCATGATTTTGACTTCTCTGGGTAGCCAACTAAAATTTGTCGAAAACGGCGAACATTTGGAACTTTTTACTCCATTCTGTCATTAACTGACGTTTTATACCACAAGACCGCAAATAATCCGAAAAATCATGGCAAACTAATTCTGTCGCATTGTCGCTGCGGATGCATTTTATCTTTTGCCTGTACTCAGTTTAACTTCAGTTTTAAATTCTTTTAAAACTTGCAAGTACTCACTTTTCTTATGCATAAAGTACACGTGTATTTTTCTAGAGAAATCGTCCATAAAAGGTGCGAAGTACAGTTTTTTTGCTTAGAGAATCCACCCTCATTGGACCACATAAGTCAACCACATAAGAAAACCATGATGTATTTTTAAAATAAATATCAATAATTAATGTGTGAGCATTTATGTAAATTTAAGATACAAGATACATGGGTGTGTCTATCCACCTAACGCCTACCATGCAAAATCATTGTTATAAACAAAGTACAAAATATATCGTTTGTTTTAGCTTTTTTTATTCTTCTGTTTAATGGGTGTGTTCGGGTGGTGAACGGTTGGCAATAGCACGGTTGGCAATAGGGCGGATTTACATATAACAAAAATCTGTACCTGTTTGTCCGAGTGGTGGATCACTCGATGTAAGTGGGTGATGTCTTCTGTTGAAGTGTGTTGTAGATTCCTTCTTGTTGTTGTGAGTTTGTGTTCATTGTGATTTGTGTGTTTAATTGTTTATGTTAAATTATTTGTATTTATTGTCGCGGG
The DNA here is from genome assembly GCA_951804985.1 of Dryomyza anilis. Taxonomy (NCBI): domain Eukaryota; kingdom Metazoa; phylum Arthropoda; class Insecta; order Diptera; family Dryomyzidae; genus Dryomyza; species Dryomyza anilis. The sequence continues at coordinate 35,568,201 of OX638135.1, forward strand.
ACCGATTGTCACGTTGACGAGTTATTAGGGTTTTGTTGCGTCGACGGGTTGTTCTTAAACTTTGTATTTTAACTTTTGTCTCGGAGACGGGTGGGTGCGTGCGTTTTAAGAAAAACGAGTGACGATCTTGCACTTTTGAACGTCAAAAGTCAATGCAGCGAGTATCGCTGCAACGAGTGGGTCTGGCGGGCTTGTTCACAAACATTGTGTTTACGTTCTACGTAAACGTTCTGCCCGCCTTGCAGAAACTGCAAAACAAAGGGTCTCTATGTACACATTTTTTGGTCCAGCATAAATACTATACTGTGGGTCAGACCCATATTTTTGGCTCAAAATATGGGTCTGATTAGTTGCTTAATCGGGGGCCACAATGAGTCAGTGGCCGCCGGAATTGCTTGAATTCATTTCTACTAAGTGGGTGCAGACTCATGTGGTGTCTCCCATGACACAACACGACACATGTGTTGTTGCTAGTGCATTTTTCTGTGCTGTGAGATCGGGCCAAGCAATTCACGCAGTAGTGGAAATTCTTCACTACATTATATTTCTCAGACAGGTTCTTCTCCTTGAACCTGGAGCAAGTCGCTAAGCGATGGTCCTGATGGCAAAGTTCGCATGCCATTGGACGGGTCGATGCCACATACTGTCTGTTATGACAATAAGGGCGGGTAGAGATGGGTCGAAATCTTGTACTTTCATTAGGCCTGACGATCCTCACATTACAGCACGGTTGTCATTACTACAGCTGTCGGAGGGTTGGGTCTCTGCAAGTTGTACCTTGTTATACATTGACACAATATTGTTGGACGTGGGTGTGCCCTCAGGAATGGGTCCTGAAACAATCCATCCAAATTTAGTCTCCTGCGCTAACAATGATTCTAACACATTATGCAGGACACCACTTCGTATTATTTTTGGATATAGATCGCAACCTATTATCATATCCACGGGTCGGGTCTTGTAGAACTCTGGGTCGGCCAGATTAAGGCTGGCCAAATTACTGCAAAGGGTCGGGTCGATTGCACAGGTAGGGTCTTAAATACAAGTGCATGCGTTTGAACTTTGAAGTTCGGATCAGTTGGAGAACTCAGTGTCAACTCACAAGATTCTGATGGGTGTTCAGAAATCGTTTGGTTAAGACCACTCACTTTGGCATTAACTGCACGGGTTGGAAGCCCTATACGCTTACTCAATTCTTGGCCTCAGATCCTGGATCAATCAATGCACGCGCAACGAATTGGTTCCCTCTGTGTTCAACGAAGATCATTGCTGTACTTAGAATCATTCTCTTTCCAGCAGTATGTGATTTTTCGTTATTTCCTTCTGTGGGTTCTGTGGGTCAGTGGACTGTATTTGGGTCGTAAATGCTTGGGTCATAGCAGCTGCACTTGTACTGGGTCTTTTATTTAATTCTGACTCTGGGTTTGAGTTCAGATGTAGAAGTGAATGATGTCTTTTTCCACATGTCTGACACTTACACTCACTTCTACAATTTTAAATGCGGTGAGTGATTGCTAAGCAATTGTACCACAATACGACTTTTCTCACGACATCGAGTCTTTCATCCACTTTCATGGCTATGAACCTCGGTCACTCGAGGAGAGTGTGCTGGGCTGTATCTTTTGAAATGAAAATATTTTGAGAACTGTCTTTAAACACCCCAAATTATGAGGAACCCAAGGCTTTTATTTGTAGAGCAAAACGGACTTCAGATTCGAGATCAGCGTCCGCATGTTACCCTAAAATCGTTATTAAATCGGAAGATGGAAGAAACAGTTGGACATTTGTTGCACTGTGTAATTATTTCTAAAACTTAAAAATAATGATACAAATTAAAATAACGGAAAAAATTTGATTTTTGTATAATGGTTTTCGATGTCCCGTCCGGAACCATAGTAAACTGAAAAGTTTTTTAAAGAGTTGAATCCACGGTTTACAAAGCAGAATTTCCAAAATGTAAACATCATGTTTCTGATAATTCTAAAATATTTATGACAGCCAATTGAAATATGTCCCATCCGTAACTTTGAGTACCAAAAGTGTAAAACTACAGTATAAAAAATATAAAAAAAAATTTCATAAAAATTAAAAAAAATATTAGAAACTTAAAAAACTTCTGGAAATTTGAATAGTACACCACTTTTCATTTCGTAATAATGATTATTGATATTGTCATCTACACAATTATTTTTAGCAAAAAATCGTAGTGCGAATTTCTTTCTATACGGAATAAGCTTTAGAAACAAAGTGCATATACAAAATAAAGTAAATTGACTCAGCTATATTCAGAGATAATTCAAAAAAAATATATTGTATGTAGAAAGTATTTTTAGAATAAAAATCGTACTTATAATTTCAATTCGAAATTTTTTGTCCCGTCCGGAATTTTTCTGTGATTTATGATGAAAAAACTATAAACATTAGGAGCAAATTGTAAATATACAAAGAACGCAGTTTTTTTTTAATATTTCGATAAATCATTTGTACGCAAAATTTGCTCACTTTTTAGAATATCCATATGAACCTCGATATTTACTTTCGTTTTTGTCCCGTCCGGAACGCCCATTATTTTATTTATATCTTTTGATCTACCGTATAGAATTCAATAATTTTTTGCAGATGTTTGTCCTATTTAAATACTACATGCACAAAAAAATCAAGTAAATTCATTAATTTTCCTTCGATATATTCAAGTTTTAAGCGTACGAATGTCCCGTCCGGAACCCCAGGAAATGCCCATATGCGACGTAGCGCCACTATCGACTATCGAGTGAATATATAGTCGTATTTCGATTGATTTAATCCGAAGTCTTTAACGACTTTATTAATTTTTGTAAACCATTGTCTCATAAAAGTCATTCTCTTTTAAACCGTAAATTGCTTTTATCAATCTGCACACCTTATGTTTTGTCGCTTCCTCGATAAAGCCTTTCGGTTGTCGCATAAAGATTTCTTCCTCTAGATCACCATTCAAGAATGCTGTGGATACATCAAGTTGTCTTAATATTAAATCATTTTCGACTGCTAACGCATATACGAGGCGTAAGGGGCTTTGGCGAACTACAGGTGCAAACGTATCTATGTAATCCACTCCGTACTGTTGAGAGTACCTCTTAGCAACTAACCTCGCCTTTCGTTTATCGATTGTTTCATCAGATTTTAATTTTGATTTCAACATCCATTTACAATCAATAGCTGTGCGACTGTATGGTAGGTTTGCAAGTTCCAAGTACCTACTAAGACTAAAATTCCCCACAAATTGGGGAATTCCACTCCAGTTGGCTTCACTGATCTGTATGTCCTTCAACATCATAAACAACTATTACATCAGTACTACCAGTAAATGCTTCTTCGTCTGATTCTGGAGTAGTTATTTCAAACGTTTGCTCACCAGTTTCAAGCTGTTTTTCCCTTTCAACTTTCTTATCCAAAATAAACTCATAAAAGCCATTCTCTTCATCTTCTATCAAAATGTCCTTCAATAAATTGTACATCTCTGCTCTTAACAATCTTTCTTGAACCTCTACCTCACAAACGGCATGCTTTTGACTGGGTAGCCAACTAAAATTTGTCGAAAACGGAGAACATTTGGAACTTTTTACTCCATTCTGTCATTAACTGACGTTTTATACCACAAGACCGCAAATAATCCGAAAAATCATGGCAAACTAATTCTGTCGCATTGTCGCTGCGGATGCATTTTATCTTTTGCCTGTACTCAGTTTAACTTCAGTTTTAAATTCTTTTAAAACTTGCAAGTACTCACTTTTCTTATGCATAAAGTACACGTGTTTTTTTCTAGAGAAATCGTCCATAAAAGGTGCGAAGTACAGTTTTTTTGCTTAGAGAATCCACCCTCATTGGACCACATAAGTCAACCACATAAGAAAACCATGATGTATTTTTAAAATAAATATCAATAATTAATGTGTGAGCATTTATGTAAATTTAAGATACATGGGTGTGTCTATCCACCTAACGCCTACCATGCAAAATCATTGTTATAAACAAAGTACAAAATATATCGTTTGTTTTAGCTTTTTTTTTATTCTTCTGTTTAATGGGTGTGTTCGGGTGGTGAACGGTTGGCAATAGCACGGTTGGCAATAGGGCGGATTTACATATAACAAAAATCTGTACCTGTTTGTCCGAGTGGTGGATCACTCGATGTAAGTGGGTGATGTCTTCTGTTGAAGTGTGTTGTAGATTCCTTCTTGTTGTTGTGAGTTTGTGTTGATTGTGATTTGTGTGTTTAATTGTTTATGTTAAATTATTTGTATTTATTGTCGCGGGACCGATTGTCGCGTTGACGAGTTATTAGGGTTTTGTTGCGTCGACGGGTTGTTCTTAAACTTTGTATTTTAACTTTTGTCTCGGAGACGGGTGGGTGCGTGCGTTTTAAGAAAAACGAGTGACGATCTTGCACTTTTGAACGTCAAAAGTCAATGCAGCGAGTATCGCTGCAACGAGTGGGTCTGTTCACAAACATTGTGTTTACGTTCTACGTAAACGTTCTGCCCGCCTTGCAGAAACTGCAAAACAAAGGGTCTCTATGTACACATTTTTGGGTCAGCCAAGAGCATGCGATACAGCAGGCTAAGTTAGCCACATCGACATAATTCTTTTTGGCTCAAAATATGGGTCTGATTAGTTGCTTAATCGGGGGCCACAATGAGTCAGTGGCCGCGGGAATTGCTTGAATTCATTTCTGCTAAGTGGGTGCAGACTCATGTGGTGTCTCCCATGACACAACACGACACATGTGTTGTTGCTAGTGCATTTTTCTGTGCTGTGAGATCGGGCCAAGCAATTCACGCAGTAGTGGAAATTCTTCACTACATTATATTTCTCAGACAGGTTCTTCTCCTTGAACCTGGAGCAAGTCGCTAAGCGATGGTCCTGATGGCAAAGTTCGCATGCCATTGGACGGGTCGATGCCACATACTGTCTGTTATGACAATAAGGGCGGGTAGAGACGGGTCGAAATCTTGTACTTTCATTAGGCCTGACGATCCTCACATTACAGCACGGTTGTCATTACTACAGCTGTCGGAGGGTTGGGTCTCTGCAAGTTGTACCTTGTTATACATTGACACAATATTGTTGGACGTGGGTGTGCCCTCAGGAATGGGTCCTGAAACAATCCATCCAAATTTAGTCTCCTGCGCTAACAATGATTCTAACACATTATGCAGGACACCACTTCGTATTATTTTTGGATATAGATCGCAACCTATTATCATATCCACGGGTCGGGTCTTGTAGAACTCTGGGTCGGCCAGATTAAGGCTGGCCAAATTACTGCAAAGGGTCGGGTCGATTGCACAGGTAGGGTCTTAAATACAATTGCATGCGTTTGAACTTTGAAGTTCGGATCAGTTGGAGAACTCAGTGTCAACTCACAAGATTCTGATGGGTGTTCAGAAATCGTTTGGTTAAGACCACTCACTTTGGCATTAACTGCACGGGTTGCAAGCCCTATACGCTTACTCAATTCTTGGCCTCAGATCCTGGATCAATCAATGCACGCGCAACGAATTGGTTCCCTCTGTGTTCAACGAAGATCATTGCTGTACTTAGAATCATTCTCTTTCCAGCAGTATGTGATTTTTCGTTATTTCCTTCTGTGGGTTCTGTGGGTCAGTGGACTGTATTTGGGTCGTAAATGCTTGGGTCATAGCAGCTGCACTTGTACTGGGTCTTTTATTTAATTCTGACTCTGGGTTTGAGTTCAGATGTAGAAGTGAATGATGCCTTTTTCCACATGTCTGACACTTACACTCACTTCTACAATTTTAAATGCGGTGAGTGATTGCTAAGCAATTGTACCACAATCCGACTTTTCTCACGACATCGAGTCTTTCATCTACTTTCATGGCTATGAACCTCGATCACTCGAGGAGAGTGTGCTGGGCTGTATCTTTTGAAATGAAAATATTTTGAGAACTGTCTTTAAACACCCCAAATTGTGAGGAACCCAAGGCTTTTATTTGTAGAGCAAAACGGACCTCAGATTCGAGATCAGCGACCGCATGTTACCCTAAAATCGTTATTAAATCGGAAGATGGAAGAAACAGTTGGACATTTGTTGCACTGTGTAATTATTTCTAAAACTTAAAAATAATGATACAAATTAAAATAACGGAAAAAATTTGATTTTTGTATAATGGTTTTCGATGTCCCGTCCGGAACCATAGTAAACTGAAAAGTTTTTTCAAGAGTTGAATCCACGGTTTACAAAGCAGAATTTCCAAAATGTAAACATAATTTTTCTGATAATTCTAAAATATTTATGACAGCCAATTGAAATATGTCCCATCCGTAACTTTGAGTACCAAAAGTGTAAAACTACAGTATAAAAAATATAAAAAAAAATTTCATAAAAATTAAAAAAAAATATTAGAAACTTAAAAAACTTCTGGAAATTTGAATAGTACACCACTTTTCATTTCGTAATAATGATTATTGATACTGTCATCTACACAATTATTTTTAGCAAAAAATCGTAGTGCGAATTTCTTTCTATACGGAATAAGCTTTAGAAACAAAGTGCATATACAAAAATAAAGTAAATTGACTCAGCTATATTCAGAGATAATTCAAAAAAAATATGTTGTATGTAGAAAGTATTTTTAGAATAAAAATCGTACTTATAATTTCAATTCGAAATTTTTTGTCTCGTCCGGAATTTTTCTGTGATTTATGATGAAAAAACTATAAACATTAGGAGCAAATTGTAAATATACAAAGAACGCAGGTTTTTTTTTTTAATATTTCGATAAATCATTTGTACGCAAAATTTGCTCACTTTTTAGAATATCCATATGAACCTCGATATTTACTTTCGTTTTTGTCCCGTCCGGAACGCCCATTATTTTATTTATATCTTTTGATCTACCGTATAGAATTCTATAATTTTTTTGCAGATGTTTGTCCTATTTAAATACTACATGCACAAAAAAATCAAGTAAATTCATTAATTTTCCTTCGATATATTCAAGTTTTAAGCGTACGAATGTCCCGTCCGGAACCCCAGGAAATGCCCATATGCGACGTAGCGCCACTATCGACGCACCAAATATCCCAGCTCTTATTCTCAACCCCACCATGGACTTCACCGATTTTGCAACTCTCTGCAGTTTCTACAACTCTCATGACTGTTTCTGCGCAATTAATCTGTTCTTTACAGTTAGCCTTATGCCCTCTCCGTCCACACTTATAACATTTAAAAGGAAATATTGTCCGGACATACCTGAATATGCTGGATGGGTGGGGTTATCTTGCAATAATAATTGTATCCATTCTTGAGTTCAGTGAATATATAGTCGTATTTCGATTGATTTAATCCGAAGTCTTTAACGACTTTATTAATTTTTGTAAACCATTGTCTCATAAAAGTCATTATCTTTTAAACCGTAAATTGCTTTTATCAATCTGCACACCTTATGTTTTGTCGCTTCCTCGATAAAGCCTTTCGGTTGTCGCATAAAGATTTCTTCCTCTAGATCACCATTCAAGAATGCTGTGGATACATCAAGTTGTCTTAATATTAAATCATTTTCGACTGCTAACGCATATACGAGGCGTAAGGGGCTTTGGCGAACTACAGGTGCAAACGTATCTATGTAATCCACTCCGTACTGTTGAGAGTACCCCTTAGCAACTAACCTCGCCTTTCGTTTATCGATTGTTCCATCAGATTTAAATTTTGATTTCAACATCCATTTACAATCAATAGCTGTGCGACTGTATGGTAGGTTTGCAAGTTCCCAAGTATTATTTTTAGTTAGAGAATTATATTCTTCTCGCATCGCATTAAATGCGACTTCGTCTGATTCTGGAGTAGTTATTTCAAACGTTTGCTTACCAGTTTCAAGCTGTTTTTCCCTTTCAACTCTCTTATCCAAAATAAACTCATAAAAGCCATTCTCCTCATCTTCTATCAAAATGTCCTTCAATAAATTGTACATCTCTGCTCTTAACAATCTTTCTTGAACCTCAATCTCACAAACGATATGCTTTTGACTTCTCTGGGTAGCCAACTAAAATTTGTCGAAAACGGCATACATTTGGAACTTTTTACTCCATTCTGTCATTAACTGACGTTTTATACCACAAGACCACAAATAATCCGAAAAATCATGGCAAACTAATTCTGTCGCATTGTCGCTGCGGATGCATTTTATCTTTTGCCTGTACTCAGTTCAACTTCAGTTTTAAATTCCTTTAAAACATGCAAGTACTCACTTATGCATAAAGTACCCGTGTATTTTTCTAGAGAAATCGTCTATAAAAGGTGCGAAATACAGATTTTTGCTTAGAGATTCCACCCTCATTGGACCACATAAGTCAGTATGGATCAACTCAAGTATGCATTTTGACGATTTCTCATGTTTTTGAGAAAAGAGTTCCCTAGTTTGCTTTCCCCAAATTCATACTGTACATAACAGGTTTTTCTTTCTAAATGCGGGTAACCCAGAAACCATTTTCTTGGATTGCAAGAAACCCAAGTGCATTAAATTTAAGTGCCCGTATCTCTTAATCCTCGTTTATCTTTTCAAATCCTCGTTTATCTTTTCGGTGATTTCTCTGCAAGATTGTTTGCACTTTACAGACTTTACTAAAAACAACCAATTTTCCATATTTGCTTGAAGGAGAACATCTCCATTTCTTATAATGAGTGCCTTGTTCAGTTCCATTAAGACTTGACAGTTGTTTTCAGTTGCTTTAGTTGTCGATATAAGATTGCAGCGTAATTCGGGTACGTATAAGGTCTTAAACAAATTTATAATGCAAGTTTCATTTCCAACCGTAATATTTAATTTAACGGTACCTATACCCTTTACGTCTAGTTCCTTTTCGTCAGCTAGTCGGACATTGCCAGAATAACTACGGTCAATGTAAATAAATGACATTTCTATACAAGACATATGGGCATTTCCAGAAAAACGTCAACCACGACCGAAAAATTCAAAATTCTCAAATCTTTGAAACAACGATGGATTTGAAATCTTAAATATCTGAATCTAAATATACTTATAAAAATTCTCATAAAGTTACGATACTATGATATATGTAAATGTACCAATTGTTCACGTAAAGGGTTTTTTAACAGGGACGCTACAAAGGCAGAGCGACTGGGACAGCAAACGACGGCATATTTCTTGCCGCTCTTTTGACATTTCTCTTCAGTAAGGTTTGCCATTTCATGATGGAAAGATATACGAATTCGAATTTCGGAAGTAAATTTTAATAATTTCGACTCGTTGTTGGAAAACCCTTGAAAAAACTTTTGTAGCGCTCTTATTGAAAATCCCTTTATTTTGAGTAACCAAATTAATTAACTGTAAAGACATACAGATACAAAATATTATTTTCTGTTTCTTCTGGTAACAAAAATAACACAGTGCAGCAAAAATACCATATTTCGATTTGATAACGATTTTAGAGTAACGTAGGGTCGCTGATCTCGAATCTGAAGTCCGTTTTGCTACATAAGAGATACGGTTCCTCACAATTTGGGGTCAAATATGAACAATTAGGGTGTTTAAAGACAGTACAAAAAATAATTTAATTTCAAAAGATACAGGTTTGGTTTGGCATTGATGTTTATCATGAAAAGTCGCATCGTCCCAACGCTTTTCTATAACCCTTGTTTTATCGAACTTTAATCATACTAATTACAAATTTTGACATACTGCGTGAACTCTTGAAAAAACTATAATACTCTCTTCAGCAAATATATTCCACATAAAAAATAAGGTGGGGACCTCAAACAACAGAATCGTCTCAGATTCAGCTATTTAACAGAATGATGAAAAAACGATAAACTTTGTATTTTCTTCATTACGTTGTGTGAAAAATTTTCGGCAGCATAAATAAAAGTTATATATTCTTATTAATTTCAATAATATAAAATTAATGGCGTTTGCAGTTTTTTCCTAGACGTTCTGTTTCAAGGATATACGACAAGAGCGAAATGCTGTGTTTCAAGGCATACTTTTGCTTTGTAGAGGTTAAGCTTATAGATTTTGGATCCAAAATTGATATAATTTGCTAAGCTAAAACTTAAAGACAAGAATTGTGTTCACCTGGATGCCAAGAAATAAATACCCAAAAATATATTTTTTTATTTCCCAAAATTTGATACTTTATTACATATATCTCGAAAACCATGATGTATTTTTAAAATAAATATCAATAATCAATGTGTGAGCATTTATGTAAATTTAAGATACAAGATATATGAGTGTGACTTTCCACCTAACGCCTACCATGCAAAATCATGCTTAAAAACAGAAATTTTCATTTTTGTCAAATATCCTTGAAACAGGATGTCTAGGAAGAAAAGTAAATACGCCATTGTTTGCAGAATGTCGAAATTCACAATAATATTTAAAACGTTATAAACAAAATACAAAATATATCGTTTTGTTAGCTTTTTTATTATTCTGTTTAATGGGTGGATCTGAGGCAATTTCGTTATTTGAGGACCTCACCTCATTTCATATTTGCTGAAGATGGTATGTCAAAATTTTTAATTAGTTGGGTTAAAATTCGAAAAAACGGGGGTTATAGAAAAGCGTTGGGACGATGGTGTCAAAGTAAAAAAAATGCGCATTTTCATGATAAACATCATTGCTGAAGATACCAAATCTGTATCTTTTGAAATGAAAATATCTTGAGAACTGTCTTTAAACATCCTAATTGTTCATAGTTGACCCCAAATTGTGAGGAACCCAGAGCTTTTATTTGTTGAGCAAAACGGATTTCAGATCCGAGATCAGCGACCGCATGTTACCCTAAAATTGTTATTAAATCGGAAGATGGAAGAAAAAGTTGGACATTTGTTGCACTGTGTAATTATTTTTAAAACTTAAAAATAATGATACAAACGGAAAAAATTTTGATTTTTGTATAATGGTTTTCGATCTCCCTTCCGGAACCATAGTGAACGGAAAAGATTTTTAAAGAGTTGAATCCACGGTTTCCAAAGCAGAATTTTCAAAATGTAAACATCATTTTCCTGGTAATTCTAGAATATTTTTGACATATGAAATATGTCCCGTCCGTAACTTTGAGTACCAAAAGTGTACAACTTCATTATAAAAAATAAAAAAAAATATTCATAAAAATTAAAAAAATATTAAAAACTTAAAAAACATCTGGAACAGTACACCACTTTTCATTTCGTAATAATGATTATTGATATTGTCATCTACACAATTATTTTTAGCAAATAATCGTAGTGCAAATTTCTATACGGAACGTCCGGAATTATTCTGCGATTTATTATGAAATAACCGTAAGCTTTAGGAACAAAATGCATATACAAAAATAAAGTAAATTGACTGAGCTATGTTCAGAGATAATTCAAAAAAAATATATTGTATGTAAAAAGTATTTTTAGAATAAAAATCGTACTGATAATTTTAATACGGAATTTTTTTGTCCCGTCCGGAATGTCCCGTCCGGAATTTTTCTGTGATTTATTATGAAAAAACTATAAACTTTACGAACAAATTGTAAATATACAGAGAACGCAGGATTTTTATTTTAATATTTTGAAAAATCATTTGTACGCAAAATTTGCTGACTTTTTGGAATATCCATATGAACCTCGATATTTACTTCCGTTTTTGTCCCGTCCCATTATTTTTTGTTCTACCGTATAGAATTCTATAATTTTTTGCAGATGTTTGTCCTATTTAAATACTACATGCACAAAAAAATCAAGTAAATTCTATTAATTTTCCTTCGATATATTCCGGAACCCAAGGAAATGCCCAATTGCGACGAAGCGCCACTATCTACGCACCAAACAGTGTTTCCAGGCGTACGATAATTATTGTTTTGTACGATAAGTTTGAGTCTCGGTACTACTCAAATTTTTGGTGTACGATTGTACAATAATTTGCGATAACTTTAACATTGAAATATAAAAATTTCAGTTTCAAAGTTGCATTTCCTATTAATAAAAAGTACCAAATACTTTTTATTTCTACAAACTACATTATTTTTTCTAAACTACTTTTAATTTTTATTAAACCAGTTTACATCAACAGATCTGATCTGGAAAATATTGAAGTAGATGATGAAAGACAATTTATTCCAATACAAAACATTTATCTCGGTATAAAAGTACTTCAAAACGTCGACCGTTTAAACGAAGCGCAAAAGACAAACTTTTACTTAAGATGTCAAAAGTTCACTATGATAACATGTCAGCAGATTAAAAAGCGTTTCACATTTTAGATATTCACATTTTAGATCATCGGAATATAGCTTCATTCTATTATTCCATTGCTCGAATCGTCTCCAAGACTTGTGTATAGCGTAGAATACATGCAACTTATCGACGACGAATACAGACAATTAATTGTTATGCCAGTCCTAGTCAAAGAATATAATCACCTTGAAGTCGATAAATATTGGAGACGCTTGTGGAAATTTTTAAACATATGCCAATTTGCTTTGGATTTATTGGTATACCCTCACTCAAATGCAACATGTGAAAGAGTTTTTTCTAAAGTGAATTTAGGAAAAACAAAAATTCGAAATCGTTTAGATGCGTCAACAGTTGAGGCTATTGTATTTACAGCACAAGAGATACACGACGACTGTGTATATTTTGAGCCTTCAAAAAGCATGATATCAGATATGAATCATAAAAGTAACGAAAAAAATTAAATAAATTATCGTATATGTTGACGTATTGTTTTATTATATATCCAATAAATAAAAAGTAATTTTTATAAAAACATATTACTAAGAACTTTTTAAATAAAATATTTTGTCGATGATAAAATTACATATCGTCGTTGTACAACGAAAAGTCACCAAATACTTTTTCAAAATGCCAAATATTCATTTACAAAAATCTTTATATATCTGTCAATTTTTAATCGATTACCTCAATTTTTTTACCACATGACAAGAGAATTAAATTAATATTTCAACTTTAAAATTACATCAACTACTTTTTATAATATTAATCAACAAATTCGAAATTTAAGTTTTTCATAAAAATGTATTTAATTTTCGTTCTGCAACGACGATATGTTCTATGATTTTTTAAAATAGAAAGTGTATTTTTAAAACAAAAGAATTTCAAACATATTAAGTACATACATATATCTATTAAATTTATTTGAATTGCCAACTTTATTTTGAATCAATAGCTATATTTTTAGATTCACCCCCGATCATGTATTTCGCTGTGACAACGATATCGACTACAATTTGAAATACGTTATATAAATTTTAGACGAAGGGGACTGGAAACGAATAATAATCACACGATAATAAAAAGATATATGATTAATGGGTTAAAGTTGTTTTTTTGGTAATATTTTATGATTGTACTATCCAAATCCAAAATTAGTTTGCTTGGTAGGGTAAAAAACGATAATTTCAACACTGGCGTACTACTATCGGATCCCGAACACCTGGCAACACTGGCACCAAATATCCCAGCTCTTGTTCTCAACCCCACCATGGACTTCACCGATTTTGCAACTCTCTGCGGTTGCTACAAATCCCATGAATGATTCTGCTCATTTAATCTATTCTTTACAGTTAGCCTTGCAGCCTTATGCCCTCTCCGTTCACACTTATAACATTTAAAAGGAAATATTGTCCGGACATACCTGAATATGCTGGATGGGTTGGGTGGGCTGGCTGAGATCGGTTACCATTGGGCTTTTTATCTTCCTCAGTATCGAACGCAGAATTTTCAACGATGGACATTCGTTTGCAGTATCGATTTCCTTTGTTTTTTTTTACAAATTAACCAACGCTCAGGGGATTCCCCCTATTCACGCAAAGCACAGTGCTGATCGTAAGAAAGGATGATATGTTGAAAGGAGGGGGGAAAGATAGAGTATTGTCGGTGAATGTTTGTTTTGAACTTGACAATATCAAAAATGTCGGAGAAAACGGACGCAGGGAGATTGTTCCACAAACGTATCGTGCGACTGAAGAACGAATTCTCTCTATAATGCGTGGTTCTGTTGAGAGCCGAGTGGACTACGAAGGGGTGGGCTTGGTTTGACGCCCGAGTAGAACGAGAGAACACACGACCTGGTGGAATTAGGCCATGAATATCCCTCGAATACTTGCCGTTGTAATACCCATAAAACAGGCTTACATACCCAACGGTCTTTCGGTGCTCAAGAGAACCAATAGAGGATGAAATATTTTCATCCCCTATTAAATATATCGCACGTTGTTGGATTCGGTCCTGGAACTCCAAGGAGGCTTTTGAGGCCCCTGCCCAAATGTGCGAATTGAATTCTATTTTAAACCGTACATAGGTAGTGTAGACTGTGCGTAAGTCAGCAGGAGTTAAGTATGTTTTACACCGTTTTAAAAATCCGAAGCACTTGGCCGCTTTTTTCGACACATTAAATATGTGGTCATTCCAACGGAGATCACATTGAATTGATATGCCCAAAACGTCAAGAGCAGCTGACTGCGCAATATCCACAGCACCCATATTGATGGGAGGGAGGGGTGAATCCATTCTTTTGTGAGATAACAGACAACATTGGGTCTTGCTTCCATTAAAATCTACTATATTTGTTACACCCCACTCGGAGATTGATTTAAGGTCATTATTAAGTGTGTCATTCATAGTGCGTCGTTTACTTTCAATCTCCAAAGAGTTTGGGCGCTTGTTGAAGAAATATGAATGACAAATGTTACTGTCATCTGCAAAGGAATGAATTGGGTTCTGGGTCAATGACAGAAGGTCATTGATAAATACCAGAAATAGGGACGGGGATAGGACGGAACCCTGCCATCCAGAATTAATGGAATGTTGTTTCGAAAGAACACCATCCATCGCAACTCGTATTGAACGACCCTGGAGAAAACTCGATATCCATCGAGTAAAAGATTTCCCGACACCAGATGCAATTAGTTTTGAAACAAGGGCTTTATGCCACATTCGATCAAAAGCCTTGGAAATATCGAGAGCAACAGCCTTGCTCTCCTCGAAAAGGTGAATACTACAATTATTAATTCGGCGAGCGCATCCATGTCCTTATCGTCATTCTTGCATTTTTAAAGTTTTTCATACTCGATCTTTTGCGCTGCTGTTGCTGCTGCTGGTAAATTTTCAACCACCGGCCTTTGCACTTCTCCGCGAACTATACGCAGAAATCTGCCCTTTTGCAATTTCCATGTTCCATAGTTTCTCTCGTTCAACAACGGTATTCCGCGAATTGATGTCGCCATTTTTCAAGAACTTTCCATTAAATTTCTCTTCACTCGATCGATGTATAAACGCTTTAAATTTAATATACGTGATTTACTTTTAATATACGTGGTTAGGGTCTAATCCCATAACCTATTAAAGTTATAATTTAGACAATTTATTTAACGTTGTTTGAACAGTTTATTTTAAAGAATGAACAAATTTTTGTATGAGAAAATATTTTATCGAATATAAAATCAAAGATATTTAGATACAAAAACAAAATCAGTTGCAAAGTATTTACAATTAAAGCATATATTCAACAAATATTAATATAAAGTGATTTTTAATAAAAATTTTAATTAAAACATTTGAAAATATAAGATTAGTGATTCCAGTTTTCATGTTACTTTATTAAGTAATAATTCCGCAAATATCTTTGAAAATACTAAATCTTCATTTTCAAATTTATTAAAACAATCTTTGGTTTTAAATGAAAACTGAGTTGTAGGTTTAACAGAAATTTCATTTCAACTCGAAATTTGAATAAAAGTTATATTTTGAAATCAATTTTAAAATTAATTAAAAGTAATATCAAAAATGTAAATAGTGATCTAAAAGTAGATAAAAAAATAAATACTGTCTCTATTACATATTTAAATTTCATGGACAAAATAAATCAAGCTATCACAAATATAGAAGAAAAACCACAAATTGAAGAAAATCAATTCAATGTCAATTCTAATCCTGAGACACTTGTAATAAAAAAAAATAAAGAATCAACTCTTCAAAAAAGATAAATGTTTAAATGTAAAAAAAGATAAATATTTAAAATTAATAACTGAATTAGAAATTCAAGATAGTATAAATGAAAACCCTGAGTATTTTGGCGTAAAAAGCAGTATTAATAGATACTTTGTTTCGGAGAATACAATACTTAAAATGTTAGATATTATATCGAATTCTTATGAACAATTTAATTCACATACAAATTATAAATTAAGATCAAGCGAGCTATACAACCTAGTGTTTGTGTACAAAGACATTATTAAACCCTGATATGTAGGCGATCAAAAAATAAAATGCATACAAATATTTCCATGTTTAAATGAAATAAATGATATTCACTTTAAACATATTGAATATTATCCATTGGAATCTTCAAATATAAATAATATTTCTATAATGATACGAAATGATGAAGAAAAGAAAATAAATATTATGTCGGTTGAATTTCCCGTTTACTGCACGTTATATTTTCGTAATATAAAAGAAGCTTCATAAGTTGTACTGATATCATTCATATGTTAACCATGGACAGGATTTATTCTGAGTACTATCTTAATCAATCTAGATCAAACTTAGATAATATAAGAGATATATAACATTTTCCTAGAATTGTTCAATATGGTCATGGAATTGGTTCATTTTGTATACACATCTAAAACCTCTAATGAAAATTGGATTACATGCTTTAAAAAACATTCACTCGAACTTGGAAAATCAGTGTTGGAAGAGTTAGGTACTAAACCTACACTGAAAAAAAAGTTCATAGTTCATCAATTTTATGAATTTTTCATTATTACACAACCAATGACCAAATTCATCCAATGTATGAATCGTTCATAAAACCGTAATGAATAAGTTCATAATATTGATGAACGCTTTCATAATATTTATGAAAAAAAGTTATGATATTTATGAACTTTAAACTATTTAAAAACTAAAAAAAATATTTTTGTTGTTATTTTCTTGTATTATTTTTTATTTTTTTTTTATTTTATTACTTTTTTTATTTTATTTTATTATTTTAAATAATTTATTTTTTTAACACTTACATTTTATTTTATATCTACTCTTACTGTTGCTGCCTATTGCTGCTGTTTCTTGTTGCGTGATGTTAAGTACCAGCGGTGTACGTTTCTTTGGTGTTGTAAACAACGTGTAATAATAACTAAGAACTGTATCTGCTATCATCGACTATCGACGCGTCGCGACGAGTTGTCAAAATAATCACTGCGCGTCATGAGGTATAACCACTGCGCGTCATGCGGCATGACGCGTCAGTAAAATAAAAATATCTATTTACAGAATTGTCAAAAGTTGCATGTCACACATACGATCATACACACATACTCAAATACCTATCTTCCTACTTTGTGTTGTATTTTCTATTCTCCTTTTGGTGGGCTGGTTTTTTATTTTTCAGTATCGACTTTATGCTCGGCTGAATTGCACGTGACGTGGAGGTTGCGCTGCTTTTCCTCAAAAAATTAATATGAATACCTCAATGAAAGCAATTCATAACAATTATGAACGCGTTTATTATATCAATTTCGCTCAAACTGTGCGATTCGTATATACGAAGAACAGTTCATAAATAGAATGATTTTTTCAATATATATTATGAACGGTGTCTCAATTAACTGCGTTCATTCCATTTATCAACAATTTTTTTCTGTTTATAAAAACAATATTAACTGAGTTTTACCCTGTTCGAAATTTAAAAGAAAAAGTTATTAACAAAATTAGAAATGAAGTTTACTGATATATTTGGCAACTGTTAATTTATTATTATGATGGCATGAATGTATGAAAAATGAATTAGATCTGTTTGAGTCACCAAAAAAAACTAATTCGCTAGTAGAAATTTTGGTAGGGCCATGGTCATGAAGTGATCATGTCATTATTTGAGATGATCGGGATATGACTAGGCCCATAATGTCCTTGTAACGCAGTGTCCTGATCACGTACTGACCTCAGGCCATGATCATGTACTGATCGGGCAATTCCCCATTTTATTATTTACCCGACAATTACCTTGTCAGAGCCCGAGTATAATAGGGTTTCTGTCATTAAATCTCGATCATTGTCTGATGATGATTTCGTTATGAGGAACAAATTATGTTGCTATCGGGAACATTGACTGTTTAGATAATGTAAACCCTGGTATGGAAAGTATGATAAGGGCATGCAAAGGCAATGATCATATTTTCTCTAATAGGGCCCGATCATTTCCCGATGGCGCATCGGGCAAATTTCTACTAGGGTTGAAACAGAGCACAGTGTGCCCAAACGCTCTTAAATCGGGTGAAATTCAATATTTTCGGAACCACTTAACCGATTTAAAAAATTTAAAACATGTTGTACAGAGAGAAATTGAGAGAACTAAAGTTTAAAAATTAGAGTTTGTATCTTTAATGGTTATGGTGATAAAAATTAGTAAAGCTAAAAATTTATTCATGAAAAATCTTTCAAATTGTAAAAAATCCAAAAGTTATCCGATTTTAAAAATTATGTTGTTTGTAAAAAGCTTACATTGAGATCTAAAGAAAATGTGCTTATATCAGAAAATATCTTGATTAGTTTTAAAGATATAGACTGGAACATGATTTTTTTTTTAATTTTTGAAGACTTTACATTACATATTTATACATAGATTGTTCATTTTAAGATGAAATTAAAATATTTGTATGGAACTTTTATAAGGAATTAATACATAAATCATAAAATAAAAACCGTTTTTAAATATCTCAAGTGGTTTAGTAAATATAAAATTGTAAATTTGATTTTTTTATTTCCATTTTTTTTTTAATTTTTTTGAAAAATTGGACTTTTACGCAAATCTCCGTAAGTATATTTTTCTTTAGTTATATATACTTTTGTTATATTTTTTTGATGGATATCATTACTGAGAATCTTTTAAATGATAAAACATATCCAAAATATATTTAACCAATCTGGCAACACTAGTCATAGTTCAAGTTTTTTAATTTTTTTTTAACTTCGACCCCCTGCAGAAAAGTTTTCAAAGTCCAAAGGTAAATTTTAAGTAAGCATGAAGAGTTATTTCTACATGTTTTTGACCCTTACTCTCTGTATAAAACTTTTGAATTTTTTAAATCGGTTGAGTGGTTCCGAAAATACTGAATTTCACCCGATTTAAGAGAGTTTGGGCACACTGTGCAGAGGGGGTATCATATAGTCCAATAGCAAAAATCGACAATTCTACTACAATAGAATTTCTTTCACTCGAAAATGGTGAAACATATCGTGATCTAAGTAGTAGGATTAATTGTAGAAATTAATGGAAGTGGAGGAGTTATAAACAATTTACTTCATTCATTAATATGGAGAAACCTTCTTTTTATATACTAGAAGATTCAAAATCTGGAGAGTCATCTCTTAAAATTCATGAAGCTAACTTATACATTAATAATCTTACCATTAATAGTAATATTTTAATGGCACATCATAATGTTTTACAAAGTAGAAATGCTATTTATCCATATAAAAATGTTGAAAACTAGACATTCACTATTCACCCCGGCAATCATTCTCTACTGTTAGCTAATGTTATAATTGGACAACTTCCAAATTTCTTAATATTTGGTATGGTAACTAATATTGGTATGGTAACTAATATACTGGTGATCGTTCAGAAAATCCATATAACTTTCGCCATTTCAATGTAGTTGTAAATGGAGTACAAGTACCAGCACAGCCGATTGAATTTGATTATAAACATAGACGTATAAGTACAAGTGGATTTCAAACCTTATTTAAAGGTACTGGAATACATTACTTTGATAAAGGATATCAAATAACTAAAGAATTTCTTACTTGCATTTGATTTAACACCAGATCATAACAATAACTCACACTGCGGAAACTTAATAAATCAGGGTACAATACGAATTAAAGGTCGTTTCAGTGAAGCACTTTCTGAAGCAATTACTTGTTTAGCATATTGTGGGTTTGATAGTGTTTTGGATAGTGTTTTGGAAATCGTACTGTATTACAATCACTATGAATACAAGTAATATAGAAAATATTTTATCTAGAAATTTACTAACTAAGAAAATATTTAAAGGAGTTTTTGCATCGAATCAGCTACCTAGAAATCGAATAAAAAAGCCAGCATTTTTTTATTGTGAATATGGATTCATCATTTAAAGCAGGATCACATTGGATTGTAATTTATTTTCCTCGAAATGAGCCGGCTGAGTACTTTTGTTCTGCATTTGTAAATTTTATTCAAACAAATGCATCCACATTTATTAAAAGCAATTTCCGATTACAAAGGGAAATTCCAATGTGATGCGGTGTTTATTGGTGTATATTTATATATTTAAGAAGTAAAAATATTTATTTTAATAAGTTTTTTAATTATTTTGTTATATATAATTTATATATTAATGATATTTTAGCTGTGCATTATTTTAAAAGTCTTTTTAAGTTTCCTACAATAAAAAATAAACAAAACAATTTAATAAAAATAAATTATAAATTTGTCTTTTTATTTGTATTATTTAAAATTTTACAAATTCATTAAACTAGTACTATAAAAAAAAAACATTACTAATAATATGTAATAACCAATTATTTTGTATATTTTATTCTATAATATAATTTTATTATTTTATCAAATATTTGCATTCCTTGTCATAATAATAGCAACACATGTATCTGGTCCATCCGTTACGTCATCTGTGGCCCATGGACAGCTTTTATTATGTACTCCGTGAATTGCTAACATTTTTTCTATGTACTGATAATGTTTACAAATAGGGATAAACTAAATAAATTATTTTGTATGATCATCCAATAAAATATTATTAAATTCTATTAAAAACTTTTTTACTTTTTTAACTTCCATAATATTTTTCTTTTCCTATCAAATTGTAATGTAGACGATAAATAACTTTAATTCAAATTTCGATCCATTTATGTATTTTATTCTACAAAGTCATGGTCATTTAATTCGTTTAGTTTGCATGAAGCCATAAGGCTCCATTGGGATCATCTTTATTTAAATTTGCAGCCTTATGGCTATCTCTTTAAAATGAGTTCAAAAGTGAATTCCATTAGTATAAATATACTCAATTAAAATTTTAAAGAGTGTATCTAAAATTTGACTCAAGAAAAAACTAAATAAAATTAAACATGTTTTAACATCTTTAAAACTTTTAGTATGTTGTTTAAAAAAATTGATCCCAATGAAGCCTTATGGCTCCATGCAAATTTAAAAAAAAAATGATCCCGAAGGAGTCTTATGGCTCCATTCTAATTTAAATAAAAATGATTCCAATGGAGCCTTATGGCTCCATGCAAATTTAAATAATGATGATCCGAATAGAGCCTTATGGCTCCATGCATTCATATAACAAAATTAATCGAATTAACCATGACTTTGTAGAATAAAAATATACTACAAAATCCATTATAGAAAAATTCCCCTTGAATTAAATATGTGTCAATGCATTAATGCGGAAGTGCAGTTACCTGTTTACAACAAAAACATTATCCACCAAAAAATATATGTCTAATAATAATATTCATTCATATAGCTAAGTTTTAAATTACAATCTTCGTTCATCAACAAAGTTTGAAATTGAACCCTTTGTTCCTCAACTCTCTTGATGATCATGCAAAATAAACCATCAAGTATAAACTGAAATTTTAATTGCTTCTATAACGTATGACAACAACAAAAATTAATACTTACATATATGTACGTTTATAAATATTCCTATTAAAAAAAAAAGCTTACTCCGAAATAAATATTCCAACTACAATATGAGTTGCAAATTTACTCTTTACGGCTGCCTTCATATCGTATTTGTGACAAAATAAAATGAGACTCATAATGCTCTCATATAGCTCGCACGAATGCGACTAAAACAAAATAGGAAAATACAAAAATATGAAATTTGACCTTTTATTTAACATTTATTATTAATACAAAAAAGATGATTTAAAAAATATTATTTACATTAGTATATATATTAGACCGTTTTACACTATATAGAAAATAAAACGTGTTTGCGGCCTGGCCCAACAAATGAAACTTGATTACGATTCGACATATTTTCGTTTTTAATTCATGGATGGAAATGGGCTGAGTTATTTAAATTGTTATGAGAAAAAATTAGTCGAAAAGTTTGTCTGTGTTTGGGAATAATTATAAAAAGGTTAATTTTTTGTGACGGATCGCAAACATGGAATAAAGTGGATTGTTGTAAGTTTATAGAGAAACAAACAAACATTTTATACAATTAATTTTAAGTTTGAATTTGACCATTTACTGGTATTTTTAAAATGGCATCAAAAACAATTCTCAAAATATATTGTAAATTAGTTGAGTTCTCGTAAAAACTCGCGCTCCTTTATATTTTTAACCTAAATAATGTTTCAGTGCTAAAGGTCTTTAGCAGCTCAACTATCCTTAATTCGCCGCTATTACGTGAGCTATTGTAATAGCGTCGTTCAGTCGAGCTGATCATGTAACATCGAACTCGCATCTAGAGATCTTAAAAAAAATAAGTGGTGAAAATTTAGAGAGCTCTTACATGTTGAGCTGCTTAAAGTGACTCGTTCTTTCAAATATGTCGTTTTTAAAATTCTTTTTTTGCATACAAGCTTGCTAATAACTGAAAATAATAAAGTATTAATAATAATGAAATAATTAACTATAATGTTCGAAGCAGCGAGATAACTTAAAACATATGGGCATAGCAAGTCGATATGTTTTCATGCGGCTCACAAAAATTCTAAGGAAAACAAGTCCAGGCAAAGGGAGCAGTTATCAGCGTTGTTTATCTTAGTATAAAGGAGGCTGTAACTGTATTTGATTCTGCACGAGATACATAGTTCTGGTCTGAAACCTGCTAACAATGAATATGAAATAAAATAAAATAAGCTAATAGAAACTTATCTAAAAGTTTATGGTTGAAACACGCCAAAGGAAACACGAAAAAAACAAGCATAATGAACAATGCTTATATTTTCATATTTATTGTTTATTATATATTTTATTGTTGGAAAAATCAATGGCAATTAGAAAAATCTAGCTTTCAAATTTCTACTATAGTACTCGTACGAATGCGACTTTTGTGATTTTGTGTGACATGAGCACCTGATTTTGTGTGACATGCACATGATTTTATGCGAAATTGTTTTATTTTTGAGTGCTCGCACACTGCTCTCATATCGTATTCATGTAGTGAGCCCGCACTAATGCGACTTTCGTGATACTTTTGTGCTCGCACACAGCTCTCACTACGCACTCATGTCGTGCGTCCACACGTTGTGGGTTCGTTTTGTTCGCATATGCACGCACGATGTGAGCCCGCACGACCTGATTTTTTGTGCGACGCACGTTTGCTATCTGGGAACATACATATAATAATTATGCATGTATCAACATTAACAACACATGTTAAAATGTAATCCCAATGGCTCCATGCCATTATAATGTATATAGTATTCGGGCCATTCCACACCAAATCGACCAGCGATTGGAACTCACCTTCTTCGATTTCAATGAAATTTTGAGAATTGAAAACGGGTATTGAGACATGCACTAACCAATTTTTGTTTATTTTTTCCGACCACTACTTCCAGAAATACTGTGGCTCAAATTTGGAAAAAAGAGCCAAAAATCACTTTTGTATGGTTCATATTTAAATATCTTTTGAACTAGAAATGCTAGAAATTTCAAGCTTTCAGAAAAATTAAGTTGTAACTTCTAAACATGAACATCTCACCCGTGGTCATTATCCTTGCACTTCAAAATTTATGTCCTTAAAAAGGACATGCACTAACCAATTTTTGTTTATTTTTTCCGACCACTACTTCCAGAAATACTGTGGCTCAAATTTGGAAAAAAGAGCCAAAAATCACTTTTGTATGGTTCATATTTAAATATCTTTTGAACTAGAAATGCTAGAAATTTCAAGCTTTCAGAAAAATTAAGTTGTAACTTCTAAACATGAACATCTCGCCCGTGGTCATTATCCTTGCACTTCAAAATTTATGTCCTTAAAAAGGACCCTTTTTAAAATTCTGAAACAAATTTCTAAGTTTTCGTCAATTTATTATAAATGTTTATGCAAAATTTCACGATGCAATTTTGATGGCATCATATTTAAAAAAAAAAAATTCTAAATTTTAATTTATTTTTCGTATAAAAAAATAAAAAATTCTACCTTAAAATTTGTAATAATTCCTGAATATTTATGAAAGTTTTATTTCTAAAATGGCGTCAGTTTTATCATATTGTATCTAGTTTTTGAGATACTGATTTTGGGATATAGTTTTTACGATTTTCGAAAAATGGTATATATTTCAAAAACTAGCGACAATTTGATAAAACTGACGCCATTTTCGAAATTAGAGTAACAAATACATTGAAAAATTATTGCAAATTTTACTTTTGAAAAAAATATTTTGTTTTTCAATACAAAAAATATTGAAAAAATTTAGAAAATAATTTTTTAAAATACGATGCCATCAAAATACCGTCTTGAAATTTTGTATGAATATTTACAATAAATTGACGAAAATTTATGATTTTTTTCAGAAATTCAAAAAGGGTCCTTTTTAAGGACCACAATTTTGAAGTGCAAAGGTAATGACCACGGGCCACATGTTAACGTTTAAAAGTTACAACTAAATTTTTCTAAAAGCTTGTTCTATTAGCTTTAAAACGAGTTATTAACGGACTTTCTAGCATTTCTAGTTCAAGAGATAATTAAATATGGACAACCATACAAAAGTGATTTTTGGCCCTTTTTTTCCAACTTTGAGCCACTGTATCTCTGTCGGAAAAAATAAAGAAAAAATGGGTAGTGCATGTCTCGATACCCTTTATCAGTTGCCAAAATGTCATTAAAATCGAAAAGGTAAAATCTCAAATTTGACTTTTTTTGGTCGATTTGGTGTGGAATGGCCAATACATATAATACACCTGAAATTACACTAACAACTACCCTATTAAAAACAATAACAACACCTCCCAACTGAAATATTAGCAGAGAGTATATATATTATAAGAGGTCTCATCCGAACTCGTTGGGAATTACTCGCTGGAGTGTAGTGCCCATAAATGAATCCCAGTATTTTTTACTCAACCAGAGCCAGAGAGACAGGGAATATAAACATTATTTCTGCTCTCTGCTTGTTGAAACCAATTTACTGCTCTCGTGCAGCGTAAATGATGGCAATACAGTGTTTCTCGCTCGCACAGCAGAGAAACGACCAGCGACAAGTTGACAATCATTATGCCGTCTATCGAGCCGAGCCGCTGCTACTGCATATGTTTGTTCTTCGTCGTCCATGCTACTGTTTTTGTTATTATTATTTTGTTGTTGCATATTTGCATTTGTATCTTTTTCTATTCTGATACGAATTTCGTTTTACTGATTGTACATGACCGTCTGCCTGTCCGACAATACACGATAACTTATTTATATTCATTTTATTTATTGTTACTAGTAGAATTGTCCATTAAAAATGCGTATTAATGAATTTCAAATAGCCCAATTAAAAGTAATAATTAATTAATTAATAATTAATAGTAATAATTGTAATAATTAGTAATTTCGCATCGTTTCATAATTTTGTCCAGATTGCCAAGATCGACAAAAACATAAAATAGCTCAACAAACGAAACGAAAAATCAGTAAAACGAAATTCGTTTTAGAATAGAAAAAGATACAAATGCAAATATGCAACAACAAAATAATAATAACAAAAACAGTAGCATGGACGACGAAGAACGAACATATGCAGCAGCTCGGCTCGATAGACGGCATAATGATTGTCAACTTGTCGCTTGTCGTTTCTATGCTGTGCGAGCGAGCAACACTGTGTTGCCATCATTTACGCTGCACGAGAGCAGTAAATTGGTTTCAACAAGCAGAGAGCAGAAATAATGTTTATATTCTCTGTCTCTGGTTGAGTAAAAAATACTGGGATTCATTTATGGACACTACACTCCAGCGAGTAAATCCCAACGAGTTCGGATGAGACCTCTTATAATATATATACTCTCTGATATTAGATATCAACTTTGTCAATATCTACTTTTATATACTGTAAACATAATAATCAATAATGTTTAGAATTTTTAGTTGTGGCTGAAAAATAATTTTGTGAAAATAAATTATTCCCAAATAAAAACTCAACTGAATTAGACTTTTGCTTCTAAGTAATTTATTTATCAATAGGTTATGGGCCTTCGTTCGTTATAAATATTTTTTTGTTTGAGCTAATTTATTTCGCATTGTAATCGCGCATCATAAATTTATCATCATAATCATTGCAAAACTGGTAATATACGCAAGAAATGGGCGACTTCAGACTTCAATTTCCGAAGTTGTCGAGTGGTAACTATCACATGTGGAAATTTAACATGGTGCTGCTGCTGCTGGAACGAGAACTTTGGGATATGGTGACTGAAGAAAAGTCGAACACGCCTGATGCTAAATGGCTGACTCGGGATGGCAAAGCGCGAGCTGCAATAGGACTTTCTGTTGACCAATCTCAAAATATTCATATCAAGAAGTTGCAGACTGCGAAGGAATTTTGGGAATCACTAAAGAAGCATCATGAGAAGTCTAATTTGACGAATATGGTTAGTTTACTTCGTCAACTCTCAACTAAACGGATGCAGGATGGTCAAACCATGAACGATCACAACAATGAATTTTTAAACATCATTGATAAATTGCAAGATTTGGGCGAACAAATGGAGGAGCATAAATCGGTTGCATTCCTGTTAGGAAGTCTTCCAGAGAATTATAATATGCTGGTATCTGCGTTGGAAGTTCGTCCAGAAGTTGACTTAACATTGGATATGGTAAAGGAGAAGTTACTGCAGGAGTTTGAAAGAAATTCTGGACGTGGCAAAGAGCTTTGAAAACGCAAAAGAAGCAGTTCACGTTCAATCCAAAAATAATTGTCACGAGAAAAAGAAAAACGAAAATCGAGCTAATATCGTCACAAAAGGATCCAAAAATCAACATACCTGTTTCCGTGTGACTACCAAGCAATCATTAAAGGGATGGTTTATTGATTCAGCTGCAACGTGCCACATGAGCTGTGAAGAAGATTTCTTTATGAAATTGGACAAAACCAAAAACGACTCTGTTTTTCTGGCTGATGGTTCGGAGAACAAGGCAAGCAAGGGATTGGAGAATGTCAATTCGTCTACAAAAACTTTGAAATTGTTGTAAAGAATGTTTTATTTATTCCGGAGTTGGATGGAAGCCTGCTATCAGTTCGAAAATTAACCGAAAATGGATTTGACGTAATATTCAAGGGAGCTCATTGTACCATTTCAATGGATGATGAATTATACGAAACGGCATCACTAATGAACAATTTATACGTGCTGGATCAAGACATTAAGGTTAAGTCTGTCAAAATGTAGTTGCAATTTTGTCTGCGCAATTTGCTTAAAAGCTAAAATGACGCGGAAGCCGTTCCCCAAATTATCGGAATGTCGCGCAAATTCCATTCTTGAGCTGATACATTGCGATTTATGTGGTCCAATGCAGAATGTAACGCCTGGAGGAAATCGATATGTAATGACGATGATCGATGACTATAGTCGCTTCTGTATGGTATACTTTATTAAAAATAAAAGTATGGCGTTTGAGAAAATTAAGGAGTACGTAGAATACACGGAGAATCAGTTTGGGAAATGTATGAAGAAAATACGCACGGATAGAGGTGGTGAATACTGCGGAGGAGAAGTTCAAAAGTTTCTGCATAATAAAGGTATCTATTATCAACTGACTGCTCCGTACACACCGGAACAAAATGGTGTAGCGGAAAGGAAGAATCGAAGTCTTATGGAAATGGCGAGAGCAATGCTGTTCGAGGATGACTTGGAGATCAAGTATTGGGCTGAGGCAGTCAATACTGCGAATTACCTACAAAATCGTCTTCCATCAAGTGTGACTGCAGCGACGCCCTATGCGTTATGGTTCGGAAAAACACCAAATTTAGATCACATTCGTATTTTTGGATCAATTGCATACGCGCATGTTAACAAACAAAAACGTCGCAAGCTGGATAGCGTGTCAAAGAAATATACTTTGGTTGGATTTTGCGAAGAAACAAAAGGATTTAGGCTACTTGACAAAAGAACAAATGACATCGTCATTAGTAGAGATGTGGAATTTGTTGAAAAGAAAAGCAAATTAGCAGAAGATAACATGGCTGAGAAGTTGAATAATACTTTTGACGAGAACGTAGTTTATGTTGAAATACATAGCAACAATATATCTGACGAATATGGTGAAACGACTATATGTGACGCTGATAACGATGCTGAAGAAGTAAATATCTTAAGTTCTGAAGATGATAGGAGCCCACATTTCGAGTCTGCAAATAGCGATATGGAAAATTCAACATCTGAAGAAGAGGAACCCCCGCGCAGAGTTTCATCAAGGCTTAATAAAGGCATACCACCTCAACGATATGGTATGAAGGTCGTAGTTGAAGAAGAACCTGCCACATTTAATGAAGCTATGGAAGACGAAATCAGGTCTATGTACGAGAATGATACGTGGGAGCTTGTAGAGATGCCGTAAGGACGCAAATTAGTCGGTTGTAAATGGGTATATAAATTAAAGAAAACCGTCGATGGAACTGTTCGATACAAGGCGCGTTTTGTAGCAAAGGGGTTTTCGCAGAAGTATGGTGAAGATTATGACCAAATTTTTGCACCTGTTGTAAAACAAACCACTTTTCGGACGCCTTTAGCTATAGCATCATATAAGAATATGACAGTACAGCATATCGATGTCAAAACTGCATTTTTAAACCGTGAGTTGTATTCTGAAATTTACATTAAACAATCTGAAGGCTTTGTAGTTCCTGAAAACGCTAATTTAGTCTTCAAGTTAAAACGTAGCATTTATGGACTCAAACAGTCAGCTCGATGTTGGAATCAGAAGCTTAATGATGTCCTTATTAAGCTCGGATTCAGAAGGGGAAAAGCTGATCCATGTCATTATACCCAGTGGCAAGATGACAAGTTAGTGTATGTACTTGTTTACGTGGATGATATGTTAATTGCCAGTGAATCGAAAATTCATGTGGATGACATTATTAGAGCTATTAAATCTAGATTCGAAATTTCTGAATTAGGAGAGTTAAAATTATATTTAGGCATCGAAATTAATAGCGAAAAAGATGGGTTATTTTATATATGTCAGACAGAATATATAAATAAACTTTTAAAAGATGCAAAATGCTCAAACATACCTTTAGATCTCGGATATCTCAAAGAAAATACAGATGTAGAATTGCTGGAGAATAATTACGAGTATCGTAAAGCAATTGTTTCTTTACTATATCTTGCTGGAAATTCGCGTCCTGATATCTCCGTAGCCGTTTCTATTGTATCAAGAAAGGTGAGCAATCCGAATAAACGAGACTGGACAGAAGTGAAACGAGTTTTGAAGTATCTTAAGGGAAGTAAGGATCTAAAATTACTTGTTGGAAACAAATCAAAATTATGTCTTGTTGGTTACGCGGATGCTGATTGGGCAGGAGACATCAAAGATCGGAAATCGACAAGTGGCTACATATTCAAGCAAACATATTGATGTTAAATATTATTTTGCAAGAGATCTGATGCACTCTCATCGTATTAAATATGAATATTGTTGTACTGAAAATATGATAGCCTATATATTTACAAAACCTTTACTAAAAATTAAAATTTATAAATTAAGAAATTTAGTTGGTCTTGTAAAGAAATAGTTTGTAGTCGCTTATTAAATATTATTAAATTACGATATTGAGAAGGGGTATTAGATATCAACTTTGTCAATATCTACTTTAATATACTGTAAACATAATAATCAATAATGTTTAAAATTTTTAGTTGTAGCTGAAAAATAATTTTGTGAAAATAAATTATTCCCAAATAAAAACTCAACTGAATTAGACTTTTGATTCTAAGTAATTTATTTATCAATATGAAATACACTAACAACTACAATGATCCCTATTGAAAACAATAACAACACCTCCGTTAAAAAATGATCCTTATGGCACCTTATGGCTCCATGGAGCCCATTGAGCCAGAACCGGCGCAAACGTACTACTCTGAATAACTAAAAAAATATTTTAAAACACTTTGGGTGTATTTCTTTATTTGTTCTGAACGTTCAGAATATTCTGTTTTCAGAATTTCTATTACTTTATTTATTCCGAACGTTCTGGCTTATCCGAATTCTGTTACTTTATAGAAAACAGAACGTTCAGAACGCATTCTGTTTATTCTGAGTTCAATCATGGAATACACAGAATTGAACTGTGAACTTAGAAATTATTTACACAAATTACATTTATTATTTTAATGAAAACACGTATGTCGCATGATATTGGTAGTTTGTCTGTTCAAATGATATTTAATGTTTATAGACATTTTTTATTCTGATTATTCTGAAACTGCTACTTTTTTCACAGTATTCTAGATATTCCGGATAAAATATCAAACTATTCTGTTCATTCTATTCTTATTCCAGAATGAATAAAGAAATACACCCTTTGAGTACAAATATAAACACGCACAGTAGGGCGGATCGAAATTTTTTGTTGCAGATGAGGTTAAAAAACACTTTAAATACATATTTTTATTTTTACCATCTACATAATTTTTTTTTGAACCGTAATAGATTCAAAAAATTAGAGGTTGTATCTATTAATTTCCTTCTAAAATTTCAACAATTTCGAATAAAATCTTATACTCGCGCATCGTCCTTGAAGGTAAGCTGAATCCAAATTTCTTAACGGGCAATTTCTATCGCGTATAGTTTTTGAAAAAAAAATCGTAAAGTCTGGTGCTTTGCCCACTATAATTTCTTTTACTATTACAGCATATTGTTTGATATATTTTTTACTCGTAGTTGGGTTTATAAGTAATATTATGGTCCTAGAATTGACCACAAACAATTTCACTAAAAAAAATCAAAAACATCAAAGAAAATTACGATTTTTGGGTGTTTCCCACTTCAAGGGTGATGCACAGCCACAAGATTTATTTTAAAAATGATGAAATTTTAAGAGGATGTCAATAGATTCGAAAAATAATTTTTGGGGCATATTCTAATCCAATACACAATATTTTTTACCCTAAACATAAATTTATATTTCTTAAAGGAATTTTTGTACCATCGGTTGCAATGCGCGACTACAGGGAGATATTCTAGGACCATTATGTAACTGTTATGACCAATAACGACAACAAAACTTAAGGAAATATGATGGAATCATTAAAAAATTGTATAATGGGCAAAGCAACAGACTTTATGATTTTATTTTTTTTCAAAAACTATACTCGATTGAAATTGACCGTTAACCAATTTTGATTCAGCACACCTAAAAACATATATAAAAAAATTACATATCAAAATAACCACTCATGCCGATTTTAGAACGGTTTAACCAAAGAAAATATCGTTTTTTTTTGTACTTTTTTAACTACAAGGACGATGCGCGAGTATAAGATTTATAATATAATTATATTATAAGATATATAATCTAATTTTTTGAGTCTATTATAATCCAAAAAAAGTTTATGTAGACGGTAAAAAAATAAAAATATGTATTTAAAGTTTTGTAATTTTAACTCCAATGCGCGAACATAGGACATTATTTTTTTCGACTCAAATTTTTTGTGGTAAACTCTAGCAGCATAATGTAACTTTTAAGCCCTATTACATTTTGAAATAAAAATAACAGTGTGGTTTCGATCTGTCCTAACGCACAGCTCAAATGGTGAGAGAGCTCAGCCTAAGTTCTTCATGACTCTAGCGCCAAACTACACTGTTCTACAAGGATTTTAATCTGGAATGAAACCTACCAATTCTGGTTGATTTCGGTCTCCTGATTCTAGCTGCGTACTCAGAATTCACTATACGTCGAGATTTTGCACAAAATCGAGTCAAAGTTGCAAAAAAGGACGTTTTTGGTACACAGAAAAAAAAGTTCATACTATTTATGAATTTGTTCATCAATTCTATGAATTTTTCATTATTACTCAACCAATGACCAAATTCATCCAATTTATGAATCGTTCATAAAACCGTAATGAATAAGTTCATAATATTGATGAACGCTTTCATAATATCTATGAAAAAATTCATGATATTTATGAACTTTAAACTATTTAAAAATAAAAAAAATACTTTTTTTTCTTGTATTATTTTTTTTTTGTATTTTATTACTTTCTTTATTTTATTTTATTATTTTAATTTATTTATTTTTTTAACTACTTACATTTTATTTTATATCTACTCTTGTTGTTTCTGTATATGGCTACTGTTTGTTGTTGCGTGATGTTATGTACCTGTGGCGCACGTTTCTTTGATGCTGTAAACAACAAAGGAAACGAATCGTTCTATTGGTACGAAATGACATAAGAATAATAAAAACTTAGAATTGTATCTGCTATTATCGAAGCGTCGCGACGAGTAGTCAAAATAATCACTGCGTGTCATGCGGCATGACGCGCAATGATTGGTCAGTAAAATAAAAAAATCTATTTAATTAGGATGGTCAAAAGTTGCAGGTCACACATACGACCATACACACATACTCAAATACCTACCTACGTTATTTTGTATTTTCTATTCTCCTTTGGTCGACTGTTTTTTTTTATTTTTCAGTATCGCCTTTATGCTCGGCTGAATTGCACGTGACGTGGAGACTGCGCTGCTTTGAGTCATATGAATACCTTAATGAACTCAATTCATAACAATTATAAAAATTATATAAATTTCGCTCAAATTGTGCAATTCGTATATACGAAGAATAGTTCATAAATAGAATGATTTTTTCAATATATATTATGAACGGTGTCTCAATTAACGGCGTTTATTCCATTTATGATTTTTTTTCTGTGTACTTTATATCGCAATTTATCGCACGATTTCGCCATGTTGCAGATGTTAACTTTATCACAAAATAAAATATGAACCTTGCC
This sequence comes from Dryomyza anilis, assembly GCA_951804985.1. Classification (NCBI taxonomy): domain Eukaryota; kingdom Metazoa; phylum Arthropoda; class Insecta; order Diptera; family Dryomyzidae; genus Dryomyza; species Dryomyza anilis. Next base: position 35,601,191 of record OX638135.1, read on the forward strand.
CTACGGATAATTGGCAAAAAAAATCTGTTTCTAGATATTAGTTTTTGCAAAAAATCAAAAAGACATTTGTGTTACCAAAAAAGTGTGGAGAGAGTAATTTATTACAATTCTCTAAGCTCTCTTAAAAAACATTTAAATATTAGTTCGCAATGGTTTGCTGTGAAAATTTCGAAAATTTTTTTTAAACATTATCTTACTGAAATTTTTCGGAATATTTTTTAAAATTTGTTTCTGAAATATTTGATTAAAATGGAAGGAATTGCCCGCAGAGATATACAGTTTCATACATATATAATGTAGTGCTGCTAGATGCAAAATCGAACAAAATTCTTAGCATCTGATGTATGCATTATGGGAAAACAAGATGGGGAAAATTGCACTGCGTAATCTCCTGGTGTGAATCTGATTCGGTAGGCTTTAATGGGTTAAAAAAATCAAATATACATCCGTCCTCAATGAATGCTTCTGAGCGACTGAAATGAATTTTTTGAAAATATGACATGAACAAAAATAAAAAATGCGACACCCTACAGCAACTTTATCAAAATTAAATTTATAATATTGTATGGCGGCGGCTGTAGTTGTAATATATATTGAACATTTTATTTTAATTAATGACAGTTTTGGAACTATTTTTTGTAACGAAGATGAAGTTTATCATAAACTAGTTTAAAATAAACACATTTTTTGTATATAACATTTACTCTCTAACAAAAAATGATGGTTGTTGCAGAAGATTATCTACTATTTTAATCGTAAATTCCCGTCACAATGAAATACAAAAAAATCACATTAAAAGCGCTTAACTTCTTATAAAGCCTTATTTCTCGCTTATTTCTTACTATAACATAGTAATTCAATAGATATTTGTTTGTTCCTCAAATAAATTTCATCACTCACTATTTTCAGTCAATGAGTGAAAACATAAATGGAATTTTATGTCAATTTTCATAGCCATTATTACCTTGATAACCGACACTTATAGTTCACTTTTATTTAGTTTGTCAAAGAGAAATGTCACCAGCCGCTTCAACAGACAGATCAGGTGATTTGAAAAACAATATAATTGAATCACGTGATCTGAACTTAATCTGTATATTAACTGTGGAAAGTTGCACTATAAAGAAAAAGTGTTGTTCATAAATGGAATGAACACCGTTAATTAAGACACCGTTCATAATATATATGGGAAAAATCATTCTATTTATGAACTATTCTTCGTATATACGAATCGCACAATTTGAGCGAAATTGATATAATAAACGCGTTCATAATTGTTATGAATTGCGTTCATTGAGGTATTCATATTAATTTTTTGAGGAAAAGCAGCGCAACCTCCACGTCACGTGCAATTCAGCCGAGCATAAAGTCGATACTGAAAAATAAAAAAACCAGTCCCCCAAAAGGAGAATAGAAAATACAACACAAAGTAGGTAGGTATTTGAGTACGTGTGCATGATCGTATGTGTGACATGCAACTTTTGACAATTCTATAAATAGATATTTTTATTTTACTCACGCGTCATGCCGCATGACGCGCAGTTATTATTTTGACAACTCGTCGCGACGCGTCGATAGTCGATGATAGCAGATACAGTTCTTAGTTATTATTACACGTATGTCATTTCGTACAAATAGACCGAGTCGTTTCCTATGTTGTTTAGAAGACCAAAGAAACGTGCACCGCTGGTACTTAACACCACGCAACAAGAAACAGCAGCAATAGGCAGCAACAGTAAGAGTAGATATAAAATAAAATTTAAGTAGTTAAAAAAATAAATAAATTAGAAGAATAAAATAAAATAAAAAAGTTATATTGTAACGGCACGGTTTTGCAAGGTTGCGAAACCCTGCCGTACACATGCAGCAGACAACAGAGTCCCTGCTCAGGCGCCATTGTAACGAAGCGTTTAAACGCGGTTGTCCATAGCTGAGGTATGCTCAGAGGTTGGCCGGGTTCGCTACACAAATTTATTTACCACAAGGCGTGATTTTTAAATTCTTTATTCGTTAATTCAATACAAAATATTATTTTACATGTATAAAAAAAAAATCAGCTATGGACAACCGCGAGTGTTGGTTGATCTGTTAACGTATTTGTGTGTGCGTTAATGTTCTGAAGTCATCACAACCCCCACCAGCGGTGACCACGAGCGACACAGAGATTACAGCATATTTACAGAAGACCCCGAAGAGCTGAATACAGCGCCATCGAGCAAAGAGGACCAGGGCGTGGTGCAACCACCGGTCACATGTAATGAGGGGAATTCCAGAGAGACCATCCTGAATCAGCAGCCTCATGCAGACAACATGTCTGATGACATTAAATTCGGATTCTTAGACGAGAACGAACCTTCAGGAAAACTGGCATTAAAGATGTCATGGGCAGAGGCAGATGCACCAGAATCAATGACCATGAACGTGTCAGTCCAATCAGGCGTACCGGGTGCAAGAATAGGAGCCGACGACGAAATCGAGGAAGCAACCCAACCACCACAACTGTGGCCGCCACTACTTTGGGAGCAGGCAATGACTCTCGTCGCACCAAGGAGGCCAGGAGCACGGCTGAGCATTCAACAACGTATGGAGAAGTTTCCGGATCCGAGTGACCAGAAACGGGGCGATACATATTACCGAGGTTACCCGCGTCCCGTTAACCCCGGTAAAGTAAAAGGGGAGTTTGACGACACGATTTTGCAAGGTTTGCGAAACCCTGCCGCACAAATGCAGGCGACAACAGAATCCCGTAAGCGGGCACCAACACTTCAACGGAGATATAATAACAACAACAACAGCAAGGGAGCCACAAATTTAGAACTTTCGAGAAAAAGAGCAGCGATAAACAGCCCAACGAGTCGAACAGCAGCGTGTCTAGCAACAACGAATGAAGAAACAGCGAGTTGAACAGATGGAGAGACGACAGCAGCAACTCAGTAGATGCGAGCAGGATGACGATAGGGTGGCTGGAAAAAACAAACACATATTTTCCAGTAAAAAAGCAACGAATGACTGGAAGAACAGCGAAAAAGGAGAAGAACAAGAAACATCTATAAAAACAGACGCGGGCTCATTCGCACGCTGGCGGCGACTAGGCAACACCTTATTAGTTCGGTGGACATACAGGTAACCAAGCAGGATTTTATTTAATTAGAGACAAGCATAGACTCGGTTTAGTGGACTCAAAATTACGGTAACCGAGATAGTAGCTTAGCCTCGATTTAGTGGACTTAATATTACACTAATCGAATTAGTAGCTTAGCCCCGATTTAGTGGACAAATAATCACGCTAATCGAGTTAGGTGCATCGCTTAGGGGTTAACACGAGGACTCAATATTACTCAACGTTGAACCCTACCGTTGTCCGGCGACACAATCACGAACGGCACAATTTTCTTTTTTTATATATGTAAAATAATATTTTTTATTGAATTAACGAATAAAGAATTTAAAAACCACGCCTTGTGTTAAACAAATTAGTGTAGCGTACCCGACCAACCTCTGAGCATACCTCAGCTATGGACGACCGCGTTTAAACGCTTCGTTTCAATATAATAAAATAAAAAAAAATAATACAAGAAAATAAAGAAATATTTTTTTTTATTTTTAAATAGGGGCCATTCCACAACAAATCGACCAGCGGTTGGAACTCATCTTCTTCGATTTCAATGAAATTTTCACAACGTATAAAGGGTATCGATATATGCATTGATCAATTTTTGATTTATTTTTTCGCTCACTACTTCCAGAAATACAGTGGTTTAAATTTACAAAAAATGGGCCAAAAATCACTTTTATATGGTTGTTCATATTTCAATATCTCTTAAAGTAGAAATACCAGAAAATCAGTTGATGGCTCGTTTTAATGCTAATAGAAAAAGCTTTTATAACAATTAAGTTGTAACTTCTAAACTTGAACATGTGGCCCGTGGTAATTATCCATGCACTTCAAAATGGATGTCCTTAAAACGGACTCCTTTTAAAATTCTGAAAAAAACACATATTTTGGTTGATTTAATATAAAGATGGTATTTTGATGGCATCATATTTTAAATATTAATTTTCTAAATTTATACATATTTTTTGTATTGAAAAAAAAATATTTTTTTCAAAAGTAAAATTTGCAATAATTTTTCATTTTGTAACTCTGATTTCGAAAATGGCGTCAGTTTCATCAAATTTTCTCTAGTTATTGAGATATATATCATTTTTCAAAAATCGTAAGAACTATATGCGAAAATCAATATCACAAAAACTGGATGGAAAATGATAAAACTGACTTTATTTTAGAAATCAGAGTTACATATATATTCAGGAATTATTACAACATTTACTGTAGAATATTTTTTCTATACAATAAATAAATAAAAAATTAGAAAATTATTTTTTAAAATATGATGCCATGAAAATACCATCTTGAAATTTTGCATGAACATTTATAATAAATAGACGAACACTTAGGATTTTTTTCAGAATTTTAAAAAGGGTCCTTTTTAAGGACATCAATTTTGAAGTGCAAGGATAATGACCACGGGCGAGATGTTCATGTTTAGAAGTTACAACTTAATTTTTCTGAAAGCTTGTTCTATTAGCTTTAAAACAAGCCATCAAATTCTAGCATTTTTAGTTTAAGAGATATTTAAATATGAACAACCATACAAAAGTGATTTTAGACCCATTTTTTGTATTTTTGAGCCACTGTATCTCTGGAAGTAGTAGGCGAAAAAATAAAAAAAAAATTGGTCAGTACATATCTGGATATCCTTTATCAGTTGCCCAGTTTATTGAAATCGAAAAGGTAAAATCTCAAATTTGACTTTTTTGGTAGATTTGGTGTGGAATGGCCCATAGTTTAAAGTTCATAAATACCATGAATTTTTTCATAAATATTTTTTTTTTTTTTTTTTTTTTTTACAATTTAACCAACGCTCAGGGGATGCCCCCTATTCGTGCAATGCACAGTGTTGATCGTAAGAAAGGATTATAGGTTAAAGGGAGGAGGAAAGATGGAGTAGTGTCGGTGGATGTTTGCTTTAAATTTCCCAATATTAAAAATGTCGGAAAAAACAGAGGCAGGGAGATTGTTCCACAAACGTATCGTGCGACTGAAGAACGAATTATCTCTGTAATGCGTGGTTCTGTTGAGAACCGAGTGAACTACGAAGGGGTGGGCTTGGTTCGATGCCCGAGTAGAACGAGAGAATACACGACCTGGTGGAATCAGGCCATGTATTTCCCTCGAACACTTACCATTGTAATACCTATAAAACAGGCTTACACATCCTACGGTCCTTCGGTGCTCAAGAGAACCAATAGAGGATGAAATAATGTATTCCATCTTAGGCCGAATATAGGTGGTGTAGACAATGCGCAAGTCAGCGGGAGTGAAGTATGTCTTACACCGTATCAAAAAACCGAGGCACTTGGCCGCTTCTTTCGACACATCAAATATGTGATCACTCCAACGGAGGTCACATTGAATTGATATACCCAGAACGTCAAGAGCAGCTGACTGCGCAATATCCACAGAGTCCATATGGAGGGGAGGGGTGAATCCATTCTTTTGTGAGATAACAGATAACATTGGGTCTTGCTAGCATTAAAATCAACTCTATTTGCAAGACCCCACTCGGAGATTATTTTAAGGTCATTATTGAGTGTATCATTCATTGTGCGCCTTTTACTCTCAATCTCCAAAGAGTTTGGGCGCTTGTTGAACGAATATGAGTGACAAATGTTACTGTCATCTGCAAAGGAATGGATTGGGTTCTGGGTCGATGACAGAAGGTCATTGATAAAAACCCGAAATAGGGACGGGGATAGGACAGAACCCTGCGGGACTCCAGAATTGATGGAATGTTGTTCTGAGAAAACACCATCCATCGCAACTCGTATTGAACGACCCTGGAGAAAACTCGATATCCATCGAGTAAAAGAATTACCGACACCATATGCAATAAGTTTTAATACCAGGGCTTCATGCCACACTCGATCAAAAGCCTTGGAAATATCAAGAGCAACCACCTTACTCTCCCCGAAAAGATGAATACAATTATTCCACTTTTCGAAGAGGACCGCCATCAAGTTACCGGTGGACCTGGTCCTACGGAAACCATATTGCCGGTCACTAAGTAATTCGTTTCGCTCCAGATAGTTCACAAGGTGGAAGTTTATTACGCTTTCCATTACCTTGGATAGCGCAGAGCATATTGCAATGGGTCGGTAATTAGCAGGGTTCGTAGCCTCACCCTTTTTCGGAACTGGCTGGACATTGGCAACCTTCCAACAAGATGGAAAAACTCCTGTCGTGTAGGAGATGTTGAAAAGGTTACGCAATGGACAAGCCAGCGTTGACGCACACTTCTTCCACACATGGGCAGATATGCCATCAGGCCCGGAGGCTTTGTTAATATTGAGATTTGCTAAAACCTTTTTTACTGCCCGAGTTCGAAAATGTATCTCCGGCATTGCAGAAGAAACAAATTCAACGACGGGCAGTGGTTGTTTGCTATCTGGGAGCGTTGAATTATTTGCAAATAATTCAGCCAAGAGATTAGCTTTATCAACCGGGTCAGTGAAGGTCTGGCCATTCATAACAAGGGTTGGAGTAGACGATGTCGTCTGATTCTTCACCCTTTTAACAAATGACCAGAAATTTTTACTACCTCTATGGTAGAGAAGGACCTTTTTGCGCGCGTTTTGTTCGTGTAGAAACTTTTCACGCGCGATCACGGCATTACAGCGATTCCTAGCCTGTATGCGAAGTCTTTCAGTATCAGCATTCTTATTAGAACGCCAATTCTGAAAGGCTTCCTCTTTCGACCTGACTGCAATCCTACAAGTCTCATTAAACCAAGAGTGGTCCTTGGGTTTAATGCTAATCTTTTTAGAAGGTATGAAGGACCGCATACCCAATAAAATAATATTTTGTACCATTAAGGCCGCGGCATTTATGTCTCTATTTGCGAAACACAATTTCTAATTAAAGTTGCGAAAAAAATCATTTAACGCAACCCAATTTGCTTTTTCGTAAAGCCATACAGTTCTCTTCGGGGCTTTAATCGAAGAGACGCGTAAACTAGAATACGAAAATGCAGCGGAAACAATACAGTGGTCGGAATTACCAAGAGGTGCAAGGACTTTTACATCATATTTTTCATGATGCGAAGTCAGAAAAAGGTCTAGGATTTTTTGTCTCTGCCCGCCGACGCGTGGGAGGTACGTCGGCTCCTTCACCAGTTGCGTGAGTTGATTGCACTCGGCAAACAGCTCAACATAAAAACCCTCCTGTGTTGATAGACCCGAGTGGCTCAACCAAGTGGCGTTGTGCACATTGAAGTCACCAGCAACAACAATTTCACTGCCTGGAAACTGTTCCAAAATATTTGAGATCGAATCTGATAGTGCATCTAACTTGTTACAGGTAGAAACCCTATCTAGATTCGGACTCCTATAAATAAAACACAAGTGCATGATCTGTTGCAAGATTTTGAATTTAATCCACATAGAATTAAATTCATTGTCCGAAACACTATGTTGCTGCTGGTGCTGGTACCCAACGTCACTTCTAATAAAAAGGGCGAGACCCCTATGGGCAGAGAATAATGGCAGTAGGTGATACCCTGGTATCCGAAAATCCAGCGGATCTGCACCCTCACTAACCTGGGTTTCACCTAATGCCATTATATGTGGCCTATAGACAGACACATGTGCATACACAGAGAAAAAATTCGACCTCAGTCCACGAACGTTGCAAAAATCTATACGAAAGTTTTGCGACATTTTCGCTAACATACTAATAGCGGGCACAGCTGAGACGAACCGATGAGAGCGTAAGCTAAACAGTGGTCAGTGTTATGCCTTGGCCACCGTCTTCGTTACGCACTCTTGCATTCTCAACTATGCACGCGGTTAGCGCGGAGTAGGATGGGGGAGGGACGGAAAACAATCAACAAACCTGAGCAATTGCAGCAGAGAGCATAGAAAGGCCCTTTGCGCTGGCAATTGCAATGATAAAAAAAAACGCAGAGTGCAGAGTGCAGCAAGTCACAGGCAGCGAAAACCGGTTCTGCTCTATTATTGTTGTTGTGATTTTTGTATTTCTATTTTATTTTTAATTATTTGTTTTGCATAATTTATTTTTTTATTTTTAATAATGTTTTTTATTGTCCACGACGAATGTAGTTATTGTTATTTAGTTAAATTTGTTATTTGTTTGGTTGGTTGATGTTGTTTAGTTTGGCGGCACATTTTTAAACATATAAAACGACGGACGGGAAACGTTTAAATACTGGGGGACGACACGACACGTCCGTCTCCCATAAAAGCAGTGACGCCAGCAGAATATGGTCAGAAGAAAGCATGCCTAGCGAATGGAATCTCAGTATACTCTGCCCAATCCTTAAAATGGGGGATCCCACGATACGCGCCAACTACCGTGGGATTAGTCTCCTCAACATCGCGTATAAAGTTCTAACGAGCGTATTATGTGAAAGACTGAAGCCCATCGTCATCAGACTGATTGGATCTTATCAGTGTGGCTTCAGACCTGGCAAGTCCACCATAGAACCGATTTTCACATTGCGCCAAATCCTGGAAAAGACCAAACAGAGGCAGATCGACACCCACCACCTCTTCGTCGACTACAAAGCTGCCTTCGACAGTCCGATAAGAAGTCGCCTATACTCCACCATGTCTGAGTTCGGTATACCTGCGAAACTTATAAGGCTTTGCAGGATGACCCTGAGCGACACACGTTGCTCAGTGAGAAGTGGGAACAACCTCACCGATACGTTTAATATCGAACGAGGTTTCAGACAAGGCGATTCCCTATCGTCGTTTTCAACCTAATAATGGAGAAGATTGTAAGAGCCGCACAACTCCATCACAATGGCACTATCTTCAACAAGAGTTCCATGCTGCTCGGGTACGCTGATGATATTGACATCATTGGGCAGAGCGTACGAGCAGTCAGTGCAGCATTCTCCAGTTTAGAGAGGGAATCGCGTCGAAAGGGTCTTACGGTGAACGAGGACAAGGCGAAGTACCTAGTGTCAACAAACAAAGAGTCCCGACGTCTTGGACAACACGTCACTATTGACAACCACAACTTCGAAGTTGTGAAGAACTTCGTATACCTAGGAACCAGCATCAACAAGGAAAACAATGTCAGCCTGGAGATTAGCCGAAGAATAACTCTTGCCAACAGGTGTTACTTTGGGCTCAGTAGGCAACTGAGGAGCAGAGCCCTCTCTCGGAGGACAAAAATTACGCTCTATAAGTCGCTCATCATGCCAATCCTCCTCTATGGCGCTGAGGCATGGACGATTGCCAACACCAATGAGCGAGCTTGAGGAGCGTTCGAGAGAAGATTCTTCGGAAAATCTATGGCCCGATATGCGTTGAAAACAAGTACAGAATCAGATAGAACGACGAGCTGTATGAGCTCTACGCCGACATTGACATAGTCAGGCGCATTAAGATCCAGCGCCTACGTTCGCTTGGACTCGAGCGTATGGATGAAAGCATTCCAGCAAAAAAGGTGTTCAATTCTGTGCCCAGTGGTGGTCAACGTCGGAGAGGGCGTTCGAATCTCCGGTGGAGCGACCAAGTGCGAGACAACCTGACAACACTTGGAGTGCAAAACTGGCGCCAGCGCGCGCAATGCAGAAGCGACTGGGTTGTAATGGCCAAATCAGTAAGTAAGTAAACGTATCTAATGTAAACGAAACATTTTTTAAAATTATTGAAATCTTTTTTGATACTCAGAAATGTTAAAGAAATGAATTATGTTCCATAATATGAAAGTTTTGTTATGTATTTAAATTTTTCAGTATATAAAAAATTGTAAATAAAACAAGTGATTAAGAACTTTTTAAGTGGCCATTAAAAACTGTTTTTAGAAAAAAATGTGCCTTTATTTTCATTTCAAAAAAATATATATATTTACATATAGTTTTTTGTTTTGTTTGATTAAAAATTTAAGTTTCACAATATTAGAAAAGCTTACTTCACATTAAATGTCAAAAAAATGTCTATGTTAAATATACAATAAATGTTATTCTCATTTAGATTATTAATACTTTATTATAAAGATGATGATGAGCTTTACTATTATGATTAAGGCATATTTTTTAATATTTTCACAATTCATTTTCTTTACGCAAAATAGTTCCAAATCTGCCATTAATTAATATAAATTGTTCAATACATATTACAACTACAGCCGCGTCCATACAAATTTAAAAATTAAATTTTGATAAAGAGTTGGTGTAGGGTGACGCATTTTTTATTTTTGTTCATGTCAAATTTTCAAAAATTTCAGTTCAGTCGCTGAGAAGCATTCGTTGAGGACGGATGTATATTTGATTTTTTTAACCCATTAAAGCCTGCCGAATCAGATACACACCTGAAGATTACGCAGTGCAATTTTCCCCATCTTGTTTTCCCATAATGAGTACATCAGATGCTAAGAATTTTGTTCGATTTTGTTCGATTTTGTATCTAGCACCACTACATTATATATGTATGAATTGTATATCTCTGCGTGCAATTCCCTCCATTTTAAACAAATATTTCATAAACAAATTTTAAAAAAATATTCCGAAAAATGTCAGTAAGATAAAGTTTCAAACATTTTTTCGAAATTTTGACAGGAAACACATTGGGAACTAATATTAAAATGTTTTTTAAGAGAGCTTGTGATAAATTACTCTCTCGACGCACTTTTTTGGTAACACAAATGTCTTTTTGATTTTTTGCAAAAACTAATATCTGGACACACATTTTTTTTGCCAATTATCCGTAGGCCAAGATTCATATCTTATTTTGTGATAAAGTTTGCTTCTGCAACATGGCGAAATCGTGCGATAACTTGCGATATAAAGTACCAAAAATGGCCTTTTTTGCAACTTTGATTCGATTTTGTTCAAAATCTCGACATATATGGAAAATTCTGAGTACGCAGCAAGAATCAGGAGACCGAAATCAAGCAGATTTGATAGGTTTCATTCCAGATTAGGTCAACAACTCTCAATTTGTAGAACAGTGCTATTATTATATTATTACATTGCGTCCATGTAAAGTCGATTTATTTGGAATTAGAACTGGATCCAATAAAATTACCTACCTCGATGGTCGCGTGCAGTGCTTTTCTCGTGTCACGTCCGAAAATCTGAGTTCGTGCCAAGGACGTAAATTCAGGTTTATCTTGAGGGGAGGGAGGGAAGGCAAATTTAAAAAAATTAAAATCCAAAATTATATATAAGTGATAATATTTTATTATATAATACACATATTAATAGGTATTTATTTGTAAAGGTGAGTTGAAGCAAAGGATATCACCTTTGAATTTAATGATCAAAGCCATTTATAACTGAATCAATTTTAATTGATCCAGTTTCTTCATGTGGACACACCTGGGGGCAGATTCTGGATCTACGTGATAATGATACTTATCACTTACCTTTTCACTGAACATATCCATTTTATCACTTTACAGAGATCAAAATGCGATACTGTTCATATGGTGAAAACTTAATGATGTATATATAATTTATATCGTTATTTAAATCTTCTTAATCCAAAACATGTAATTCTGTAAATAAGAATATATTCTAGTAAAATTTAATAGTTTTATTTTTGGATTATCGTTTATGTAATTCAGTTTTAAAATACTTTTCAAAACTGTCGGTTTTATTTTCATTTTCGTAAACTTTTGACAATAGTTAGCACTTCACAGCACAATGAGAATCATAAATGTGGTATGAATTTACTAAAAAAAAAAAAATTCATTTCACGATAACGCAGATCCAGAATCGACTCCCATGATCAGTTTAATAAGTAAAAATAATAGCTGAAAAAAGCAGATGATGGAGTTATGTACATTAGGGCGGATCGAAATTAATCTTTTATTTTTATTTCAAAATGTAATAGAGCTTAACGCAGGTCCAGAATCCAGAAGTAAAAATAATAGCTGAAAAAAGCAGATGATGGAGTTATGTACATTAGGGATCGAAATCAATCTTTTATTTTTATTTCAAAATGTAATAGAGCTTAACGCAGGTCCAGAATCCAGAAGTAAAAATAATAGCTGAAAAAAGCAGATGATGGAGTTATGTACATTAGGGCGGATCGAAATCAAACTTTTATTTTTATTTCAAAATGTAATAGAGCTTAAACGTTACATTATGCTGTTAGAATTTACCACAAAAAATTTGAGTAGAAAAAAAAAGTCCCATTTTCACGCATTACAGATGAAATTAAAAAAAAAACACTTTAAATCAATATTTTTATTTTTTTTACCATATATTTCACCAAATCGACCAAAAAATGTGAATTTTAAGATTTCACCTTTTCGATTTAAATGAAATTTAGGTAGCTGAGAAAGCTTATTGAGATATGCATTGACCAATTTTTTTTATTTTTTTCGACCACTACTTCCAGAGATACAGTGCTTCAAAGTTACAAAAAATGTGCCAAAAATCACTTTTCTATGGTTGTTTATATTTCAATATTTCTTAAATTAGAAATGATAGAAATTCCGTTGGTGGCTCGTTTTAAAGCTAATAGAACACGCTTTTAGAAAAATTAAAAAGTAACTTCTGAACTTAAACATGTGATCCGTCGTCATTATCTTAGCACTTCAAAATTGATATCCTTAAAAAGGACTCTTTTAAAATTCTGAAAAAAAATCACATATTTTGGTTGATTTAATACAAATGTTCATGCCAAATATCTAGATGGTATTTTGATTGCATCATATTTTAACAAATAATTTTCTAAATTTTTAATTAATTTTTGCATTGAAAACAAAAAAATGTTTTTTCGACAGAAAAAATTGCAATATTTCATGAATGTATTTCTAACTCTGATTTTTAAAATGGTGCCAGTTTTGTCATATTGACTCTAGTTTTTGAGATATTGATTTTGAGGTATATTTTTACATTTTTCAAAAAATTGTATATATCTCAAAAACTAAGGACAGTATGAAGAAACTGAGCCATTTTCGAAATTAGAGTTACAAATACATTAAAAAATGATTTCAAATTTTACTTTTGAAAAAAATATTTTATTTTTCAATACAAAAAATTTGTAAAAATTTAGAAAATTAATTTTTAAAATATGATGCTATCAGAATACCATCTTCAATTTTGGCATGAACATTTATATTAAATCAACCAAATTACACGATTTTTTCAGAATTTTTAAAAGGGTCCTTTTTAAGGACATCAATTTTGAAATGAATGGATAATTACCAAGGGCCACATTTTCAAGTTTAGAAATAACAACTTAATTTCTCTAAAAGCTTGTTCTATTAGCTTTAAAACAAGCCATCAATGGAGTTTCTACCATATCTACTTTAAGAGATATTGAAATATAAACAATCATAGAAAAGTGATTTTTGGTCCATTTTTTGTATTTTTGAAGTAGTGGTCTAAAAAAATAAAAAAAAATTTGTCAATGCATATCTCAATAAGTTTTATCAGCTTCCCAAATTTCATTGAAATCGAAGAAGGTGAGTTCCAACCGCTGGTTGATTTGGTGTGGAATGGCCCATAAATATATTTTTTTTGTATCGAAATATGCTCAAAAAATTAAAGATTGTATCTAGTAATGTCCTCTAAAAATGTAATCAATTTTAAATAAAATCTTATGCTCACTCATCAAAAAAATCGACATTTTTTTTGGTTAAACTGTTCTAAAACAAGCATGGGTCTTTATTTTTACATTTTTTATATTTATTGTAAGGTGAGCTAAATCCAAATTTGTTAATTGCCAATTTCAATCGAGTATAGTTTTTGAAAAAAAAAAACATACTAAAGTCTTGTGCTTTGCAAATTATACAATTTTTTATTGATTACATCATATTGCTTTAAGTTTTGTTGGCGTTATTGGGTTTATAATTAATATAATAATCCTAAAATCCTAAAACCACATATAATTTCATTAAAATAAAAACAAAAAACCTATTTAGATTGCAAAAAAAAAATATTAATTTAATGCGTTTTTTAACTTCATTTGCAATGCGCGAACACAGGACTTTATTTTTTCGAATCAAATTTTTTTTGGTAAACTCAAGCAGCACATTGTAAAATTTGAGTCATATTATAACATTGGGAAAAAAATGTACATTTTTGAAGAACCTATATGGTCATACATTTTTATTTTTTAAATCCTTAGAAACTGAATTTTTATATCAATAACTTCCGTAGTTTTTCGTTTTTAAGCTAATGATAACACCGTACGAAAAAATAAAATACACGTTTTTCCCTTCAGAAAATAAAACTTTCCTGGTATCTTAACCTTTTCTTCAAAATCTGTTGTTTTAGTTTTACTTATGGATTTAAGAGAATAAAACAGTATCAAACTTAATTTTTGAATTATTTATTAAAGGGACTAAAACCTTTTGGAATATCAGTCCCGGTTCGGGTTCCAAAATTTTTAAAATTGTGGTTCTGGTTCCTAATTCGGTTTCAACCAAAAAACCAGTTGGGAAGGTTAGATCACATGGGAAATTTTAAAGTAGGGACATGTTATAGTAGGTATTATTATGATAGTAGAATTATCAAAATTATAGTCCGTCAAAGCCGACTATAAATACCCTACACATGTATGTGGATACCATTCAAAGTGGTATGTAGCTCACCTGGGTATACGAATCCTGAAAATAACTACAAACTTTCAATCGCTGAAGAATTTCCATTCATTTGATACTCATATTTACAAATGGGTAGGTGAACAGAATTTCGATTTTTTTTTGGGAACCACAAGTCGTTTCGCGGAAAACATTATTTTCATGTATTTGAGCATGAAGTCAATATATATTTGACCAAAAAATTTTACCTAAGCACGTATACAGTAAAATCGATCTGGAGATGTAAATTTTATATGAGGTATTTGAATATAAATGGTCAAATCACAGGTCACAATATACCGATTTATCCGTTTTTACAGCGTAGGTGTATAAGTAATCTAAATTATGTTTCATTCATCTAACTCTTCAATTTTTTAAGTAGTATGGATTTCAACAGACAGACAGGCATACAGGCAGACGGACATCGCTAAATCGACTCAGGAGGTCAAAAATATATATACTTTTCCATATCGGAGATGCTTCCTTCTGGGTGTTACAAACTGCGTACCAAACTGAAAATACCCTTTCACTCTTAGTGTAGGGTATAATTAAATGGGTTTAGATTCCGGTTCCATACATTTTTATACCCTACACTAAGAGTGAACGGGTATATTCAGTTTGGTACGCCGTTTGTAACACCCAGAAGAAAGCATCTCCGGTATGGAGAAGTATATATATTCTTGATCAGCATGCTCTCCTGAGTCGATTTAGCGATGTCCGTCTGTCTGTATGTCTGTATGTCAGTATGTCTGTCTGTCTGTCTGTATGTCTGTCCGTCGGTCTGTCCCTCTGTCTGTCTGTTGAAATCACGATTAAAAAAGTAGAAGAGCTAGAGCAATGAAACTTTAGATTTAGATTACTTATATATCTAAGCTGTCTGAACATGGCATGATCGGTCTATTGTGACCTGAGAACCGACCTCTTATGCTCAAATACCTCATATAAAATGTATAATTACAAATTATTTTTACTGTATACGTGCTTAGGTAAACTTTTTTTGGTAAAATATATATTGACTCATGCTCAAATACATGAAAATAATGGTTTCCGGCGAAACGACTTGTGGTTCTACAAAAAAAAACGAAATTCGGTACACCTACCCATTTGTAAATATGGGTATCAAATGAATGGAAATACTTCAGCGATTGAAAGTTTGTAGTTATTTTCGGGATTCGTAATTTCTGGTGACCTATATACCACTTGTAATGGTAACCACACATATGTGTAGGGTATTTATAGTCGGCTTAGACCGACTATAATTTTGATAATCCTAGCTATCATAATAACACCTAATATAAAATTTCCCATGTGATCTAACCTTCCCAACTGGTTTAATAACGGTTCCGATTCCAACCAGAAAAAAATATGAGTTCCGATTCCAACCAGAAAAAATATGAGTTCCGACTCCAGTTCCACACATTTTTAATAACGATTCCGGTTTCAAAAATCTAAACGGTTCCGGTATGATTTTTCAAGATTTTCCATGCTTTTTTTTCGTGTTTGGTAGTGTTTTTCCTTGTTTTTTAAATCCCATTCTTTATCGTGCTTCTCGTGAGTGCCTGTAAATATAGTCGTCGAGTACTTGCGTGTCACCTATCGGAGTGCCTATGCGTGTCTGAGCCAACAAAAACAAGCATCTCTAATTTGATGCCTGTTCTGATATTTATTGCATTGCTAACCGATTATAGCAGGCCATCAAACAATTGGTAAAAATTATGTTTAAACCGAATTTATTTGGATATTACAATTAGTGATGCGGGCGAGACGAGAAAATTCGAGATCTCGTCTCCAAATTCTAGACGATATCGAGAACGAGATTCCATTTAAGAGCCGAGAATAGATCCCATTTTTCCAACAAGATCGAGTTTTTAAACTAAAAAAATGAAAACTATGCAGCTATTTTATTAGCCAATATCTTTTTTTTGTAATTTATTTTTAATAAGGCTGTATAATTGGACCCGTACACGACTCGTTCAAAGGTTTTGTCAATACAAGGATATGGAGCGATTTATTCAAAATAAAAACATTTTTTTATCATTTATATCAGGGACCCGTGCTTTGCTGTGGTAGAATTCTTTTCCATAGAATTCTTTCCTGTAGAGTTTTTCCAGTAGAAGTTTTAGTGTGATGAGTTTAGGTGTGGTGAGTTTTAGTGTGGTGAGTTTTAGTAAGGTGAGTTTTAGTGTGGTGAATTTTTTGTGGTGAGTTTTAGTGTGATAAATTTTATTGTGGTGAGTTTTAGTGTGGTAAGTTCAAGTGTGGTGAGTTTTAGTGTGGTGAGTTTAAGTGTGGTGAATTTGAGTGTGGTGAATTTTAGTGTGGTGAGTTTCAGTGTGTTGAATTTTAGTGTGTTGAGTTTAAAGAATTTCGGGTGGTTGTTGTTATTGCTTAAATTTGCTATCCCAATTGCTGATATAACGTGTTTTTAATTTTTAGGTTATATAGGAGGTACCACGCCCACTCCAGAAATCTCACCGACTCTGCCCAGATCCAACATACATATTGTGTCAAAATTTGAGTTTTTGGTTTCATGTTTGTAGCTGCTGTAAGTGCCAAGTTACATCGTTTTGAAAGTTTAGGCAGTATCGAAGGTGCCACGCCCCTTTGTCTAATCCCGTCAATATATAGCCTATCAAGAAAATCAGATCAGCCGTTTAGACAGAGAAGTGGAACAAACAAACAAAAGGACTACATACCTCGCTAGTTCGGAACTAATTAAAATCCCTGCAAGGTTACACTCTAACAAAATATGATGTGCATTTAAATACTACTATTATAGTTGGCAATAGATTACCTACACTCTACCAAAAATGGTGGGAATTTACTACTATTATAGTTGGCAATAGATTACCTACAATTATAATGGTAAAATCCCGTCACAATGAAATTGAAAAAAATCACGCTAAAAGTGCCTAAAATAAAAACTATTTATATTGCGGTTTTTCTCGCTATAAAATGAAACAAAAAGCCATTAGGTATTATTTTGGTACTCGAAAATAACTCATCACTGTTTTCAGTGAATGAGTGAAAAGTAATTTATAAATCGGTCGATTTTCATAGCTATTCTTAGCATGATAATCGATATTTATACTTTACTTTTATTAAGTATTGCAAAGTAAATGAAACGTCACTGCTAATTTATGTTTTTTACATATTCGGGGACATCAACATGTCCAGCGCAGTCACATGTCACATGGCCGCTTCAGCATGTTTACGGAACACTTGCACACATTTCGGAACATTTCCACAACTCAATGTGGCCAATAATTATAGAAAGTTGCGTTAGATCCATTTACTTTGCAGTACTTAATAAAACACGAAACAAAATAAAACTTGATTCATTTGTATTAATCTTATGGTCTGCACCATTTAAGAACATTTTACCGAATGACAAAATGTGTATCTCCTAACGTTCATACATGTTTAACAGCGAAAAAACACGCTACTTTCAACGTTTTGTAAAAATTCCACGAAAGTAGCGACAAAAATTACGCGAATTTCATGAAATTATTAAAAACACACTATTTATGGAGTACATTTCAAAAACACGCTTTGCAGCTGTTTTTGCAATACTTATTTTAATATATGACCAAAAAAAACGTGAAATTTACTACAATTATAGTAGTAATATTACAATCATTTTTTAAAGTGTTCTATTAAAATAGTAAAATGCCATCGCAATGAACTACAAATAAATTCACACTAAAAGTGCGTTATTTCATGTTATAAAATGTGTAAAAAATTAGGAATTTGGTTGGTACTCAATAATCTTCATTAAGATATACAAAATAGAATTATTTGAAATGTTATTTTACTTTTATTTAGTAATGCAAGGTGAATCGTGAATTGAAGTCAAATGTTTTCCACATATTCGAAAACAAATCGCATCCGACGCAGTCACATGGCCGCTTCGGCAGACAGAGTTGGAGCTGATCAGTAAAAAATATAAATTTCGAAACACTTGCACAACTGTTTAACTGCTGAATGAAGCACTTTCAACACTAATAAAATAATATAAACGGAATAAACCACTTTTCGTTCATTAACACAGAAAAAAAAAATAGTAATGCCATCAATTTATACTTTGATTCAATAATTTATGTGGGTTAAAACTTTCCCAACAACGTGACGTACTTTAATTTAGAAAAGAGATATTTATGATTCACTCAAAATTTCATACAACTTACTTTAACGATGTTTTAATAAATCACATTTCTATTTTAAGAATCTTTTGTTTTTTGAGTGTAAGTACATACAATGTACATGATTAACAGAGTAAAAGAAAGCTACTTTCATGATTTTATATAAATTCCACTAAAGTAGCGACACAAATCCCGCGAATTTCATGAAATTATTAAAAACATACTATTATAGCGTACATTTGACCAAACGAGTTTTTCGTTTGCTTTTTTAAGTTAAAAATAATTATTATATATCTTTCTAACACATTGCTTAGTGCGCTGAATTCTCTTGCATTTCATTTACTCTTGCTCAGTCGCAAATTACCTCTTTTCGTAACAATATATATATATATATATATATATATATATATATATATATATATATATATATATATATATATATATATATATATATATATATATATATATATATATATATATATCTGGGCTGGGTCACCGTTATTTTTCTGTTTTAATGGTACATTTCAAGTAACAACTTTTCTCGAAACTTTGAAGTAAAATGGCCTGTTGCTTATAACTCATCCAGAAGAATACTAAAATGTACTCAAAAAAGTTTTTTTTTTACTTTTTCAAGTATTGCTTAGGTGATCAATTTACATTTTAAAATCAAAGTTAAATGCATTAAATGTCGTACATGAATGCCTTTTTATAATGTAAACAAGTTTTCTATCAAAATTTGTTGCTGAAAAAATATGTAGTATTAGTATATCTAATTGTCTACGTTTCACCACTTTAAATATCTAGCTTGGCAAGCTTTGCGACATCAAATCAGTCCACTACGTGTGCCCTCATACGCCAGCTTGACTATTTTGAACGCAGTTGCTGGTTCCCACTCCTCGAAACCAATGCTCGTATTGCCGCACACCATGACGCCCTACAGGCTACCAATGTTGCCGAAATAGCGCAGTCGACACGATCCGTTCATTGTCATCTTTCGGCTTTTGTGCGCATACCTTAACGCTGTGCAGTTTGAGAAAACTTAACCAAAGGCCATTGGCGTAGCGATATGCCTGGTAAACTTGAAGCATGAGCTCGGGCATCGAGTATATTTCTAATGTGCCGCTTGAACGCATTATCAGCAGCCTGCAGCTGGGTTTAGTCTGCGGCTACAGACGGCGCCACCAGTCGGTGTTCTTGTAGTGCAACTGCTTTGCCAGCGCTGCCAGACTGTTCATCTTGAAAGCGTTGCCAGCGTCGCCGTACAGTAGATCTTCCTCGTCGTGGACTACTGCTGATCGTGATCACTTGCCCGCTGAGTAGGCACAGGCAAACATAGGGATCGGCAAGCGAGACTTCAACCACCGGCGTCCCTACTTCGATGGGCACATTCTGCAGCAGCCGCTTGCCTTGCAGCATGCGCACATTACGTGTTATCACTTGAAGTATGAAGTGATTACTTACCAAGTTGCCAACGTATATCGTATTCTGATTGCAGCTAGAACCTGTGTTTTCGATATAGTTGATCTCACCGCAGGTCTGCACCACCAGTGATTCCGTTCGCTGCAGGGATATCATAAAGTCGTGCTGAGCACCGGGCGACGTTTTGGTTCTTCAGAAGCACTATCTTGAACCAAGCAAATATATCTGGCTACTTCTGACAACCAGTCACTGAAATCCTTGACAGTTGGATACGACATAATTGATGCGGCACATCAAACCCACTCAATGCGTTTGGTCATTGTCAATTTGGCAGCCAATTCTTCTAACAATGTGGGATTTGCTATATGATACATCCCGTTGACGGACTGAAGAAAAACTGGAGCAATCAGCGGTCGCTCTTGAGCATTTTGAATTTCAGCTTCCCTCAATCGACGCCCTAGACCAGAAATTGTATTTCTCATTGCTACCATATCTTCATTCGGATGTACATCGAAGACGTTTGTGGAAGAAGTAGATCTTCCGGAAGCAGGTGCGTCTTTGGGCATGAACTTGCAACATTCATAGCGCTGGCAACGTTAATGTTGCTTGCAACTTCAGTATTACTTCTCGATGACAACGAATTCATTATTATTATATTATATTACTACGCTTCAACACAAAATAATAGTTTTATACATAACGAATTCAAAATAATCATTAACAACAAAAAATCTTACTTAAAATGTCTAACTTTGGAGTAAGAATACCACAATTTGGCTTCCCTAATAATAAATAATTATATGCTCCATATCCGCTATCATTTGCAATCATCAAGATGTAAAATTTTTTGAGCTGAGATGTAGTTTACGAAATTGACTTTTAGCCAGGTTTTTTATTCAAATACCCCAATGTGTGTCGTCACATTTTTTTAAAAGTTTTAATTTTCACACAAAAAGAATTTTACGCTTTATATAAATATTTATACATTTGTTGCAACATTTTTTATTTTTATTTTGGCACACAAACAAACTTCCATTCAGAATAAATAATTTATTCCTTTGAAGTAAATATGTAAACATTGGCGAGCAAAGTTGGAGTACTTTGCAAAAGAAATTCTTTTGCGCTAACGTTTTATAATCGTTTTTTTTTCTGTGCGTGTGGCTATCGACCTAAAAGTCCTTTTCAGACAGTTTAGAATATGCAGATCCTTAACCTAACAGTTTTCCAAAAATCTGTAAACTCAGATTATCTTTAAATTGTCAAAAAAAGAATTTCTTGGCGTACAGATGTTTCAACGAGTATTCATTTGCATCTAACAAATGTAGTTTGCCTTCACTGAAAATCATTTGGCAAACAATAGCATGATGCTTAACCAACTATTAGTTGAAGCAACTGCAAAGTTGATTGGAGAAACCATTGCTACTATAATTAAATTTAAAATGAGACATAACCAATATTTAATTGGCTTAACAGATAGTTGGTTATATTTCATTCAATTGCGATATCATCTGTTTTGTTAAAAAAACGATGCCAAAGCATGACAACATCAGTCGCTCAAGCATCGGATTTGTCACTCGTTTTTTTATGCTGCGGTCAGCGCGTGCCTCGTGTAAAACAAACTTGGAATTGTTTTAAGGGCATGTTCAGTTTTTTTCATGCCTAAATACACAATGTTCAAAAAGGGACATGTACCGGTTCATTTTCCCTACGGGAAAATGACTGGTACATGACTGATAACGTGACTGACGAAATGGTGACTGGTTCTAGTTTTGACCCAATCGTATGAAATGTACCGGTAACCTTTACATGGCTTTGTCATTGGAGGTGACCAATTGACACCCCATAAATATCATAGGATCGGTCTTCGTACTATCCTTAGGGGACCAGTCACAGTACTGTCCTTAGACGACCAGTCAGCGTACTGTCCTTTGATGACCAGTCACAGTACTGTCCGTTAGTCTCGATATACATAAATCATTATTTTATTTGTTTCGCACTAGTTGACACTGGATATACACCTTTCAATCAGGTTAGTGACAGATATCTTTTCACCAGTCACGTGACCGTTGTTTAAGTGTAAATCCATCTGCCCTACAGGGAAACGAACTTGTACTAGACTGGACACCTGGCTGGTTTCTCGGAGACACGGCGTTGTCAAAGGAAGGGGTGAATTAACACCTCATGCACCCTTTAGACCTATCACAGAACTTGTCATCAAGATCCAGTCCTCAGTTGGTACTAGGGATGTCAATCCCGGGATTTGATTCAATCAGTCCCGAAAAACTCATCCCGGGATCATCGTTAAATCCCGGGATTTTCGGGATTACAAAAAACGCTAGTAGATCAATTTTTTAATAGTTTATTCAAAAGTCTTTCAGTGTTTTTATACACATTTCGTGAACAAGTAAATCTAACATTTAATGGACTAAAATCTTAAAACAATAATAATGAATTACATGCTTCACAATTACGTCACTTTCGACACTGTTCGGCAAAATTAGCACTTTTGTTCCTCCCTGTCTTTATTCATATCAAATCTACATAATCTTAATGTGCTGATTCGAACTGCGTTTTTAGTTTTTTCGCTATACGTAATGTTTTCGAGAAAAATGCAATTTACTATTTTAGCATTTTTCACTGCATTTAAAAAAAAAATATATAAAAAGAACATCCATTGAATAAATATTAAAGTAGCTATTGTCCATGAACACGTCAACTTGAATGTCGTTTAAGATTTGGTTGCAATAATCGGTTAAAGTTTAAAAATTGAGAAAAAAAGAAATTTGTGAAATCAACTAAAAATCATATTTAATAAAAAATGTTTTATTTTAAAATATTAAAATTACTATATATTCTACTCATTTCGATATTGGTATTACTTTTCGGTGCCCTTTTGATATTTTAGATAATTAAATTTTTTATTGAGGCCGCGCATCTGAGGCACTGTACTTCAGTTGTGATTTAATAGTGCGTCTCGTGAGTGAACATTGTAAAGATAAATTGTAGTAATTCAGCAGTTGATATAAGTGATTATTCTTTAAGTTGTTACTTAAATTAATAAAGTTAATTAATACTAGTGCGTCTCGTGAGTGAACATTGTAAAGATAAATTGTAGTAATTCAGCAGTTGATATAAGTGATTATTCTTTAAGTTGTTACTTAAATTAATAAAGTTAATTAATACTAGTTGAAATAATACTAGTTAAAACCAAATATAAGTGCGTTTTTATTTTGTACACAATCCAACGATACGAACTCGTAGAACAGTTTTCCGTAGACTGAATTTTCGTAACATTGGTGTCAGAAATGGGATTGTGATACAAAATGGTTAAATTTGAACAACTTAAAGTCGACCAGCTAAAGAAGGAGCTGTCGATTCGTAATCTTCCAACTGCTGGTACGAAAGTAGAGCTGCAAAAGCGCCTAATGGACGAATTTGAGGCGCAGGGCATTGATCTTACGATGCACAATTTTGAAGTCATCGAAAAATCTGGACACAGAGGAGAAAGTACAGACCCAAGTTTTTGATATGAGCCAGTTGATCGGAGCTATGCAACAACAATTTCAGATAATGGCTCAAGAAAATTCCAGACAATTTCTAGAAAATTCAAAACAATTTCTAGAAAATTCCAACAAAATGGAACAGAAGCTTCAAGAAAATTCCAATCAACTTAAAACAGAACTAGATCAAAAATGTCTAGAAAATTCAAAACAATTTCAAGAAAATTCGACCAGAATGGAACAGAAACTTCTAGAGAATTCGAACCAACATCAAGTAAAAATTGAGCAACAGATGCAGGAACATTCTAAGCAGCTTCTGGAAGTTTCTAATACACTCCATGGCAAAGTAAACGAACTTGTGGCACATGTAAATAACATGGAAGGCAAATTTGAAAAATTGGAAAATGGCTTCGACAAAAGTTCCAGAAAATGCAAGAAGATTTCGGTGCGTTACAGCTAAGTGGACCTACACAGCATGTTCTTAGTGGTTCGAAGCTGAAATTGCCGATTTACGATGGAACTACAGCGTTCAACATTTTCAAGCTCCAATTTGAGACAACGGCTGTAAGTAATCGATGGAACAATGAAGATAGCGTAGCAGCGCTTATTGTGACCCTGAAAGGTGGAGCAGCCGAAGTATTGCAGACTGTTCCAGAAAGCGATAGAAATAGTTACACAGCGGTTATGGCTGCACTGCAACGGAAATATGGAAGGGATCACATGAAGCAGATCTACAGAATGGAACTAAAGGGCCGAATGCAAAGGAATGGTGAAACATTGCAGGCGTATGCAGCGGACGTCGAGAAGCTTGTGCATTTGTCGTATTCAGAAAAAATAATTTCATAGAAAATTGCAAAATCGAAGCGTTTGTTGATGGCATACGCGATTAGGAGACAAAACGTGCAACAGTGATTGCGCCCAAGGTAACATTTACGGAAACGGTTACCATCGCTCTAACACAGGAGACAGCAAATACGTTGTGGAGAACGATGATTTATTTCAAGTAGTGTGCCAAGCAGTTAAAGCAGGCGTTAAAACCGAACACACATCAGCCAACAAAGATACCCAATTCAAAGGTAAATGTTACAACTGTGATACATATGGGCATATGGCACGTGACTGTCGTAAAAAACGCAAACGCTCAATAAATCAATCTGCAGATAAACCCAGACATGAAGAAAGACAGGATCATGTCCAAAATAGCGTAAATTTCAATCAAGCTTTAATCTAAAACGAGTCAGATCCGCGGGGCACGATCTGACTCCCATAACCGATTGCCCCAGAATTGTGTATTGATTGTGTAGCATATATGGTAACGTTGGATACAGGAGCT
Source organism: Dryomyza anilis (assembly GCA_951804985.1). Taxonomy (NCBI): domain Eukaryota; kingdom Metazoa; phylum Arthropoda; class Insecta; order Diptera; family Dryomyzidae; genus Dryomyza; species Dryomyza anilis. Next base: position 35,626,217 of record OX638135.1, read on the forward strand.
TCACACTCAATTATAAGAAGTAACCTTGTTAGGGACGAAATAGAGCCGCTTATCGGAATAAGATTGCAAACAGCGACAGGTGAAGAGGCTCCAATCAGAGGAAAAATTACCAAGGAAATCACTATTGGCACTACGACAGTTAAGCATGATTTTATAGTGGCGGAAATAGTAGACGAAATAATACTTGGCATGGACTTCATGATAAGGAACGGTTTCACACTAGATCTAACAAGAAAAATTTTGAGTTATGCCAACACGGAGTTCCAACTAAACATTGATTGTGACCAGAGCCCGAAAATTAAACAAGTTATTGCTCATAAAAATAGAAAAATACCACCTAATTCAGAAGCAATTGTTTGGGCAAAATTAAATGGAGATTGTGGGATAAGTAAGTGGTGGGTTATAGAAGCGAATGATGAGCAAATGAGCAGAAGTAATATTGTTGTCGGAAGAACATTAGTAGAAGCGACAAAAGACAAAGTTGTTCCAATAAGAGTTCTCAACATGGAAAACTCGTCCAAATTAATTAAAAAGGGAACAGTGATAGGCCAGTGTCAAGAGGCATCAGCGATTATAAATTGTGAGTCAAATCCATCAAGGGACTACGGCACATCGCAAATAAACAAACAATCTACTCACAGGTTTATAAATGAGTGGACGAAGGATTTGGGTGGCAAAGAAAAGAGTCAAGTGCACCAGCTAATTGACAAATATCGGTGTATATTTGCTGAAAAGGGCCAAAAGGATGGCAGAACTGCCATTGTAAAACATCGAATAGACACTGGTGATTCTAACCCAATTCGTCAAGCACCAAGAAGAGTACCACTTACTAAAAGAGACGAAGTATCACATTTGGTTGAAGAAATGCACACAAATGGCGTGGTGGAACCATCTGAGAGTCCATGGAGTTCACCAGTAGTATTGGTGAAAAAGAAGGACGGTAGTACTCGGTTCTGCGTTGATTACCGAAAACTTAATGATGTCACCAAGAAAGATAGTTATCCACTGCACAGAATCGATGACACCTTGGATACACTATCTAATGCTAAGTGGTTTTCAACGTTGGACTTGCAAAGCGGTTACTGGCAAGTAGAAATCGATAAGAAAGATCGAGAGAAGACCGCATTCAGTACTGGAGATGGACTATGGCAATTTTTGGTAATGCCGTTTGGACTATGCAATGCCCCAGCAACATTCGAGCGGTTAATGGAGCACGTATTAAAAGGTTTACACTGGAAAACATGCCTAGTATACCTTGATGACATAATTGTTATGGGCAAGGATTACAACGAACATCTGAGAAATCTAGAGGAAGTATTCCTTCGATTGAAAAATGCGGGTCTACAACTTAGCCCAAAGAAATGCTCACTTTTCAAGAAAGAAGTCAAGTATCTGGGTCATCGAGTTACCACGGAAGGAGTGCATACCGATGCGGATAAAATAGCTGCAGTCAAGGAGTGGCCCAGACCGCAAAATCTACATGACCTACGAAGTTTCTTGGGGCTATGTACATACTACAGACGATTTGTTCCAGGTTTTGCCAATGTTGCAAGCAGTCTTCATGAGTTGACAAGAAAGAACCGCTCATTTCAATGGAGCGATGATCAAGAAAGGGCATTTTTGAAATTAAAAGATCTACTGTGCTCGGCACCAATTCTTGCGTATCCAATTCCAGGTGAGAAATTTATACTTGATACGGATGCAAGCGGATACGGAATAGGCGGAGTTCTCTCTCAAAAGATCAATGGACAAGAAAAAGTGATCGCATACTACAGTAAAACATTGTCCAAACCCGAGCGAAATTACTGTGTCACCAGGAGGGAGCTTCTTGCTGTAATTGAAAGGGTGAAAATTTTCGATAAGTATCTGTACGGACAACAGTTTCACTTGAGAACCGATCACGCAGCACTACGATGGTTACTTCAGTTCAAAGATCCGGAAGGCCAAATTGCGCGTTGGATAGAACGATTACAGAGCTACGATTTCTCAATCGAACATCGTAAAGGAGGAAATCATGGAAATGCAGATGCTCTGTCACGGCGTCCTTGTAAACTTGAATGCAGACATTGTTCAAGAGCGGAAGGAAAAGAAAACATAATTGATATTCGTTTGCTAAATGTTTTGTCCGATGAAAAATGGACTCCGGAACAAATTTAAATTGATCAATAGAAAGATCCCGACCTCACAAAAATCATGATGTTCAAGGAACAACAAAGAAAACCATCATGGGAAGATATAGCTGCCGACAGCCCAATAACTAAAGCTTACTGGGCACAGTGGCAGAGCTTAAAGCTGCAAGATGGTTGCTTATATCGTGTATGGGAAAATGAAGATGGCACATCCGCTCGAAGTTTGATTGTTGTTCCCAAGTCAAAAATAAAAGAGATATTAGCGGAATACCATGGTGGATCTAGTGGTGGTCATTTGGGCATTAATAAAACGGTCGAGAAGGTAAAGAAACGTTTTTATTGGATTGGATGCCAAGAGTCAGTCGCCGATTGGATTCGCAGTTGCCCGCAATGTGTACCAGCAAAAGGACCAACAGTCAGAAGTCGCGGTAGGATGCATCAGTACAACATGGGAGCACCATTCGAGCGTATTGCCATGGATGTTGCCGGGCCGTTTCCAATCAGTGATGCGGGTAATAAGTATGTCCTTGTCGTCATTGACTACTTCAGCAAGTGGCCTGAAGTGTATCCCATGCCGAATCAAGAAGCCACAACAGTTGCGGATGCATTAGTTAACAACTGGGTAAGCCGTTTTGGAGTACCGTTGGAATTGCATTCAGACCAAGGAAGAAATTTTGAGTCTGCAGTTTTTAAGGAAGTATGTAAAGTCCTCAACATACACAAAACACGAACAACGCCTTTGCACCCGCAATCAGACGGCATGGTGGAGAGATTCAATCGGACTTTGGAAGAATATCTCAGAAAAGTGGTTGATAAAAATCAAAAAGATTGGGATACACACATACCACTATTTCTAATGGCTTATCGAACGGCGGTTCATGATACCACAGCAGCTTCACCATCTAAAGTTGTTTTTGGAACAGACTTAAGATTACCTGCGGATTTAAAGTTTGGTGCGAGTCCTTCAGCTCGAATTCCTGTACACAATTATGTTTTCAGAAAAAGTGAAGAAATGAACGAAGTGCATCAGTTTGTAAGACAACGTACACAATTTGCGAGTGATAAGATGAAGGCCAGATACGACTTGCGCACAAATTCAGAGGGATTTACAGAGGGACAACTTGTTTTGCTCTATAACCCACAAAGGAAGAAAGGCTTATCCCCTAAGCTACAAACACACTGGGAAGGACCATACAAGATAATTAAAAGAATTAACGATGTCGTGTATCGGATTCAGAATACTGCAGGCGTTAGACGAAAAATGAAAGTGGTACATTTAGAAAGGTTGGCGCCGTAGAAAGAAAGGGAGGATTAACATCTGTTCGGGACGAACAGATTTAGGTGGAGGGCAGTGTTACGAAAAGATGTAATTTGCCCCATAGTGCAAGCAATCCACAATAATTAATGAGACGCAAGACAATTCAGCGCACTAAGCATGTGTTAGAAAGAGACGGAAGATCATTCAGCGCACTATGCAATGTGCGAGAAAGAGATGGAAGATCAGCACATTAAAACACATGAGTGCGAATGAGATGCCAATTGCATGCGTCATTCACGAAACGAGTAGAAGGTTCTTGAAACAATTCGAAGCTTGTCGAAACGTGTCGAACTGATGCCTGCAGTATATAAGGCCGCGCATCTGAGGCACTGTACTTCAGTTGTGATTTGATAGTGAACTAGTGCGTCTCGTGAGTGAACATTGTAAAGATAACTTGTAGTAATTCAGCAGTTGATATAAGTGATTATTCTTTAAGTTGTTACTTAAATTAATAAAGTTAATTAATACTAGTTAAAATAATACTAGTTAAAACCAAATATAAGTGCGTTTTTATTTTGTACACAATCCAGCGATACGAACTCGCAGAACAGTTTTCCGTAGACTGAATTTTCGTAACAATATGTATTCTCTCTAGTATTACCAATGATTTGAATGGTAACCACACATATGTGTAGGGCAGGGAAGCCACCTTCTATTCCCAAAAAAATCCCATTTTCCCACGGAGTGAGAATAAAAATACCTCCTTAAATCCCATGGGAAAAAAATCCCAATTGAAGTGGAAAATACTATCTAAAATCCCAAAAATCCCAAATTAAAATATTATACAACTTTGTCACCTAAGTTAAATCGTTAGATTATATATAAAAATACATTTAACGATATTATAATTTTATTAAAAAAATATAAGAATATTTACAAAATACCATCTTCATTATTATCATCAGTGTTATTATTTTTAAACCCATATATTTCAATTGTAAATAATTCAAAATGTGTTTTATTAAACACTGCATCAAAACAATTTTTTGACTCTGTCGGTCGTTTCGCATGCATTATTGACGATAACATTTCAGTTGAAAGTCTATTTCTTGTTTTATTTTTATTTAAGCTAAATTGAGAAAATATCCTTTCCACATTTGCAAAAGAGTGCGGCAAACATGAAATAAATGAAATTAGTTTTCGCATTTCAGGACACAGAAAATTATTATTTTCATTTTTAGAATTTAAAATGGCTTGCCAAAATTTTGTAAATTTTAAATCATTGTTGTTTAATTTTCTTAAATTCTAAATGAATTTTGTTAATATTTTCATTGCTAATTATGTGCGGAACTAAACAAACTAATGGTATAATGCTATTATTTATTATATTTTTTGGATCTAAAACGGTTACTTCTTTTAATATATCCATAATAATTAATTTTATTTATTATAAACAATATATATATATAATTATATAATTATAGATACTAAAAAATCATATGAAATTGCAATTAAATGATTTTTTTTTTATATTGGGAAAAAAAAATCCCAAATCAATTGAATATCCCATGGGAAATCCCAATTCACATTGCGATTGAGAAATCTCATTTTTGGGATTTATCCCAAAAGGTGGCTTCTATGGTGTAGGGTATATATAGTCGGCTTAGACCGACTATAATTTTGATAATCCTAACTATCATAATAACACCTACTTTAAAAATTCCCATGTGATCTAACCTTCTCAACTGGTTTTAATTTTATTTCAACAATAATAAGATCGCTGAAATCATATTATAGTAGACAATTCATTATAATATGATTGTATCAGGGCTAGGAACCGAAATTCTATTCTCTGCGGTTCCAGTACCGGTTCTATAAAAAAATAAAAATTAATAAAACGGTCGAGAAGGTAAAGAAACGTTTTTATTGGATTGGATGCCAAGAGTCAGTCGCCGATTGGATTCGCAGTTGCCCGCAATGTGTACCAGCAAAAGGACCAACAGTCAGAAGTCGCGGTAGGATGCATCAGTACAACGTGGGAGCACCATTCGAGCGTATTGCCATGGATGTTGCCGGGCCGTTTCCAATCAGTGATGCGGGTAATAAGTATGTCCTTGTCGTCATTGACTACTTCAGCAAGTGGCCTGAAGTGTATCCCATGCCGAATCAAGAAGTCACAACAGTTGCGGATGCATTAGTTAACAACTGGGTAAGCCGTTTTGGAGTACCGTTGGAATTGCATTCAGACCAAGGAAGAAATTTTGAGTCTGCAGTTTTTAAGGAAGTATGTAAAGTCCTCAACATACACAAAACACGAACAACGCCTTTGCACCCGCAATCAGACGGCATGGTGGAGAGATTCAATCGGACTTTGGAAGAATATCTCAGAAAAGTGGTTGATAAAAATCAAAAAGATTGGGATACACACATACCACTATTTCTAATGGCTTATCGAACGGCGGTTCATGATACCACAGCAGCTTCACCATCTAAAGTTGTTTTTGGAACAGACTTAAGATTACCTGTGGATTTAAAGTTTGGTGCGAGTCCTTCAGCTCGAATTCCTGTACACAATTATGTTTTCAGAAAAAGTGAAGAAATGAACGAAGTGCATCAGTTTGTAAGACAACGTACACAATTTGCGAGTGATAAGATGAAGGCCAGATACGACTTGCGCACAAATTCAGAGGGATTTACAGAGGGACAACTTGTTTTGCTCTATAACCCACAAAGGAAGAAAGGCTTATCCCCTAAGCTACAAACACACTGGGAAGGACCATACAAGATAATTAAAAGAATTAACGATGTCGTGTATCGGATTCAGAATACTGCAGGCGTTAGACGAAAAATGAAAGTGGTACATTTAGAAAGGTTGGCGCCGTAGAAAGAAAGGGAGGATTAACATCTGTTCGGGACGAACAGATTTAGGTGGAGGGCAGTGTTACGAAAAGATGTAATTTGCCCCATAGTGCAAGCAATCCACAATAATTAATGAGACGCAAGACAATTCAGCGCACTAAGCATGTGTTAGAAAGAGACGGAAGATCATTCAGCGCACTATGCAATGTGCGAGAAAGAGATGGAAGATCAGCACATTAAAACACATGAGTGCGAATGAGATGCCAATTGCATGCGTCATTCACGAAACGAGTAGAAGGTTCTTGAAACAATTCGAAGCTTGTCGAAACGTGTCGAACTGATGCCTGCAGTATATAAGGCCGCGCATCTGAGGCACTGTACTTCAGTTGTGATTTGATAGTGAACTAGTGCGTCTCGTGAGTGAACATTGTAAAGATAACTTGTAGTAATTCAGCAGTTGATATAAGTGATTATTCTTTAAGTTGTTACTTAAATTAATAAAGTTAATTAATACTAGTTAAAATAATACTAGTTAAAACCAAATATAAATGCGTTTTTATTTTGTACACAATCCAGCGATACGAACTCGCAGAACAGTTTTCCGTAGACTGAATTTTCGTAACAATATGTATTCTCTCTAGTATTACCAATGATTTGAATGGTAACCACACATATGTGTAGGGCAGGGAAGCCACCTTCTATTCCCAAAAAAAAACCCATTTTCCCACGGAGTGAGAATAAAAATACCTCCTTAAATCCCATGGGAAAAAAATCCCAATTGAAGTGGAAAATACTATCTAAAATCCCAAAAATCCCAAATTAAAATATTATACAACTTTGTCACCTAAGTAAAATCGTTAGATTATATATAAAAATACATTTAACGATATTATAATTTTATTAAAAAAATATAAGAATATTTACAAAATACCATCTTTATTATTATCATCAGTATTATTATTTTTAAACCCATATATTTCAATTGTAAATAATTCAAAATGTGTTTTATTAAACACTGCATCAAAACAATTTTTTGACTCTGTCGGTCGTTTCGCATGCATTATTGACGATAACATTTCAGTTGAAAGTCTATTTCTTGTTTTATTTTTATTTAAGCTAAATTGAGAAAATATCCTTTCCACATTTGCAAAAGAGTGCGGCAAACATGAAATAAATGAAATTAGTTTTCGCATTTCAGGACACAGAAAATTATTATTTTCATTTTTAGAATTTAAAATGGCTTGCCAAAATTTTGTAAATTTTAAATCATTGTTGTTTAATTTTCTTAAATTCTAAATGAATTTTGTTAATATTTTCATTGCTAATTATGTGCGGAACTAAACAAACTAATGGTATAATGCTATTATTTATTATATTTTTTGGATCTAAAACGGTTACTTCTTTTAATATATCCATAATAATTAATTTTATTTATTATAAACAATATATATATATATAATTATATAATTATAGATACTAAAAAATCATATAAAATTGCAATTAAATGATTTTTTTTTTATATTGGGAAAAAAAAATCCCAAATCAATTGAATATCCCATGGGAAATCCCAATTCCCATTGCGATTGAGAAATCTCATTTTTGGGATTTATCCCAAAAGGTGGCTTCTATGGTGTAGGGTATATATAGTCGGCTTAGACCGACTATAATTTTGATAATCCTAACTATCATAATAACACCTACTTTAAAATTTCCCATGTGATCTAACCTTCCCAACTGGTTTTAATTTTATTTCAACAATAATAAGATCGCTGAAATCATATTATAGTAGACAATTCATTATAATATGATTGTATCAGGGCTAGGAACCGAAATTCTATTCTCTGCGGTTCCAGTACCGGTTCTATAAAAAAATAAAAATTAATAAAACGGTCCAGAAGGTAAAGAAACGTTTTTATTGGATTGGATGCCAAGAGTTAGTCGCCGATTTGATTCGCAGTTGCCCGCAATGTGTACCAGCAAAAGGACCAACAGTCAGAAGTCGCGGTAGGATGCATCAGTACAACGTGGGAGCACCATTCGAGCGTATTGCCATGGATGTTGCCGGGCCGTTTCCAATCAGTGATGCGGGTAATAAGTATGTCCTTGTCGTCATTGACTACTTCAGCAAGTGGCCTGAAGTGTATCCCATGCCGAATCAAGAAGTCACAACAGTTGCGGATGCATTAGTTAACAACTGGGTAAGCCGTTTTGGAGTACCGTTGGAATTGCATTCAGACCAAGGAAGAAATTTTGAGTCTGCAGTTTTTAAGGAAGTATGTAAAGTCCTCAACATACACAAAACACGAACAACGCCTTTGCACCCGCAATCAGACGGCATGGTGGAGAGATTCAATCGGACTTTGGAAGAATATCTCAGAAAAGTGGTTGATAAAAATCAAAAAGATTGGGATACACACATACCACTATTTCTAATGGCTTATCGAACGGCGGTTCATGATACCACAGCAGCTTCACCATCTAAAGTTGTTTTTGGAACAGACTTAAGATTACCTGCGGATTTAAAGTTTGGTGCGAGTCCTTCAGCTCGAATTCCTGTACACAATTATGTTTTCAGAAAAAGTGAAGAAATGAACGAAGTGCATCAGTTTGTAAGACAACGTACACAATTTGCGAGTGATAAGATGAAGGCCAGATACGACTTGCGCACAAATTCAGAGGGATTTACAGAGGGACAACTTGTTTTGCTCTATAACCCACAAAGGAAGAAAGGCTTATCCCCTAAGCTACAAACACACTGGGAAGGACCATACAAGATAATTAAAAGAATTAACGATGTCGTGTATCGGATTCAGAATACTGCAGGCGTTAGACGAAAAATGAAAGTGGTACATTTAGAAAGGTTGGCGCCGTAGAAAGAAAGGGAGGATTAACATCTGTTCGGGACGAACAGATTTAGGTGGAGGGCAGTGTTACGAAAAGATGTAATTTGCCCCATAGTGCAAGCAATCCACAATAATTAATGAGACGCAAGACAATTCAGCGCACTAAGCATGTGTTAGAAAGAGACGGAAGATCATTCAGCGCACTATGCAATGTGCGAGAAAGAGATGGAAGATCAGCACATTAAAACACATGAGTGCGAATGAGATGCCAATTGCATGCGTCATTCACGAAACGAGTAGAAGGTTCTTGAAACAATTCGAAGCTTGTCGAAACGTGTCGAACTGATGCCTGCAGTATATAAGACCGCGCATCTGAGGCACTGTACTTCAGTTGTGATTTGATAGTGAACTAGTGCGTCTCGTGAGTGAACATTGTAAAGATAAATTGTAGTAATTCAGCAGTTGATATAAGTGATTATTCTTTAAGTTGTTACTTAAATTAATAAAGTTAATTAATACTAGTTAAAATAATACTAGTTAAAACCAAATATAAGTGCGTTTTTATTTTGTACACAATCCAGCGATACGAACTCGCAGAACAGTTTTCCGTAGACTGAATTTTCGTAACAATATGTATTCTCTCTAGTATTACCAATGATTTGAATGGTAACCACACATATGTGTAGGGCAGGGAAGCCACCTTCTATTCCCAAAAAAATCCCATTTTCCCACGGAGTGAGAATAAAAATACCTCCTTAAATCCCATGGGAAAAAAATCCCAATTGAAGTGGAAAATACTATCTAAAATCCCAAAAATCCCAAATTAAAATATTATACAACTTTGTCACCTAAGTTAAATCGTTAGATTATATATAAAAATACATTTAACGATATTATAATTTTATTAAAAAAATATAAGAATATTTACAAAATACCATCTTCATTATTATCATCAGTGTTATTATTTTTAAACCCATATATTTCAATTGTAAATAATTCAAAATGTGTTTTATTAAACACTGCATCAAAACAATTTTTTGACTCTGTCGGTCGTTTCGCATGCATTATTGACGATAACATTTCAGTTGAAAGTCTATTTCTTGTTTTATTTTTATTTAAGCTAAATTGAGAAAATATCCTTTCCACATTTGCAAAAGAGTGCGGCAAACAATAAATAAATTAAATTAGTTTTCGCATTTCAGGACACAGAAAATTATTATTTTCATTTTTAGAATTTAAAATGGCTTGCCAAAATTTTGTAAATTTTAAATCATTGTTGTTTAATTTTCTTAAATTCTAAATGAATTTTGTTAATATTTTCATTGCTAATTATGTGCGGAACTAAACAAACTAATGGTATAATGCTATTATTTATTATATTTTTTGGATCTAAAACGGTTACTTCTTTTAATATATCCATAATAATTAATTTTATTTATTATAAACAATATATATATATAATTATATAATTATAGATACTAAAAAATCATATGAAATTGCAATTAAATGATTTTTTTTTTTATATTGGGAAAAAAAAATCCCAAATCAATTGAATATCCCATGGGAAATCCCAATTCCCATTGCGATTGAGAAATCTCATTTTTGGGATTTATCCCAAAAGGTGGCTTCTATGGTGTAGGGTATATATAGTCGGCTTAGACCGACTATAATTTTGATAATCCTAACTATCATAATAACACCTACTTTAAAATTTCCCATGTGATCTAACCTTCCCAACTGGTTTTAATTTTATTTCAACAATAATAAGATCGCTGAAATCATATTATAGTAGACAATTCATTATAATATGATTGTATCAGGGCTAGGAACCGAAATTCTATTCTCTGCGGTTCCAGTACCGGTTCTATAAAAAAATAAAAAATGGTTCCGGTTCTTAAATTATTTTTATTTCGGTTTCAGTTCCGGTTCCGGTTCTATAAAAAATAAAATAACGATTCCAGTTCCGGTTCCACAAACAAGCCAAAAAACGCAATAAAAATATAAATATTTTTTTATTTTTACGTAAAAACAATGAAATTTATACACATATCTATACATGTATATAAAAATTAATTGCCATGTATTAGTCTCGCAAAAACATGAGAACGGATCGACTGATTTGAATGATTTTTTTTTTGTTTTATTCGTCTCAATACTAGGAATTCGAAAAACTCCCAAGGAAAAACGGGAAATTCGGAAAAATCGAATTTTGTGTTTTGTATGAGAATGAATTAAGTGCACCACCAATGAGAATTGTATTTTAACAATGAGGAATCGTTTATATAGCCACTATGGATAGATTGGATAAAGCGGAGTGGCACGTCCCATACAACTAAACTTTTTTAAATGCTATTTCTACTGACCTCCTAAGAAGAGATTTTAATAATATGACGCGATATGTTTTTAGTTTGTAGCATTACAAACTATCTGAATATAAGAAACTGCATATTTCTGCAAAAGTTGTTATATTCCAAAACTCCATCATATCTCTCTGATAAGTTACGTCTTAGCATTTCAAATAGAAGCCTCAATTCAATTTTTCCAAAATTTAACTATCTACAATAGCAAATACTATTTTTCATTAACGTAATTCGACTCTGGAACTCATTACCACTTAGTATTTAAAATATAAACAGAACATGTAGATTTTAGGTGTTATATACTAATACATTTTTCAGAACAATAATCTATTAACATCTTAAATCTACTATTTATAAGTAAACACACAACTAATTTCTCTTTAGATATGTTAAATTATAAGTACAATTTTTACATTATTCTTAAATTTTAATTTTTATTTATATTTTAATTTTTTATAAACTGATTTTATGATTATCTACGTAATTTTAATATTGCTGAACTGTAAAATAAGCACTTCTTATTGTACTAATATATAAATCAAAACAAAAAAATATATACGAAAACTTCGCACCGGTGAAGCTGTGCACAAGTCCAGCTAATATATATACAACGAAAAAAACTGTATTAAAAGGAAGAAAAATGTCTTTAAAATAAATACATATGTATTTGATTTACGTCCTTACACAAATGTATTCGTTTTACTTCATTGATATAGTTACTTTGTATGCAATTAACTACATAATTTGACTGCATTTATATACAATTTTTAATACATTTGTATTGAAAATAACTACATTTTGTTAACACGTCTGAAATATCTAGATATATGACTGCATCTTAATTTATTTTAACAACATTCCGTATTTATTTAACACGGAATTTAGTGACCTTTATTTAGGTGACAGAATTTTTAGAATATTAGGAGACAGTTTCATACGGCAGCCATTAAGCTCGAACGGGCGACAATTTATTATATTAACCCCCCTGATCATTTATTTCCCGGTAACAACGATATAGGCTATAATATCGGTTTCAAAATCGGTTGAATAACATGTGACTACAACTTTTAATTCATGTATTAAACGAAACGTTGAGTACGCTTGTTTTGAGAGTTGTTTCATACAAATCATACGCGATGGTAAAAAAAATGAAATTTTTGTATATCATAAAAATTATTGGCAAAACAAAAATATTGAACAAACTTTCAAATCAAAGAGCGAAACGAACGAAACGTTTTAAATACGTTACACAAATTTTAGACGAAGGGGACTGAAAACGAGACGATAATAAAAAGATACATGATAAGGTGCTAAATAAACTTTTATAGAAAATAGAAAACAAATTGTGTTTGTATTCAAACTTCGTGGGGGTCATTCCTATATGTATGTTTTAAACTAACAAAAAATATTCATATAAAAGTGCATATATATATATGTGAGCATTATATGGGAATTGACCACTTATATAGTTGCATGGTTCCATACTTATACGTAAGTAAAACGTCAAAAATATACATCTTTTGAGAAATAAGTCAACGAAATATTTGTTAAATATATAAAACATATTTTGTATGACAATCAATATGTACATTAGAGTGACATAAATAATATGCTGGTGACAATGGAAAATCATGATTTCGAATCGAGAGGAGATCACCCTATATAAATGCTCTATTGGATGATAAAATCAATGTGAAGAATTTTCAGCGAAATCCGAATATGGGAAATGGACTCGCCGGGACTTCAAAGTGCTCTATTGGATGATAAAATCGATGTGAAGAATTTTCAGCGAAATCCGAATATGGGAAATGGACTCGCCGGGTACCTAAATCGACAATTTTGAAATTATATCTCTTAAACACATTAAACTAAAAAATTATGTAAGTCATCAGTTGAAAAATTTTATTAGCTTTTCAACAAACTATAAATAAAAAAATCGGATAAAAAATACAGAAGCATGCGATATTAATGCATTTTTTTTAATGCAGTTTTTACTAAAATAGTTTGTTGAAAACCTCATACAATTTTCCAAAAGATGACATACCCACATTTTTAGTTTATTGCGTTTGAGGGACGTCATTTCAATTCAATTTTGAAATTGTTGATTTAGATACGAAAACGCCTACTTTGAGGTCCCGACGTGTCCATTTCCCATATTGGGATTTCACTGAAAATTCTCCACATCGATTTTCTCATTCAATAGACCATTTCTAGGGGGTGACCTTCAAAATCAAACTCGATGATTTTTTTTCATACAAAGTCATTGTCAGTCTAATATATATATACACATAAAGAAAATTTGCAAAGCTCAACATTTTTTAAAATGCCATTGCACACATGCCATTGCACACATGCCATTGCACACATGTCATTGTACCCATGTCTAACTTAATTAATATTTGTTTTTGTTTCCAAATTTATTGTCCAAATTGATTTAATAATTATTTTTTTGATATATTAATTTCTGATATAATTAATAAAATAACGAGTCCAGTTCCAGTTCCGGTTCCATAAAAAATTTAAATAACGGTTCCAGTTCCGGTTCTATACAAATGAAACGGTTCCGGTCCGGTCCGGTTCCAGTTCCAGGTCCGGTTCCACCCGAGCCCTGGATTGTATTTCTGAAAAAAATATGGTTGATAAGAACCAAGTTATGATTACGGTAAAGACTGCCACGAACAAAATATGGTCAATACCAGTCATACCATGATATATCGATCATAATATAGTCATTTATTATTCACAACCATATAATTCTCACTTAATGACATGTTTACTGTCTCTTACTCACATTGATGTTGGTAATGCCGTGTTTTTTTTTTGTAGTGACGAATTGTTTTTCTAATGTTTAAAAATTAATTTTTTAAAATAAATATACATAGAAATAAATAACATTAAATTCTCGTATTTAATAGAAATGTGTGTAAAAAAAGTTATCAATCGAAAACTCGAGTGCTCGCGTTTTCAACTTCATGACGGTGACGCTGTACTTTATGCAAAAGGTCTTGTGCGCGATAAAACACGAACGCATAAAGAGTGTTTGTGCTGTCCGGCCATTTCAAGCACAGCTTCGCTCAAGTTTGCAACCTATAATTGTGGGTTTAATAAAAAAAAAAAAAAATGTAAATAAAAATGTAACAGTGTCTTATTTATAATTTCTTTCAATCTGCTTTTTCAGGAATTAAGGGATAATCGTAATATAATATGATCATAATCATAATATGATCAATGGTTAAGTAGGACCATAGTATATTAGTATGCAATGGCAATGCGGTCACTGTAGACCATAGTATGGTTGTAGAATGGTTGTCACTGAGTATCATATTATGGAACACAATATTGTCACTGAGGATCATATTTGACAAATTATATGATTGCCTACCACCATAATCCCCAATCAGATTATGATGCCTTTCAAACATGATCACCACAACCATGTTTTTTCTCTGCGTGCATGTATAATGATTACGAATTGTCTCCATCCTGCATCCTGTTTGAATTAATTTGAATGTGTTTATAATGCAGTAGTTTTAACAAGTGCAAATAAACCTCCAAATGATGCCCGTAGTTTTGACCTGCATAACTAATATGTGGTGTGTGATCCGATGGCTGCAAGACCATCGCAGTCTCAATAGCTGACACTAATATTTTCTGCTGTTGTGCGTAGATTCCCCAACGCGCAGATCGTAAAATCTGTCATTAAAATTGTTTTCCACTGCATCCTGGTATTACTAGAACATGAAGATACTACCTGCGTTTGTTGCTTTTGCGAGATCTGCATATTTTTAGATTTTTTTATAATTTAAAAATTTCTATTGTTTACATTTTGAATTTTTGACAATTTTTTAAATATAATTTGTTAAATTTTGGCAAACATTTCCTAAGTGCGGCCAAGTATTTTCAAATATTAATCTTTCTTTTTTTTGGTATGGTTTTTCGACGCTTATAAGCTATGTCCGCGTACATAGGGCCCTATTATGAATGGCGCAGCGAACGCAATTTGGTGAAGGAACTGGCAAATATACTAATTTTATATTTTTAAAAGTGAGCAACACTTACAATATTGACGGCTCAAATGACGGATTTCAGTGTTATTAAAAATAGTATCAAGTTTTAGTACTGTTTTTTTTTGAACATATACTCTTTAATTTTAATATTTTTTATTATTATAAAACCATTTTATATTATTCATGGTTTAAAAAACGGTAACTCGATTCAGAATAATAATAATTTTTCGATTTTTTGTTATTTTTGTCTATAAAAGATCTAAAATTATCCAAATAAACTTCGAAACAATACAGAAGCCACGGTGTGCTGAAAGCTGGAACAATGACGAGGAGGAAGACTACAATAAGTGACAGTGATGGTGGTCTGTCCTCCGAATGGTGAGCTTTCCTCTGTGGATTTCTCAGAAAAAAAAGAAAGAAAAAGACATCGTGTTAATACATGTCTTTTTTTTAACGGCCTATTACACCACCATCACCGAAAAATGTGGCCTGGTTCGAAGATACCGAAGATTTGCAGAAAACATATGCAGCTACAAACTATGCGATTACAAACATCCTCGTCACAGAACAAGAGGCACAAAAAACATTCGCAGGACGAACCAAGCTGTATCCTCAGCAGCAGCCGAAGCAGTTCCAGATGTTTTTTTATTAGTTTTTAAAATGAAAATAAAAAGTGTGAACAATATTGTATTTACGTTTGTTAGATAGGGCACAAAAAACTCAAAATTACAGACATCCTTGTAGAAAAAGTAAATGATAAGATAAATTAAAAATAATAAAAAAAGGATAATCAGCAAAGCACAGAAAAAAATGAAAACTCAAAAGAAACACTGAATAAAACAATAGATAAAGATACGTTCGCCGATTCGTCACATTCTGTCCATTCGCTTGATTTTGACACTTGAAGCGAATGGAATTCGGTTGAGTGTTGCATGTTTTTTTACGTTCGCTTGACTTTTCCCGTTTTTTGGCGAATGAAGTCTGGCGAATGTAAGGCCGCGCGCACGGTGAAGCAGTAAAGCTGTACTGTGTGCGAAGCTTTTTTGAGCTGTAGTGTTGAAGCATTTTTGAAAGATTTTGTGTGCGTATAGTGAAGCAGTGGAAATGCAATGCTTTCCAGCATTTGACCACAATGATTCTGTAGTGAAAAGGTTTATGTTTGTTTCAGGAACAAAAATATGTGAACAAAATTGTATTTACGTTTGTTAGATAGGGCACAAAAAACTCAAAATTACTGACATCCTTGTAGAAAAAGTCAATGATAAGATAAATTAAAAATAAAAAAAAAGGATAATAAGCAAAGAACAGAAAAAAATGAAAACTCAAAAGAAAAACTGAAAAAAACAATAGATAAATTTACGTTCACCGATTCGTCACATTCTGTCCATTCGCTTGATTTTGACACTTGAAACGAATGGAATTCGGTTGAGTGTTGCATGTTTTTTTACGTTCGCTTGACTTTTCCCGTTTTTTGGCGAATGAAGTCTGGCAAATGTAAGGCCGCGCGCACGGTGAAGCAGTAAAGCTGTTTTGCATGTTTTTTTACGTTCGCTTGACTTGTACAAATGGTTAAAAAATAATTTATTTCGACTGTTTGGATGTTGGAAACTTGCTTAAATTGCTATGCAAATTTAAATATTTGAGTTCCTACTAGGGATGTCAATCCCGGACTATTTTTCAATCCTGAAATTTCGGGACTAAAAAAAATAATTATAATATTTAAGGCTCAGACAATATATAAACCTCATATATAAACCTCAGTTGATCGTCAAACATTTTTTTAATATTTTTTATTGAAAAATTATTTTTTAGCAAATATTAGAAAATTTTAATTTTGAATGAACAATAAATTTTTTTGGGATATTGGTTTTTATAATTTAATAAAAAAATAGTTTATAGTAGACACATTTTTCAAAGTTATATGTGATTTTTAATTAATAACAATTTTAAAAATTAACTCAATTTAAGAACGTGGATATATTTATGTAAACTCAATCGTTTCAGTGGATTTTATACTGTTAGTTTAATCGAATTCAGATTTTGTAAAAAGATTTATTCTCGGACAAATTGATTTTATATGATTGAAATTTGTAGTACGCACAATTTGATTGTAATAAATGTGAAAAATAGTGAAAAATGTTAGTTTTAGACCCAAATGAAAAAATGATAGGGTGTTCAATTATATTTATTTATGAATTTTGTTATTAATAAAGGTTATAAAGGTTACCTTCAGAGACAACGGTTCCAGTTTTATCGCTATTCGAAACCCGGATTTAATTCGCCAGCATAGTTGATAGTAAATCTTTCGACTGTCTCCAAAATAAAAGTTAGTTTATGGTTTGGTTAAAATAATCTGTTAAATTTGAAAATTTTAGAAAATAAGGGCAATTTATGGAATTATCGGTAAATAATATTTAGTAAAAAATAAATGTTATATTTTAAATAATTGATAATACTAGAGCGAATATCTATTTCGACCATGTATTGTTTTTAATGTGTCCTTTCTACTTTTTGAGTTATATGCATTTAAAAAACTTAACTGTGAATTAAAATTTGTCTTATAAATTAATATAATGAATATATTGTTACGAAAAGATGTAATTTGTCCCATAGTGCAAGCAATCAACAATAATTAATGATACGCAAGACAATTCAGCGCACTAAGCATGTGTTAGAAAAAGACGGAAGATCATTCAGCGCAGTGTGTGAGAAAGAGATGGAAGATCACCGCATTAAAACACATGAGTGCGAATGAGATGCCAATAGTATGCGTCATTCACGAAACGAGTAGAAAGTTCTCGAAACAAGTCGAAGCTTGTCGAAACGTGTCGAACTGATGCATGCAGTCTATAAGGGAGCCGCATCAGAGGTACTACACTTCAGTTGTGATTTGATGGTGAACTAGTGCGTCTCGTGAGTGAACATTGTTAAGCTAAATTGTATAAATTCAGCAGTTGATAAAGTGATTATTCTTTAGGTTGTTATTTAAATAAATAAAGTTAATTAATACTAGTTAAAATCAAATATTAGTGTGTTTTTATTTTGTACACAATCCATCGATACGAACTCGTAGAACAGTTTTCCGTAGATTGAATTTTTCGTAACATTGGTGTCAGAAGTGGGATTGTGATACAAAATGGTTAAATTTGATCAACTTAAAGTCGACCAGCTAAAGAAGGAGCTGTCGATTCGTGATCTGGCAACTGCTGGTACAAAAGTAGAGCTACAAAAACTTCTAATGGAAGAATTAGAGTCTTACTTACTTAAATGGCCCTTACAACCGTGGATCGGTTTTGGCCGCTGAGATGAAGCCGCGCCAGTCGGATCTGCTTTGCGCGCGCTGACGCCAGTTAGAAATACCAAGCGTTGCCAGGTTGTCCTCAACTTGGTCTTTCCAACGCAGATTTGGACGCCCTCTTCTACGCTGTCCACCTTCGAGTTTCGATTCAAACACCTTCTTGGCTGGAGTGTTTTCATCCATTCGTTCGACATGACCTAGCCAGCGAAGCCGCTGGAACTTGATGCGCTTGACTATGTCAATGTCGTCGTATACCTCATACAGCTCGTGGTTCATCCTGATTCGATACTCGTTAGCAAAGCAGATAGGGCCAAAGATTTTACGGAGAATCTTTCTCTCAAACGCTCCCAGTACTCTCCCATCGGTGGTGGCCAGCGTCCATGTTTCTGCACCATAAAGTAGGACGGGCATGATGAGTGACTTGTAGAGCGTTATTTTGTCCGGCTCTGCTTCTCAATTGCCTACTGAGCCCAAAGTAGCACCTGTTGGCAAGAGCTATTCTCCGTTTGATTTCCAGGCTGACGTCGTTGTTGCTGTTTACGCTGGATCCCAGATAGACGAAGTCCTTCACAATGTCGAACTTGTGGGTGTCAAAATCAGCTCCAAGACGCACGGACTCTTTTTTGCTTGTTGACACAAGGAACTTCGTCTTGTCCTCGTTCACCGCTAGACCCATTCGACGCGACTCTTTCTCCAATCTGGAGAATGCTGCGCTGACTGCTCGTGTGCTCCTGCCAATGATATCAATATCGTCGGCATATGCGAGCAGCATGACACTTTTGTTGAGGCTAGTGCCGCTTTGACGGAGTTCGGCAGCTCGAACTATTTTCTCCATCAATAAGTTAAAAAAGTCGCACGATAGGGTGTCACCCTGTCTGAAACCTCGTTCGGTATGAAATGGCTCGTAGAGGTCTTTTCCTATTCTCACTGAGCAACGTGTGTTGCTAATTAGAGTCACAGGGCATTAATCTCGCAGAGCACGATTTTGAAGTCGAAGCTGCCGCCCCGTCATCGAAAAATATGGATACAGATGAAAAAGTACGGTCCCTAGGTTTTAATATGAGACAATTGATCGCGGCTATGCAGGAAAATTCAAACCAATTGAAATTGGACATGAAGCGGGAATTTCAAGAAAATTCCATCAAAATGAAGCAGAAAGTGCAAGAAAATTCCAGCAAAATTAAACAGAAACTTCTAGAAAATTCAAAACAGCTCCAAGAAAATTCGACCAGAATAGAACAGAAACTTCAGGAAAATACCGAACAGCTTCAAGAACATTCGAAGCAGCTTCTGGAAGTTTCCAATACACTCCATGGCAAAGTAAACGAACTTGAGGCACATGTAAATGACATTGTAGTGGACATTGATGACATATTTGAAAAGTTGGAAAATGGTTTCGACAAAAAGCTACAGAAAATACAAGAAGATGTCAATTTACTACAGCTAAGTGGACCATCACTGCATGTTGCCAGTGGTCCGAGGTTGAAATCGCCGAAGTATGATGGAACCACAGCGTTCAACATTTTCAAGCTGCAATTTGAGACCACGGCTGTAAGTAATCGATGGAACAATGAGGACAGCGTAGCCGCACTTATCGTGGCGTTAAAAGGAGGCGCAACCGAAGTATTGCAGACTGTTCCAGAAAGCGATAGAAATAATTACACAGCGGTTATGGGTGCATTGCAGCGCAAATATGGCAGTGATCACATGAAGCAAATCTACAGAATGGAACTAAAGTGCCGAATGCAAAGAAATGGTGAAACATTGCAGGCGTATGCAGCGGACGTCGAGAGGCTTGCGCATTTGTCGTATGTAGATTCAACGAGTGATTTCGTAGAAAAATCGAAGCCTTCGTTGACGGCATACGTGATCCGGAAACAAGACGTGCCACAATGACAATGCCGAAAGTGACATTTACAGAAACTGTAACCACAGCGCTAACACAGGAGACAGCAACTACGTTGTGCCGCCCAGCGCAAAAGGTCCGTAAACTAGATGTGGAGAATGAAGACCTACTTCAGGTAATTTGCCAAGCGTTAAAAAGTGGAGCTAAACCAGATTACACTGCTGCCAACCGAAACACCCAATTTAAAGGTAAATGCTACAACATTGATACATATGGGCATATAGAACGTGATTCCCGTAAAAAAACGCAAGCGCTCAATAAATCAATCTGCAGATGAATCCAGACATGAAGATACCCAGGATCATGTCCTGGGTATCGTAAATTTTAAACAATCTTTAAACTAAAACGAGTCAGTTCTGCGGGGCACGATCTGACTCCCATAACCGATTGCCCCAGAATCAGAATGATGTTGCCATTCTTGCCACAGGCTTTTCCCTCAATGAGGTCTGTGTTAAAACACAAAACTCGTTGAACCGAATTGACAGCTGGTGTACTGCAAACGGACTTTCCGTCAACCCTCACAAAACAGGGATTGTTCTCTTCACTAGAAAAAGAATAATGACAGGATTATCTCTACCAGTACTTAAGGGTGTCCCTATTCCTCTGTCTAACGAAGTAAAATATCTGGGCTTAACTCTAGATAGTAAACTACTTTGGACAAAACATGTTGAAAATAAAATTTCGAGAGCATTGAATGCCTTCTGGCAATGCAGAGTAATTTTTGGGAAGACATGGGGACTATCGCCGAGCAAAACCTTATGGATTTACACGGCAATGATAAGACCGATGTTATCATATGCATCGGTAGTCTGGTGGAACAAGCTGTCACGAACCATGTGTCTGGGTGTTACGGGTGCCTTTCCCACTACACCTGGTCCAGCACTGAATGCAATCTTAAACCTACCACCACTTGACATCTTCATCAGAGGCGAAGCCATGAAAAGCTGCTGGAGACTAAAACGAGGTGGTTTCTGGTTTAATGTTCCCTGGAATATCTCTGACATTGCACTTGACACTCCATTAGACACCTGTCTACTGGAGATGCCCTCTGATGCAATGATAACAGAAATATTACCAAGACGAAATTTTGAGGTCTGCCAACCTGACATTCAAGACTGGCTAACGCCTGACTGTGAGCCAGGTAGAGGGTCACACCGCATTTTCACAGACGGCTCCAGAACCGATCAGGGATCTGGTGCTGGAGTGTTTGTGGAACCGGATGACCGCAGACTTCACTTCGCCTTAGGCGACAATGCCTCGGTATTTCAAGCCGAAGTCTATGCTATACTTATGGCTATGGACTACATTGCGGATAATAGATGGCAGAACAGGGCTATATCAGTTTGCAGCGATAGTCAGGCTGTTCTTATGGCTTTGAACAACCAGGTCATCACATCCAAAATTGTACGTCAATGCAGATCACGTCTCAATTGTGTTGGTAAATACAATACACTGAAACTGATTTGGGTGCCGGGCCATAAAGGAGTTTCGGGCAATGAAACATCTGACGAACTAGCACGTGCTGGATCTGAGGATAATCCATTTGGACCAGAACCTGTGCTTGGACTACCTGCATCTACGGGAAAATTCGTCATCAGCTCTTGGGTCGCCTCCGCACACAAGAGCAGATGGCTGAATGAGACGAAATGCAGATTCTCCAAGCTCATGACACCGACGATAACCAAAAGATCGGCCTCGTTTCTACTTTCCTTAAGTAGAAAGGAGTGCAGAAAACTGACGGGACTTCTAACGGGACACAAAGCATGTGAAAAACACATGAACGCAATCGGCCTGGCCGAAAGCGCCTTATGTTCTGCCTGCTACGAAGAAACTGGCACCACAGAGCACTATCTCTGTGACTGTCCAGCATTTTCTAGAATTAGAAGGCAGATCTTTGGCACAGACGTGATGAGAGAGGATCAGCTTCACTCTCTATCACACAATAGCCTTCTTAGATTCAATAATGAATCTAAGAAGTATCATTAAAACCAGAGAACTGGGTCACAGCACAATGGATATAACCCTGTCTGAGTGCTGTGGCTCTATTTTTTATCCCACATTAAAAAAAAAACTTGTTAAGGATGAAGTAGAGCCACTTGTAGGAATAAGATTACAAACAGCTACAGGTGAAAGGCCCCTATCAGAGGAAAGATTACCAAGAAAATAACAATTGGTACTACGACAGTTAAGCATGATTTTATTGTGGCAGAAATAGTAGACGAAATAATACTTGGCATGGACTTCATGATAAAGTACTGTTTCACACTTGATTTAACAAGAAAAGTTTTGAATTATGCCAACACGGAGATACAACTAAATATTGATTGTGACCAGAGCCCGAAAATTAAACAAGTTATTGCTTATAAAAATAGAAAAATACCACCTAATTCAGAAGCAATTGTTTGGGCGAAATTAAATGGAGATTGTGGAATAAGCAAGTTGTGGGATATTGAAGCAAACGAAGAGCTGTATAAAAGTAACATAGTGGTAGGAAGAACACTTGTTGAGGCGGAGAAAGACAGAATTGTACCTATAAGAGTTCTCAATTTGGAAAACTCGTCCAAATTAATTAAAAAGGGAACAGTGATAGGCCAGTGTCAAAAAGCATCAGCGATTATAAATTGCGAGTCAAATCCATCAAAGAACTATGTCACAACGCAAATAAACAAACAATCTACTCACAGGTTTATAAATGAGTGGACGAAGGATTTGGGTGGCAAAGAAAAGAGTCAAGTGTTACAGCTAATTGACAAATATCGGTGTATATTTGCTGAAAAGGGCCAAAAGGATGGCATAACTTCCATTGTAAAACATAGAATAGACACTGGGGATTCTAAGCCAATTCGTCAAGCACCAAGAAGAGTACCACTTGCTGAAAGAGACGAAGTATCACATTTGGTTGAAGAAATGCACACAAATGGCGTGGTGGAACCATCGGAGAGTCCATGGAGTTCACCAGTAGTATTGGTGAAAAAGAAGGACGGTAGTACTCGGTTCTGCGTTGATTACCGAAAACTTAATGATGTCACCAAGAAAGATAGTTATCCACTGCACAGAATCGATGACACCTTGGATACACTATCTAATGCTAAGTGGTTTTCAACGCTGGACTTGCAAAGCGGTTACTGGCAAGTAGAAATCGATAAGAAAGATCGAGAGAAGACCGCATTCAGTACTGGAGATGGACTATGGCAATTTTGGTAATGCCGTTTGGACTATGCAATGCCCCAGCAACATTCGAGCGGTTAATGGAGCACGTATTAAAAGGTTTACACTGGAAAACATGCCTAGTATACCTTGATGACATAATTGTTATGGGCAAGGAACATCTAAGAAATCTAGAGGAAGTATTCATTCGATTGAAAAATGCGTGTCCACAACTTAGCCCAAAGAAATGCTCACTTTTCAAGAAAGAAGTCAAGTATCTGGGTCATCGAGTTACCACGGAAGGAGTGCATACCGATGAGGATAAAATATGACCTACGAAGTTTCTTGGGGCTATGTACATACTACAGACGATTTGTTCCAGGTTTTGCCAATGTTGCTAGCAGTCTTCATGAGTTGACAAGAAAGAACCGCGCATTTCAATGGAGCGATGATCAAGAAAGGGCATTTTTGAAATTAAAAGATCTACTGTGCTCGGCACCAATTCTTGCGTATCCAATTCCAGGTGAGAAATTTATACTTGATACGGATGCAAGTGGATACGAAATAGAGGGAGTTCTCTCTCAGGTGATCAATGGTCAAGAAAAAGTGATCGCATACTACAGTAAAACATTGTCCAAGCCCGAGCGAAATTACTGTGTCACCAGGAGGGAGCTTCTTGCTGTAATTAAAGTGTGAAAAATTTCCAGAAGTATCTGTACGGACAACAGTTTCACTTGAGAACCGATCACGCAGCACTACGACGAAATTGCGCGTTGGATAGAACGATTACAGAGCTACGATTTCTCAATCGAACATCGTAAAGGAGGAAATCATGGAAATGCAGATGCTCTGTCACGACGCCCATGTAAACCAGAATGCAGACATTGTTCAAGAGCGGAAGGAAAAGAAAACATAATTGACATTCGTTTGCTAAATGTTTTGCCCGATGAAAAATGGACTCCGGAACAAATTCAAATCGATCAAAAGAGTGATCCCGATCTTACAAAAATCATGATGTTCAAGGAGCAGCAAAGAAAACCATCATGGCTGCCGACAGTCCAATAACTAAAGCTTACTGAGCACAGTGGCAGAGCTTAAAGCTACAAGATGGTTGCTTATATCGTGTATGGGAAAATTAAGATGGCACATCCGCTCGAAGTTTGATTGTTGTTCCCATGTCAAAAATAAAAGAGATATTAGCGGAATACCATGGTGGATCTAGTGGTGGTCATTTGGGCATTAATAAAACGGTCGAGAAGGTAAAGAAGCGTTTTTATTGGATTGGATGCCTGGGGTCAGTCGCCGATTGGATTCGCAAAATCATAAAGATTGGGATACACACATACCACTATTACTCATGGCTTATCGAACGGCGGTTCATGATACCACAGCAGCTTCACCATCTAGAATTGTTTTTGGAACAGACTTAAGATTACCTGCGGATTAAAAGTTTGGAGCGAGTCCTTCAGCTGGAATTCCTATACACAATTATGTTTCCAGAAAAAGTGAAGAAATGAACGAAATGCATCAATTTGTAAGACAGCGTACACAATTTGCGAGTGACAAGATGAAGGCCAGATACGACTTGCGCACAAATTCAGAGGGATTTACGGAAGGAGAGCTTGTTTTGCTCTATAACCCACAAAGGAAGAAAGGCTTATCCCCTAAGCTACAAACACACTGGGAAGGACCATATAAGATAAATAAAAGAATTAATGATGTAGTGTATCTGATTTAGAATACTGCGGGCGTTAGACGAAAAATGAAAGTAGTACATTTAGAAAGGTTGGCGCCGTATAGAGAGAGAGAGGATTAACATCTGTTCGGGACGAACAGATTTAGGTGGCGGGCAGTGTTACGAAAAGATGTAATTTGCCCCATAGTGCAAGCAATCAACAATAATTAATGAGACGCAAGACAATTCAGCGCACTAAGCATGTGTTAGAAAGAGACGGAAGATCATTCAGCGCAGTGTGTGCGAAAGAGATGGAAGATCACCGCATTAAAACACATGAGTGCGAATGAGATGCCAATAGCATGCATCATTCACGAAACGAGTAGAAGGTTCTCGAAACAAGTCGAAGCTTGTCGAAACGTGTCGAACTGATGCATGCAATATATAAGGGAGCCGCATCAGAGGTACTACACTTCAGTTGTGATTTGATAGTGAACTAGTGCGTCTCGTGAGTGAACATTGTTAAGCTAAATTGTATAAATTCAGCAGTTGATAAAAAGATTATTCTTTAAGATGTTATTTAAATAAATAAAGTTAATTAATACTAGTTGAAATAATTCTAGTTAAAACCAAATATTAGTGTGTTTTTATTTTGTACACAATCCATCGATACGAACTCGTAGAACAGTTTTCCGTAGATTGAATTTTCGTAACAATATGTTTATTAACATATTTCTATAGAATTTTTATTTTTATGGAGATATTGCAACAGAATATTTTAATGATGTGAATGAAATATATGGTCGACTATAAGGTTTTAAATTATGTTATTTAAAAAGAACGATTGAAATATCGATTGAAATTAATTGATATTTTAATGTAATAGTACAAAAAGTATCAACACAGTTCGTATTATTATAGAACATTAGAAATAGTATGCTTACAAACTCTAGTACTTAATAATTGTTATTATATATTTAGAAATAACAATAAAATACTATTATAATTAATATTTTTTTTTTAAATAAAAAGTGAATTATTTTTATACAGTTGATATTCAATAAAAAATTTATTTATCTCAAAAATCAAAAATGCATCGAAAAGTAATACCATTGTCGAAATGAGTAGAATCTATAGTAATTTTAATATTTTAAAATTAAAATAAAACATCTTTTATTAAATAAGATTTCCGGAGATACCACAAATTCCTTTTTTTCTCAATTTTTAAACTTTAACCGGTTATTGCAACCAAATCTTCAAGGACATTCAAGTTGATTTGCTCATGGACAATAACTATTTTAATTTTTGCACTTGAGCATTGATTTTTAATGTACAGTAGGGATTCCAATCCCGAAGCATTTTGGTAATCCCGGGACTTTCGGGATTATAAAAATAATCCCGGGATATATCCCGGATTATATCCCGAATGATTGAAATTTGTATTGATGGTACCAAATAAGTAAATTTTACACATTAAGTTGGATCGGAATATTTTTCCCATAGTTGTAAAAGGCATTAATTTACATAGTGCTGCTAGAGTTTATCACAAAAAAATTTGAGTCAATGAAGTTAAAAACACTTTAAATCAATATCTTATCATCTAAAAAAAGCTGTTTTGGAACGGAGTATGTTTTAAAAATTCGTGATTGAATCTATTATTGTCTTATGTTCGCGCATCGTCTTTGAAGTTTAAAAAGAACAAAAATTTTACATTTTCTTAAGTTAAATCTGTCACAAATATAATTGTGTTTATACATTCTTTGTAGTTCTGAATTCAAATATGTTAACGATCAATTTCTGTGACTTATAATTAAAAAATTTTAAAGTTTGCCAATAATTAAATTTTTACTGATTAGATTATATTGTTTATGTTTTATTGGCATTCGCGCATTGCAACTGAAGTTAAAAAAATAACTTTAAACCAGTTGGGAAGGTTAGATCACATGAGAAATTTTAAAGTAGGTGTAATATGATAGTTAGGATTATCAAAATTATAGTCGGTCTAAGCCGACTATAAATACCATACACATATGTGTGGTTACCATTCAAAGTGATATATAGGTCACCAGGGTATACGAATCCTGAAAATAACTACAAACATTCAATCGCTGAAGAATTTTATTTCATTTGATACCCATATTTACGAATGGGTAGGTGTACCGAATTTCGATTTTTTTTGTTGTGAACCACAAGTCTTTTCGCCGGAAAACATTATTATCATGTATTTGAGCATAATGTCAAAATATATTTGACCAAAAAAGTTTACCTAAGCACGTATACATACGTATACTTAATTGATCTTTATATGTACATTTTACATGAGGTATTTGAACATAAGTGGTCGGATCATAGGTCACAATAAACCGATCTCGTCAATTTTTGCGCACATACAGCGTAACGTATATTAGTAATCTAAGTTATAAGTTTCCTTTATCTAGCTCTTCAATTTTAAAAGTAGTAGGGATTTCAACAGAAAGACAGACAGACGGACAGACGGACGGACAGACGGACATCGCTAAATCGACTCAGGAGGTCATGCTGATCAAGAATATATATACTTTTCCATACCGGAGATGCTTCCTTCTGGGTGTTACAAACGACGTACCAAACTGAATATACCCTTTCACTCTTAGTGTAGGGTATAAAAATAATTTTATGTTTAGGGTAATAAAAATGTATTTTGTATTAGAATAGGTTCCAAAAATTAGAGTAATGTCCTCCTAAAATTTCATAAATTGGGAAGTTTAAAACTCTATTTTGAGAGCCTATTCCGACACAAAACAATTTTATTTAGATGGTAAAAAAAAAACAAAAATATGAATTTGTTTTTTAATTTATCTGCAATGCTTAAGCACAGGAAATTTTTTTCGATCAAATTTTTTGTTGTATTCTCTCACAGTATTATGTAACTTTTAGGCCGTATTACAATTTGATATTAAAATATAAGTTTGATTTCGATCCGCACTATTAAACATGTGGTTTTTTGAAAAATACTAGCAGCGGTATCCTTACATGAAATCAAACATTTGTCATCAAGTCTATTGAAAATATGCTAACGACTGCAAATTTAAAATTTAATAGTTTTAATTTTTTTTACACGTTATTTTGATCGACAATCCCGGGATTTTCGGTACAAATACTCTCCGGGATCCTGGGATTGGAAGCCCTAATGTACAGTGTACAAAAAGAAAAAAACAAATAATATTTGTCAAGTGACAGAAAATTTCAAAAAGTGTTACGATAAAATTTCCTGTAAAAAATGTTAAACCTTCAACATTAGTAGATTAAACTAGTTAAAATGACGAATTTTCAGTGATGCTGAATTCGATTTTGACTTTAACCCAAAATTGAACCACAAACTAAGTTCAAATAGCACTAAAACAGATTATTATTATTATTTTTTTAATAATTTTTTAATATAGGTACATTTGAAATATGTTTATTTTTCTTCTTTGTATTCATTCTACTTTATAGTAAAATCAAAATTCTTTAAAATAAACAAAACAAAATCATACAAAAACGCAACCAAACGCGCGAAAAAGTGATCAGAAGAGTTTTGTTGCGAAGAGCTTGCGATAACAGCGCAGAACAGCAACGCACCGCACAGCTTTACTGCTTGACTGTGCGCACGCTCATAAGAACCTGTGTACAAGTTTCAACGCGCGCAAAAAGCTTCGCGCACAACACAGTATTACTGCTTCACCGTGCGCCCGAACTAAGCTGTAATTAGCTTTTTATCGTTCGCTTCGCCAAAACCACTCGCCAGTCACAATAGGGCCAATACATTATTTTTTGAATGACAACTATTTTTAAGCGTTGATAGGGATACCAAAAAACCACGGATAAAATTAAATATAAATTTAATAAATTTAAATACTTTTCAACACGTTTTTCACCCGTAGTCTAAATTAAATACTTTTTATTCAAACTTGACGTAAATACTTTTTATTTAATTTAATTACGTAGGTTATTAAATTTAAATTGAATACTTCGAATTCAAATTTAACAAAACTTATTTTCTATTAAACTTAAAATTTTTCGTTAAATTTGAATTTTTCGTTAAATTTGGATTTTCCGTTAAATTTGAATTAAATTTTAATTTTCCGGTTAATTTTAATTTTTCGTTAAATTTGAATTTTCCGTTATATTTGAATTTTCCGTTAAATTTGAATTTTCCGTTATATTTGAATTTTCCGTTAAATTTCAATTTTTCGTTAAATTTGAATTTTCCATTAAATTTGAATTATATTTTAATTTTCTGTTATACTTTGAATTTTCTGTGCGCACGCTCATAAGAACCTGTGTACAAGTTTCAACGCGCGCAAAAAGCTTCGCGCACAACACAGTATTACTGCTTCACCGTGCGCCCGAACTAAGCTGTAATTAGCTTTTTATCGTTCGCTTCGACAAAACCACTCGCCAGTCACAATAGGGCCAATTCAATATTATACCCTACACTAAGAGTGAAAGGGTATATTCAGTTTGGTACGCCGTTTGGAACACCCAGAAGAAAGCATCTCCGGTATGGAAAAGTATATATATTCTTGATCAGCATGACCTCCTGAGTCGATTTAGCGATGTCCGTCCGTCTGTCCGTCTGTCTGTCCGTCTGTCTGTCTGTTGAAATCCCTACTACTTTTAAAATTGAAGAGCTAGATAAATGAAACTTATAACTTAGATTACTAATATACCTACGCTGTATGTGCAAAAAAAAAATTGGCGAGATCGGTCCATTGTGACCTATGGTCCGACCACTTATGTTTAAATACCTCATATAAAATGTACATATAAAGATCAATTTTTATGTATACGTGCTTAGGTAAACTTTTTTGGTCAAATATATATTGATATCATGCTTAAATACATGATAATAATGTTTTCCGGCGAAAAGACTTGTGGTTCACAAAAAAAAAATCGAAATTCGGTACACCTACCCATTTGTAAATATGGGTATCAAATGAATGGAAATTCTTCAGCGATTGAATGTTTGTAGTTATTTCAGGATTCGTATACCCTGGTGACCTATATATCACTTTGAATGGTAACCACACATATGTGTAGGGTATTTATAGTCGGCTTAGACCGACTATAATTTTGATAATCCTAACTATCATAATTACACCTACTTTAAAATTTCCCATGTGATCTAACCTTCCCAACTGGTTTTTTGAATGACGTTGATAGCGTTGAAAAGCGTTGATAGGGATACCAAAAAACCACGGATAAAATTAAATACAAATTTAATAAATTTAAATACTTTTCAACACGTTTTTCACCCGTAGTCTAAATTAAATACTTTTTATTCAAACTTGACGTAAATACTTTTTATTTAAGTTTATTTAATTTAATTACGTAGGTAATTAAATTTAAATTGAATACTTCGAATTCATATTTAACAAAACTTATTTTCTATTAAACTTTAAATTTTTCGTTAAATTTGAATTTTTCGTTAAATTTGGATTTTCCGTTAAATTTGAATTAAATTTTAATTTTCCGGTTAATTTTAATTTTTCGTTAAATTTGAATTTTTCGTTAAATTTGAATTTTCCGTTAAATTTTGAATTTTTCGTTAAATTTGAATTTTTCATTAAATTTGAATTTTTCGTTAAATTTTAATTTTTCGATAAATTTTAATTTTTCGTTAAATTTTAATTTTTCGTTAAATTTTAATTTTCCGTTTAATTTTGAATTTTAAATTTTATTGTAGTTAAATTTGAATTTTTCGTAAAACTTGAATTTTCCGTTTTTCGTAAAATTTAAAAATGTTCGTTAAATTTACAATTTTTCGTTAAATTTAACTTTTCCGTTAAATTTGAATTTTTCTTTAATTTGAATTTCCCGTTAAATTTAGAATTTTTCGTTAAATTTTAATTTTTCGTTTAATTTCAATTTTTCGTTAAATTTTAATTTTCCGTTAAATTTTGAATTTATCGTTATATATAAACTATCCGTTAAATGTGAATTTTTCGTTAAAATTTCGTTCAATTTTCGGTTAAATTTAAATTTTTCGTTAAATTTTAATTTTCTGTTTAAGTTTGAATTTTTCGTTAAATTTGAATTTACGTTAAATTTTCGTTTAATTTCCGTTAAATTTGAATTAAATTTCAATTTTCTGTTAAACTTTTTCGTTATATTTGAACTGTTCGTAAAATTTTGAATTTATAGTCAAATTTGAACTTTCCGTTGAATTTGAATTTTTCGTTTAGTTTGAATTTTCCGTTTATTTTGAATTAACTTTTAATTTTATGTTAAACTTTGAATTCTCCGTTAAATTTGAATTTTTCGTTAAATTTGAATTTTCCGTTAAATTTGAATTTTTCGTTAAATTTTAATTTTCTGTTAAACTTTGAATTTTTCGTTAAATATGAATTTTTCGTTAAATTTTCGTTAAATTCTCGATAAATTTGAATTAAATTTTTATTTTTCGTTTTCCGTTAAATTTGAATTTTTCGTTAAAATTAAATTATTCGTTAAATTTTCGGTTTAATTTTAAATTTTTCGTTAAATTTGAACTTTCCGTTAAATTTTGAATTCATCGTCAAATTTGAACTTTCCGTTAAATTTGAATTTTTCGTTAAATTTTCGTTAAGTTTGAATTTTCCGTTAATTTTGAATTAACTTTTAATTTTATGTTAAACTTTGAATTCTCCGTTAAATATGAGTTTTCCGTTATATTTGAATTTGCCGTTAATTTGAATTTTCTGTTAAATTTGAATTTTGCGTTAAATTTTCCCTTAAATTTGAACTTTCCGTTAAATCTGAATTATTTGTTAAATTTGAATTTTCCATTAAATTTTGAATTTATCGTCAAATTTGAACTTTCCGCAAAATTTGAATTTTTCGTTAAATTTTCGTTAAGTTTGAATTTTCTGTTAAATTTGAATTTTTCGTTAAATTTTCGTTAAGTTTGAATTTCCATTTGAATTTAATTTTCCGTTAAATTTGATTTTGTTGTTAAATTTGAATTTTTCGTTAAATTTGAATTTTCCGTTAAATTTTGAATTTTTCGTTAAATTTGAATTTTCCGTTAATTTTTAAACAGTAATGTCCTCCTAAAATTTCATAAATTGGGAAGTTTAAAACTCTATTTTGAGAGCCTATTGCGATACAAAACAATTTTATTTAGATGTTAAAAAAAAACAAAAATATGAATTTGTTTTTTAATTTATCTGCAATGCTTAAGCACAGGACATTTTTTTCGATCAAATTTTTTGTTGTATTCTCTCACAGCATTATGTAACTTTTAGGCCGTATTACAATTTGATATTAAAATATAAGTTTGATTTTGATCCGCACTATTAAACATGTAGTTTTTTGAAAAATACTAGCAGCGGTACCCTTCTTGAAATCAAACATTTGTCATCAAGTCTATTGAAAATATGCTAACGACTGCAAATTTAAAATTTAATAGTTTTAATATTTTTTACACGTTATTTTGATCAATCCCTGGATTTCATTTCGGGATTTTCGGTACAAATACTCTCCGGGATCCCGGGATTGGAAGCCCTAATGTACAGTGTACAAAAAGAAAAAAACAAATAATATTTGTCAAGTGACAGAAAATTTCAAAAAGTGTTACGATAAAATTTCCTGTAAAAAATGTTAAACCTTCAACATTAGTGGACTAAACTAGTTAAAATGACGAATTTTCAGTGAACCTGAATTCGATTTTGACTTTAAACCAAAATTGAACCACAAACTAAGTTCAAATAGCACTAAAACAGATTATTATTATTATTTTTTTAATAATATTTTAATATAGGTACATTTGAAATATGTTTATTTTTCTTCTTTGTATTCATTCTACTTTATAGTAAAATCAAAATTCTTTAAAATAAACAAAACAAAATCATACAAAAACGCAACCAAACGCGCGAAAAAGTGATCAGAAGAGTTTTGTTGCGAAGAGCTTGCGATAACAGCGCAGAACAGCAACGCACCGCACAGCTTTACTGCTTGACTGTGCGCACGCTCATAAGAACCTGTGTACAAGTTTCAACGCGCGCAAAAAGCTTCGCGCACAACACAGTATTACTGCTTCACCGTGCGCCCGAACTAAGCTGTAATTAGCTTTTTATCGTTCGCTTCGCCAAAACCACTCGCCAGTCACAATAGGGCCAATACATTATTTTTTGAATGACAACTATTTTTAAGCGTTGATAGGGATACCAAAAAACCACGGATAAAATTAAATATAAATTTAATAAATTTAAATACTTTTCAACACGTTTTTCACCCGTAGTCTAAATTAAATACTTTTTATTCAAACTTGACGTAAATACTTTTTATTTAATTTAATTACGTAGGTTATTAAATTTAAATTGAATACTTCGAATTCAAATTTAACAAAACTTATTTTCTATTAAACTTAAAATTTTTCGTTAAATTTGAATTTTTCGTTAAATTTGGATTTTCCGTTAAATTTGAATTAAATTTTAATTTTCCGGTTAATTTTAATTTTTCGTTAAATTTGAATTTTCCGTTATATTTGAATTTTCCGTTAAATTTGAATTTTCCGTTATATTTGAATTTTCCGTTAAATTTCAATTTTTCGTTAAATTTGAATTTTCCATTAAATTTGAATTATATTTTAATTTTCTGTTATACTTTGAATTTTCTGTGCGCACGCTCATAAGAACCTGTGTACAAGTTTCAACGCGCGCAAAAAGCTTCGCGCACAACACAGTATTACTGCTTCACCGTGCGCCCGAACTAAGCTGTAATTA
This sequence comes from Dryomyza anilis, assembly GCA_951804985.1. NCBI lineage: Eukaryota > Metazoa > Arthropoda > Insecta > Diptera > Dryomyzidae > Dryomyza > Dryomyza anilis. Next base: position 35,660,425 of record OX638135.1, read on the forward strand.
GCTTTTTATCGTTCGCTTCGACAAAACCACTCGCCAGTCACAATAGGGCCAATTCATTATTATACCCTACACTAAGAGTGAAAGGGTATATTCAGTTTGGTACGCCGTTTGGAACACCCAGAAGAAAGCATCTCCGGTATGGAAAAGTATATATATTCTTGATCAGCATGACCTCCTGAGTCGATTTAGCGATGTCCGTCCGTCTGTCCGTCTGTCTGTCCGTCTGTCTGTCTGTTGAAATCCCTACTACTTTTAAAATTGAAGAGCTAGATAAATGAAACTTATAACTTAGATTACTAATATACCTACGCTGTATGTGCAAAAAAAAAATTGGCGAGATCGGTCCATTGTGACCTATGGTCCGACCACTTATGTTTAAATACCTCATATAAAATGTACATATAAAGATCAATTTTTATGTATACGTGCTTAGGTAAACTTTTTTGGTCAAATATATATTGATATCATGCTTAAATACATGATAATAATGTTTTCCGGCGAAAAGACTTGTGGTTCACAAAAAAAAAATCGAAATTCGGTACACCTACCCATTTGTAAATATGGGTATCAAATGAATGGAAATTCTTCAGCGATTGAATGTTTGTAGTTATTTTCAGGATTCGTATACCCTGGTGACCTATATATCACTTTGAATGGTAACCACACATATGTGTAGGGTATTTATAGTCGGCTTAGACCGACTATAATTTTGATAATCCTAACTATCATAATTACACCTACTTTAAAATTTCCCATGTGATCTAACCTTCCCAACTGGTTTTTTGAATGACGTTGATAGCGTTGAAAAGCGTTGATAGGGCTACCAAAAAACCACGGATAAAATTAAATACAAATTTAATAAATTTAAATACTTTTCAACACGTTTTTCACTCGTAGTCTAAATTAAATACTTTTTATTCAAACTTGACGTAAATACTTTTTATTTAAGTTTATTTAATTTAATTACGTAGGTAATTAAATTTAAATTGAATACTTCGAATTCATATTTAACAAAACTTATTTTCTATTAAACTTTAAATTTTTCGTTAAATTTGAATTTTTCGTTAAATTTGGATTTTCCGTTAAATTTGAATTAAATTTTAATTTTCCGGTTAATTTTAATTTTTCGTTAAATTTGAATTTTTCGTTAAATTTGAATTTTCCGTTAAATTTTGAATTTTTCGTTAAATTTGAATTTTTCATTAAATTTGAATTTTTCGTTAAATTTTAATTTTTCGATAAATTTTAATTTTTCGTTAAATTTTAATTTTTCGTTAAATTTTAATTTTCCGTTTAATTTTGAATTTTAAATTTTATTGTAGTTAAATTTGAATTTTTCGTAAAACTTGAATTTTCCGTTAAATTTTACATTTTGAATTTTTCGTAAAATTTAAAAATGTTCGTTAAATTTACAATTTTTCGTTAAATTTAACTTTTCCGTTAAATTTGAATTTTTCTTTAATTTGAATTTCCCGTTAAATTTAGAATTTTTCGTTAAATTTTAATTTTTCGTTTAATTTCAATTTTTCGTTAAATTTTAATTTTCCGTTAAATTTTGAATTTATCGTTATATATAAACTATCCGTTAAATGTGAATTTTTCGTTAAAATTTCGTTCAATTTTCGGTTAAATTTAAATTTTTCGTTAAATTTTAATTTTCTGTTTAAGTTTGAATTTTTCGTTAAATTTGAATTTACGTTAAATTTTCGTTTAATTTCCGTTAAATTTGAATTAAATTTCAATTTTCTGTTAAACTTTTTCGTTATATTTGAACTGTTCGTAAAATTTTGAATTTATAGTCAAATTTGAACTTTCCGTTGAATTTGAATTTTTCGTTTAGTTTGAATTTTCCGTTTATTTTGAATTAACTTTTAATTTTATGTTAAACTTTGAATTCTCCGTTAAATTTGAATTTTTCGTTAAATTTGAATTTTCCGTTAAATTTGAATTTTTCGTTAAATTTTAATTTTCTGTTAAACTTTGAATTTTTCGTTAAATATGAATTTTTCGTTAAATTTTCGTTAAATTCTCGATAAATTTGAATTAAATTTTTATTTTTCGTTTTCCGTTAAATTTGAATTTTTCGTTAAAATTAAATTATTCGTTAAATTTTCGGTTTAATTTTAAATTTTTCGTTAAATTTGAACTTTCCGTTAAATTTTGAATTTATCGTCAAATTTGAACTTTCCGTTAAATTTGAATTTTTCGTTAAATTTTCGTTAAGTTTGAATTTTCCGTTAATTTTGAATTAACTTTTAATTTTATGTTAAACTTTGAATTCTCCGTTAAATATGAGTTTTCCGTTATATTTGAATTTGCCGTTAATTTGAATTTTCTGTTAAATTTGAATTTTGCGTTAAATTTTCCCTTAAATTTGAACTTTCCGTTAAATCTGAATTATTTGTTAAATTTGAATTTTCCATTAAATTTTGAATTTATCGTCAAATTTGAACTTTCCGCAAAATTTGAATTTTTCGTTAAATTTTCGTTAAGTTTGAATTTTCTGTTAAATTTGAATTTTTCGTTAAATTTTCGTTAAGTTTGAATTTCCATTTGAATTTAATTTTCCGTTAAATTTGATTTTGTTGTTAAATTTGAATTTTTCGTTAAATTTGAATTTTCCGTTAAATTTTGAATTTTTCGTTAAATTTGAATTTTCCGTTAATTTTTAAACAGTAATGTCCTCCTAAAATTTCATAAATTGGGAAGTTTAAAACTCTATTTTGAGAGCCTATTGCGATACAAAACAATTTTATTTAGATGTTAAAAAAAAACAAAAATATGAATTTGTTTTTTAATTTATCTGCAATGCTTAAGCACAGGACATTTTTTTCGATCAAATTTTTTGTTGTATTCTCTCACAGCATTATGTAACTTTTAGGCCGTATTACAATTTGATATTAAAATATAAGTTTGATTTTGATCCGCACTATTAAACATGTAGTTTTTTGAAAAATACTAGCAGCGGTACCCTTCTTGAAATCAAACATTTGTCATCAAGTCTATTGAAAATATGCTAACGACTGCAAATTTAAAATTTAATAGTTTTAATATTTTTTACACGTTATTTTGATCGACAATCCCTGGATTTCATTTCGGGATTTTCGGTACAAATACTCTCCGGGATCCCGGGATTGGAAGCCCTAATGTACAGTGTACAAAAAGAAAAAAACAAATAATATTTGTCAAGTGACAGAAAATTTCAAAAAGTGTTACGATAAAATTTCCTGTAAAAAATGTTAAACCTTCAACATTAGTGGACTAAACTAGTTAAAATGACGAATTTTCAGTGAACCTGAATTCGATTTTGACTTTAAACCAAAATTGAACCACAAACTAAGTTCAAATAGCACTAAAACAGATTATTATTATTATTTTTTTAATAATATTTTAATATAGGTACATTTGAAATATGTTTATTTTTCTTCTTTGTATTCATTCTACTTTATAGTAAAATCAAAATTCTTTAAAATAAAACAAAATCATACAAAAACGCAACCAAACGCGCGAAAAAGTGATCAGAAGAGTTTTGTTGCGAAGAGCTTGCGATAACAGCGCAGAACAGCAACGCATCGCACAGCTTTACTGCTTGACTGTGTGCACGCTCATAAGAACCTGTGTACAAGTTTGAACGCGCGCAAAAAGCTTCGCGCACAACACAGTTTTACTACTTCACCGTGCGCGCGGACTAAGCTGTAATTAGCTTTTTATCGTTCGCTTCGCCAAAACCACTCTCCAGTCACAATAGGGCCAATACTTTATTTTTTGAATGACAACTATTTTTAAGCATTGATAGGGATACCAAAAAACTACGGATAAAATTGAATACAAATTTAAATACTTTTCAACACGTTTTTCACCCGTAGTCTAAATTAAATACTTTTTATTCAAACTTGACGTAAATACTTTTTATTTAAGTTTATTTAATTTAATTACGTAGGTAATTAAATTTAAAGAATACTTCGAATTCAAATTTAACACAACTTATTTTCTATTAAACTTTACATTTTTCGTTAAATTTGAATTTTCCGTTATATTTGAATTTTCCGTTAAATTTGAATTTTCCGTTATATTTGAATTTTCCGTTAAATTTGAATTTTTCGTTAAATTTGAATTTTCCATTAAATTTGAATTATATTTTAATTTTATGTTAAACTTTGAATTCTCCGTTAAATTTGAATTTTTCGTTAAATTTTCGTTAAGTTTGAATTTTCTGTTAAATTTTAATTTTTCGTTAAATTTTCGTTAAGTTTGAATTTCCCGTTAAATTTGATTTTGTCGTTAAATTTGATTTTGTCGTTAAATTTGATTTTGTCGTTAAATTTGAATTTTTCGATAAATTCTGAATTTTTTGTTAAATTTGAATTTTCCGTTAAATATTAATTTTTTTTCAATTTTAATTTTTCGTTAAATTGGAATTTTTTTAAAAATTTGAATTTTCCGTTAAATTTAAATTTTCCGTTAAATTTTGAATTTGTCGATAAATTTGAATTTTCCGTTAAATTTGAATTTTTCGTTAAATGTGAATTTTCCGTTAAATTTTGAATTTATCGTCAAATTTGAACTTTCTGCTTAATTTGAATTTTTCGTTAAATTTTCGTTAAGTTTGAATTTTCTGTTAAATTTGAATTTTTCGTTAAATTTTCGTTAAGTTTGAATTTCCCGTTGAATTTAATTTTCCGTTAAATTTGATTTTGTTGTTAAATTTGAATTTTTCGTTAAATTTGAATTTTTCGTTAAATTTTGAATTTTTCGTTAAATTTGAATTTTCCGTTAAATTCTAAATTTTTTTTCAATTTTAATTTTTCCTTAAATTGGAATTTTTCTTTAAATTTGAATTTTCCGTTATATTTAAATTTTCCGTTAAATTTAAATTTTTCGTTTAATTTAAATTTTCCGTTAAATTTGATTTTTTTGTTAAAATTGAATTATTCGTTAAATTTAAATTTTCCGTTAAATTTTGAATTTGTCGATAAATTTGAATTTTCCGTTAAATTTGAATTTTTCGTTAAATTGGAATTTTTTATTAAATTTTGAATTTATCAAATTTCAACTTTCCGCTAAATTTGAATTTTTCGTTAAATTTTAATTTTCCGTTTAATTTTGAATTTTAAATTTTATTGTAGTTAAATTTGAATTTTTCGTAAAACTTGAATTTTCCGTTAAATTTTACATTTTCCGTAAAATTTTGAATTTTTCGTAAAATTTAAAAATGTTCGTTAAATTTACAATTTTTCGTTAAATTTAACTTTTCCGTTAAATTTGAATTTTTCTTTAATTTGAATTTTCCGTTAAATTTAGAATTTTTCGTTAAATTTTAATTTTTCGTTTAATTTCAATTTTTCGTTAAATTTTAATTTTCCGTTAAATTTTGAATTTATCGTTATATATAAACTATCCGTTAAATGTGAATTTTTCGTTGAAATTTCGTTAAATTTTCGGTTAAATTTAAATTTTTCGTTAAATTTTAATTTTCTGTTAAAGTTTGAATTTTTCGTTAAATTTGAATTTACGTTAAATTTTCGTTTAATTTCCGTTAAATTTGAATTAAATTTCAATTTTCTGTTAAACTTTTTCGTTATATTTGAACTGTCCGTTAAATTTTGAATTTATAGTCAAATTTGAACTTTCCGTTGAATTTGAATTTTTCGTTTAGTTTGAATTTTCCGTTTATTTTGAATTAACTTTTAATTTTATGTTAAACTTTGAATTCTCCGTTAAATTTGAATTTTTCGTTAAATTTGAATTTTCCGTTAAATTTGAATTTTTCGTTAAATTTTAATTTTCTGTTAAACTTTGAATTTTTCGTTAAATATGAATTTTTCGTTAAATTTTCGTTAAATTCTCGATAAATTTGAATTCAATTTTAATTTTTCGTTTTCCGTTAAATTGAATTTTTCGTTAAAATTAAATTATTCGTTAAATTTTCGGTTTAATTTTAAATTTTTCGTTAAATTTGAACTTTCGTTAAATTTTGAATTTATCGTCAAATTTGAACTTTCCGTTAAATTTGAATTTTTCGTTAAATATTCGTTAAGTTTGAAGTTTGAATAATTTTGAATTAACTTTTAATTTTATGTTAAACTTTGAATTCTCCGTTAAATATGAATTTTCCGTTATATTTGAATTTGCCGTTAATTTGAATTTTCTGTTAAATTTGAATTTTGCGTTAAATATTCGTTAAGTTGGAATTTTCCCTTAAATTTGAACTTTCCGTTAAATCTGAATTATTTGTTAAATTTGAATTTTCCATTAAATTTTGAATTTATCGTCAAATTTGAACTTTCCGCAAAATTTGAATTTTTCGTTAAATTTTCGTTAAGTTTGAATTTTCTGTTAAATTTGAATTTTTCGTTAAATTTTCGTTAAGTTTGAATTTCCATTTGAATTTAATTTTCCGTTAAATTTGATTTTGTTGTTAAATTTGAATTTTTCGTTAAATTTGAATTTTCCGTTAAATTTTGAATTTTTCGTTATATTTGAATTTTCCGTTAATTTTTAAACAGTAATGTCCTCCTAAAATTTCATAAATTGGGAAGTTTAAAACTCTATTTTGAGAGCCTATTGCGATACAAAACAATTTTATTTAGATGTTAAAAAAAAACAAAAATATGAATTTGTTTTTTAATATATCTGCAATGCTTAAGCACAGGACATTTTTTTCGATCAAATTTTTTGTTGTATTCTCTCACAGCATTATGTAACTTTTAGGCCGTATTACAATTTGATATTAAAATATAAGTTTGATTTCGATCCGCACTATTAAACATGTAGTTTTTTGAAAAATACTAGCAGCGGTATCCTTACATGAAATCAAACATTTGTCATCAAGTCTATTGAAAATATGCTAACGACTGCAAATTTAAAATTTAATAGTTTTAATTTTTTTTACACGTTATTTTGATCGACAATCCCGGGATTTTCGGTACAAATACTCTCCGGGATCCTGGGATTGGAAGCCCTAATGTACAGTGTACAAAAAGAAAAAAACAAATAATATTTGTCAAGTGACAGAAAATTTCAAAAAGTGTTACGATAAAATTTCCTGTAAAAAATGTTAAACCTTCAACATTAGTAGATTAAACTAGTTAAAATGACGAATTTTCAGTGATGCTGAATTCGATTTTGACTTTAACCCAAAATTGAACCACAAACTAAGTTCAAATAGCACTAAAACAGATTATTATTATTATTTTTTTAATAATTTTTTAATATAGGTACATTTGAAATATGTTTATTTTTCTTCTTTGTATTCATTCTACTTTATAGTAAAATCAAAATTCTTTAAAATAAACAAAACAAAATCATACAAAAACGCAACCAAACGCGCGAAAAAGTGATCAGAAGAGTTTTGTTGCGAAGAGCTTGCGATAACAGCGCAGAACAGCAACGCACCGCACAGCTTTACTGCTTGACTGTGCGCACGCTCATAAGAACCTGTGTACAAGTTTCAACGCGCGCAAAAAGCTTCGCGCACAACACAGTATTACTGCTTCACCGTGCGTCCGAACTAAGCTGTAATTAGCTTTTTATCGTTCGCTTCGCCAAAACCACTCGCCAGTCACAATAGGGCCAATACATTATTTTTTGAATGACAACTATTTTTAAGCGTTGATAGGGATACCAAAAAACCACGGATAAAATTAAATATAAATTTAATAAATTTAAATACTTTTCAACACGTTTTTCACCCGTAGTCTAAATTAAATACTTTTTATTCAAACTTGACGTAAATACTTTTTATTTAATTTAATTACGTAGGTTATTAAATTTAAATTGAATACTTCGAATTCAAATTTAACAAAACTTATTTTCTATTAAACTTAAAATTTTTCGTTAAATTTGAATTTTTCGTTAAATTTGGATTTTCCGTTAAATTTGAATTAAATTTTAATTTTCCGGTTAATTTTAATTTTTCGTTAAATTTGAATTTTCCGTTATATTTGAATTTTCCGTTAAATTTGAATTTTCCGTTATATTTGAATTTTCCGTTAAATTTCAATTTTTCGTTAAATTTGAATTTTCCATTAAATTTGAATTATATTTTAATTTTCTGTTATACTTTGAATTTTCTGTGCGCACGCTCATAAGAACCTGTGTACAAGTTTCAACGCGCGCAAAAAGCTTCGCGCACAACACAGTATTACTGCTTCACCGTGCGCCCGAACTAAGCTGTAATTAGCTTTTTATCGTTCGCTTCGACAAAACCACTCGCCAGTCACAATAGGGCCAATTCATTATTATACCCTACACTAAGAGTGAAAGGGTATATTCAGTTTGGTACGCCGTTTGGAACACCCAGAAGAAAGCATCTCCGGTATGGAAAAGTATATATATTCTTGATCAGCATGACCTCCTGAGTCGATTTAGCGATGTCCGTCCGTCTGTCCGTCTGTCTGTCCGTCTGTCTGTCTGTTGAAATCCCTACTACTTTTAAAATTGAAGAGCTAGATAAATGAAACTTATAACTTAGATTACTAATATACCTACGCTGTATGTGCAAAAAAAAAATTGGCGAGATCGGTCCATTGTGACCTATGGTCCGACCACTTATGTTTAAATACCTCATATAAAATGTACATATAAAGATCAATTTTTATGTATACGTGCTTAGGTAAACTTTTTTGGTCAAATATATATTGATATCATGCTTAAATACATGATAATAATGTTTTCCGGCGAAAAGACTTGGGGTTCACAAAAAAAAAATCGAAATTCGGTACACCTACCCATTTGTAAATATGGGTATCAAATGAATGGAAATTCTTCAGCGATTGAATGTTTGTAGTTATTTCAGGATTCGTATACCCTGGTGACCTATATATCACTTTGAATGGTAACCACACATATGTGTAGGGTATTTATAGTCGGCTTAGACCGACTATAATTTTGATAATCCTAACTATCATAATTACACCTACTTTAAAATTTCCCATGTGATCTAACCTTCCCAACTGGTTTTTTGAATGACGTTGATAGCGTTGAAAAGCGTTGATAGGGATACCAAAAAACCACGGATAAAATTAAATACAAATTTAATAAATTTAAATACTTTTCAACACGTTTTTCACCCGTAGTCTAAATTAAATACTTTTTATTCAAACTTGACGTAAATACTTTTTATTTAAGTTTATTTAATTTAATTACGTAGGTAATTAAATTTAAATTGAATACTTCGAATTCATATTTAACAAAACTTATTTTCTATTAAACTTTAAATTTTTCGTTAAATTTGAATTTTTCGTTAAATTTGGATTTTCCGTTAAATTTGAATTAAATTTTAATTTTCCGGTTAATTTTAATTTTTCGTTAAATTTGAATTTTTCGTTAAATTTGAATTTTCCGTTAAATTTTGAATTTTTCGTTAAATTTGAATTTTTCATTAAATTTGAATTTTTCGTTAAATTTTAATTTTTCGATAAATTTTAATTTTTCGTTAAATTTTAATTTTTCGTTAAATTTTAATTTTCCGTTTAATTTTGAATTTTAAATTTTATTGTAGTTAAATTTGAATTTTTCGTAAAACTTGAATTTTCCGTTAAATTTTACATTTTGAATTTTTCGTAAAATTTAAAAATGTTCGTTAAATTTACAATTTTTCGTTAAATTTAACTTTTCCGTTAAATTTGAATTTTTCTTTAATTTGAATTTCCCGTTAAATTTAGAATTTTTCGTTAAATTTTAATTTTTCGTTTAATTTCAATTTTTCGTTAAATTTTAATTTTCCGTTAAATTTTGAATTTATCGTTATATATAAACTATCCGTTAAATGTGAATTTTTCGTTAAAATTTCGTTCAATTTTCGGTTAAATTTAAATTTTTCGTTAAATTTTAATTTTCTGTTTAAGTTTGAATTTTTCGTTAAATTTGAATTTACGTTAAATTTTCGTTTAATTTCCGTTAAATTTGAATTAAATTTCAATTTTCTGTTAAACTTTTTCGTTATATTTGAACTGTTCGTAAAATTTTGAATTTATAGTCAAATTTGAACTTTCCGTTGAATTTGAATTTTTCGTTTAGTTTGAATTTTCCGTTTATTTTGAATTAACTTTTAATTTTATGTTAAACTTTGAATTCTCCGTTAAATTTGAATTTTTCGTTAAATTTGAATTTTCCGTTAAATTTGAATTTTTCGTTAAATTTTAATTTTCTGTTAAACTTTGAATTTTTCGTTAAATATGAATTTTTCGTTAAATTTTCGTTAAATTCTCGATAAATTTGAATTAAATTTTTATTTTTCGTTTTCCGTTAAATTTGAATTTTTCGTTAAAATTAAATTATTCGTTAAATTTTCGGTTTAATTTTAAATTTTTCGTTAAATTTGAACTTTCCGTTAAATTTTGAATTTATCGTCAAATTTGAACTTTCCGTTAAATTTGAATTTTTCGTTAAATTTTCGTTAAGTTTGAATTTTCCGTTAATTTTGAATTAACTTTTAATTTTATGTTAAACTTTGAATTCTCCGTTAAATATGAGTTTTCCGTTATATTTGAATTTGCCGTTAATTTGAATTTTCTGTTAAATTTGAATTTTGCGTTAAATTTTCCCTTAAATTTGAACTTTCCGTTAAATCTGAATTATTTGTTAAATTTGAATTTTCCATTAAATTTTGAATTTATCGTCAAATTTGAACTTTCCGCAAAATTTGAATTTTTCGTTAAATTTTCGTTAAGTTTGAATTTTCTGTTAAATTTGAATTTTTCGTTAAATTTTCGTTAAGTTTGAATTTCCATTTGAATTTAATTTTCCGTTAAATTTGATTTTGTTGTTAAATTTGAATTTTTCGTTAAATTTGAATTTTCCGTTAAATTTTGAATTTTTCGTTAAATTTGAATTTTCCGTTAATTTTTAAACAGTAATGTCCTCCTAAAATTTCATAAATTGGGAAGTTTAAAACTCTATTTTGAGAGCCTATTGCGATACAAAACAATTTTATTTAGATGTTAAAAAAAAACAAAAATATGAATTTGTTTTTTAATTTATCTGCAATGCTTAAGCACAGGACATTTTTTTCGATCAAATTTTTTGTTGTATTCTCTCACAGCATTATGTAACTTTTAGGCCGTATTACAATTTGATATTAAAATTTAAGTTTGATTTTGATCCGCACTATTAAACATGTAGTTTTTTGAAAAATACTAGCAGCGGTACCCTTCTTGAAATCAAACATTTGTCATCAAGTCTATTGAAAATATGCTAACGACTGCAAATTTAAAATTTAATAGTTTTAATATTTTTTACACGTTATTTTGATCGACAATCCCTGGATTTCATTTCGGGATTTTCGGTACAAATACTCTCCGGGATCCCGGGATTGGAAGCCCTAATGTACAGTGTACAAAAAGAAAAAAACAAATAATATTTGTCAAGTGACAGAAAATTTCAAAAAGTGTTACGATAAAATTTCCTGTAAAAAATGTTAAACCTTCAACATTAGTGGACTAAACTAGTTAAAATGACGAATTTTCAGTGAACCTGAATTCGATTTTGACTTTAAACCAAAATTGAACCACAAACTAAGTTCAAATAGCACTAAAACAGATTATTATTATTATTTTTTTAATAATATTTTAATATAGGTACATTTGAAATATGTTTATTTTTCTTCTTTGTATTCATTCTACTTTATAGTAAAATCAAAATTCTTTAAAATAAAACAAAATCATACAAAAACGCAACCAAACGCGCGAAAAAGTGATCAGAAGAGTTTTGTTGCGAAGAGCTTGCGATAACAGCGCAGAACAGCAACGCATCGCACAGCTTTACTGCTTGACTGTGTGCACGCTCATAAGAACCTGTGTACAAGTTTGAACGCGCGCAAAAAGCTTCGCGCACAACACAGTTTTACTACTTCACCGTGCGCGCGGACTAAGCTGTAATTAGCTTTTTATCGTTCGCTTCGCCAAAACCACTCTCCAGTCACAATAGGGCCAATACTTTATTTTTTGAATGACAACTATTTTTAAGCATTGATAGGGATACCAAAAAACTACGGATAAAATTGAATACAAATTTAAATACTTTTCAACACGTTTTTCACCCGTAGTCTAAATTAAATACTTTTTATTCAAACTTGACGTAAATACTTTTTATTTAAGTTTATTTAATTTAATTACGTAGGTAATTAAATTTAAAGAATACTTCGAATTCAAATTTAACACAACTTATTTTCTATTAAACTTTACATTTTTCGTTAAATTTGAATTTTCCGTTATATTTGAATTTTCCGTTAAATTTGAATTTTCCGTTATATTTGAATTTTCCGTTAAATTTGAATTTTTCGTTAAATTTGAATTTTCCATTAAATTTGAATTATATTTTAATTTTATGTTAAACTTTGAATTCTCCGTTAAATTTGAATTTTTCGTTAAATTTTCGTTAAGTTTGAATTTTCTGTTAAATTTTAATTTTTCGTTAAATTTTCGTTAAGTTTGAATTTCCCGTTAAATTTGATTTTGTCGTTAAATTTGATTTTGTCGTTAAATTTGATTTTGTCGTTAAATTTGAATTTTTCGATAAATTCTGAATTTTTTGTTAAATTTGAATTTTCCGTTAAATATTATTTTTTTTTCAATTTTAGTTTTTCGTTAAATTGGAATTTTTTTAAAAATTTGAATTTTCCGTTAAATTTAAATTTTCCGTTAAATTTTGAATTTGTCGATAAATTTGAATTTTCCGTTAAATTTGAATTTTTCGTTAAATGTGAATTTTCCGTTAAATTTTGAATTTATCGTCAAATTTGAACTTTCTGCTAAATTTGAATTTTTCGTTAAATTTTCGTTAAGTTTGAATTTTCTGTTAAATTTGAATTTTTCGTTAAATTTTCGTTAAGTTTGAATTTCCCGTTGAATTTAATTTTCCGTTAAATTTGATTTTGTTGTTAAATTTGAATTTTTCGTTAAATTTGAATTTTTCGTTAAATTTTGAATTTTTCGTTAAATTTGAATTTTCCGTTAAATTCTAAATTTTTTTTCAATTTTAATTTTTCCTTAAATTGGAATTTTTCTTTAAATTTGAATTTTCCGTTATATTTAAATTTTCCGTTAAATTTAAATTTTTCGTTTAATTTAAATTTTCCGTTAAATTTGATTTTTTTGTTAAAATTGAATTATTCGTTAAATTTAAATTTTCCGTTAAATTTTGAATTTGTCGATAAATTTGAATTTTCCGTTAAATTTGAATTTTTCGTTAAATTGGAATTTTTTATTAAATTTTGAATTTATCAAATTTCAACTTTCCGCTAAATTTGAATTTTTCGTTAAATTTTAATTTTCCGTTTAATTTTGAATTTTAAATTTTATTGTAGTTAAATTTGAATTTTTCGTAAAACTTGAATTTTCCGTTAAATTTTACATTTTCCGTAAAATTTTGAATTTTTCGTAAAATTTAAAAATGTTCGTTAAATTTACAATTTTTCGTTAAATTTAACTTTTCCGTTAAATTTGAATTTTTCTTTAATTTGAATTTTCCGTTAAATTTAGAATTTTTCGTTAAATTTTAATTTTTCGTTTAATTTCAATTTTTCGTTAAATTTTAATTTTCCGTTAAATTTTGAATTTATCGTTATATATAAACTATCCGTTAAATGTGAATTTTTCGTTAAAATTTCGTTCAATTTTCGGTTAAATTTAAATTTTTCGTTAAATTTTAATTTTCTGTTAAAGTTTGAATTTTTCGTTAAATTTGAATTTACGTTAAATTTTCGTTTAATTTCCGTTAAATTTGAATTAAATTTCAATTTTCTGTTAATCTTTTTCGTTATATTTGAACTGTCCGTTAAATTTTGAATTTATAGTCAAATTTGAACTTTCCGTTGAATTTGAATTTTTCGTTTAGTTTGAATTTTCCGTTTATTTTGAATTAACTTTTAATTTTATGTTAAACTTTGAATTCTCCGTTAAATTTGAATTTTTCGTTAAATTTGAATTTTCCGTTAAATTTGAATTTTTCGTTAAATTTTAATTTTCTGTTAAACTTTGAATTTTTCGTTAAATATGAATTTTTCGTTAAATTTTCGTTAAATTCTCGATAAATTTGAATTAAATTTTAATTTTTCGTTTTCCGTTAAATTGAATTTTTCGTTAAAATTAAATTTTCCGTTAAATTTTGAATTTTTCGTTAAATTTGAATTTTCCGTTAATTTTTAAACAGTAATGTCCTCCTAAAATTTCATAAATTGGGAAGTTTAAAACTCTATTTTGAGAGCCTATTGCGATACAAAACAATTTTATTTAGATGTTAAAAAAAAACAAAAATATGAATTTGTTTTTTAATTTATCTGCAATGCTTAAGCACAGGACATTTTTTTCGATCAAATTTTTTGTTGTATTCTCTCACAGCATTATGTAACTTTTAGGCCGTATTACAATTTGATATTAAAATATAAGTTTGATTTCGATCCGCACTATTAAACATGTAGTTTTTTGAAAAATACTAGCAGCGGTATCCTTACATGAAATCAAACATTTGTCATCAAGTCTATTGAAAATATGCTAACGACTGCAAATTTAAAATTTAATAGTTTTAATATTTTTTACACGTTATTTTGATCGACAATCCCTGGATTTCATTTCGGGATTTTCGGTACAAATACTCTCCGGGATCCCGGGATTGGAAGCCCTAATGTACAGTGTACAAAAAGAAAAAAACAAATAATATTTGTCAAGTGACAGAAAATTTCAAAAAGTGTTACGATAAAATTTCCTGTAAAAAATGTTAAACCTTCAACATTAGTGGACTAAACTAGTTAAAATGACGAATTTTCAGTGAACCTGAATTCGATTTTGACTTTAAACCAAAATTGAACCACAAACTAAGTTCAAATAGCACTAAAACAGATTATTATTATTATTTTTTTAATAATATTTTAATATAGGTACATTTGAAATATGTTTATTTTTCTTCTTTGTATTCATTCTACTTTATAGTAAAATCAAAATTCTTTAAAATAAAACAAAATCATACAAAAACGCAACCAAACGCGCGAAAAAGTGATCAGAAGAGTTTTGTTGCGAAGAGCTTGCGATAACAGCGCAGAACAGCAACGCATCGCACAGCTTTACTGCTTGACTGTGTGCACGCTCATAAGAACCTGTGTACAAGTTTGAACGCTCGCAAAAAGCTTCGCGCACAACACAGTTTTACTACTTCACCGTGCGCGCGGACTAAGCTGTAATTAGCTTTTTATCGTTCGCTTCGCCAAAACCACTCGCCAGTCACAATAGGGCCAATACTTTATTTTTTGAATGACAACTATTTCTAAGCATTGATAGGGATACCAAAAAACCACGGATAAAATTGAATACAAATTTAAATACTTTTCAACACGTTTTTCACCCGTAGTCTAAATTAAATACTTTTTATTCAAACTTGACGTAAATACTTTTTATTTAAGTTTATTTAATTTAATTACGTAGGTAATTAAATTTAAAGAATACTTCGAATTCAAATTTTACACAACTTATTTTCTATTAAACTTTACATTTTTCGTTAAATTTGAATTTTCCGTTATATTTGAATTTTCCGTTAAATTTGAATTTTCCGTTATATTTGAATTTTCCGTTAAATTTGAATTTTTCGTTAAATTTGAATTTTCCATTAAATTTGAATTATATTTTAATTTTCTGTTAAACTTTGAATTTTCCGTTAAATTTGAATTTTCTGCTAAACTTTGAATTTTTCGTTAAATTTGAATTTTTCGTTAAATTTTCGTTAAGTTTGAATTTTCCGTTAATTTTGAATTAACTTTTAATTTTATGTTAAACTTTGAATTCTCCGTTAAATTTGAATTTTTCGTTAAATTTTCGTTAAGTTGGAATTTCCCGTTAAATTTGATTTTGTCGTTAAATTTGATTTTGTCGTTAAATTTGAATTTTTCGATAAATTCTGAATTTTTTGTTAAATTTGAATTTTCCGTTAAATATTAATTTTTTTTCAATTTTAATTTTTCGTTAAATTGGAATTTTTTTAAAAATTTGAATTTTCCGTTAAATTTAAATTTTCCGTTAAATTTTGAATTTTTCGTTAAATTTGAATTTTTCGTTAAATTTTCGTTAAGTTTGAATTTTCCGTTAATTTTGAATTAACTTTTAATTTTATGTTAAACTTTGAATTCTCCGTTAAATTTGAATTTTTCGTTAAATTTTCGTTAAGTTGGAATTTCCCGTTAAATTTGATTTTGTCGTTAAATTTGATTTTGTCGTTAAATTTGAATTTTTCGATAAATTCTGAATTTTTTGTTAAATTTGAATTTTCCGTTAAATATTAATTTTGTTTCAATTTTAATTTTTCGTTAAATTGGAATTTTTTTAAAAATTTGAATTTTTTCATTAAATTTGAATTTTTCGTTAAATGTGAATTTTCCGTTAAATTTTGAATTTATCGTCAAATTTGAACTTTCTGCTAAATTTGAATTTTTCGTTAAATTTTCGTTAAGTTTGAATTTTCTGTTAAATTTGAATTTTTCGTTAAATTTTCGTTAAGTTTGAATTTCCCGTTGAATTTAATTTTCCGTTAAATTTGATTTTGTTGTTAAATTTGAATTTTTCGTTAAATTTGAATTTTCCGTTAAATTCTTGTTTTTTTTTCAATTTTAATTTTTCCTTAAATTGGAATTTTTCTTTAAATTTGAATATTCCGTTATATTTAAATTTTCCGTTAAATTTAAATTTTTCGTTTAATTTAAATTTTCCGTTAAATTTGATTTTTTTGTTAAAATTGAATTATTCGTTAAATTTAGATTTTCCGTTAAATTTTGAATTTGTCGATAAATTTGAATTTTCCGTTAAATTTGAATTTTTCGTTAAATTGGAATTTTTCATTAAATTTTGAATTTATCGTCAAATTTCAACTTTCCGCTAAATTTGAATTTTTCGTTAAATTTTAATTTTCCGTTTAATTTTGAATTTTAAATTTTATTGTAGTTAAATTTGAATTTTTCGTAAAACTTGAATTTTCCGTTAAATTTTACATTTTCCGTAAAATTTTGAATTTTTCGTAAAATTTAAAAATGTTCGTTAAATTTACAATTTTTCGTTAAATTTAACTTTTCCGTTAAATTTGAATTTTTCTTTAATTTGAATTTTCCGTTAAATTTAGAATTTTTCGTTAAATTTTAATTTTTCGTTTAATTTCAATTTTTCGTTAAATTTTAATTTTCCGTTAAATTTTGAATTTGTCGATAAATTTGAATTTTCCGTTAAATTTGAATTTTTCGTTAAATGTGAATTTTCCGTTAAATTTTGAATTTATCGTCAAATTTGAACTTTCTGCTAAATTTGAATTTTTCGTTAAATTTTCGTTTAGTTTGAATTTTCTGTTAAATTTGAATTTTTCGTTAAATTTTCGTTAAGTTTGAATTTCCCGTTGAATTTAATTTTCCGTTAAATTTGATTTTGTTGTTAAATTTGAATTTTTCGTTAAATTTGAATTTTTCGTTAAGTTTTGAATTTTTCGTTAAATTTGAATTTTCCGTTAAATTCTAAATTTTTTTTCAATTTTAATTTTTCCTTAAATTGGAATTTTTCTTTAAATTTGAATTTTCCGTTATATTTAAATTTTCCGTTAAATTTAAATTTTTCGTTTAATTTAAATTTTCCGTTAAATTTGATTTTTTTGTTAAAATTGAATTATTCGTTAAATTTAAATTTTCCGTTAAATTTTGAATTTGTCGATAAATTTGAATTTTCCGTTAAATTTGAATTTTTCGTTAAATTGGAATTTTTTATTAAATTTTGAATTTATCAAATTTCAACTTTCCGCTAAATTTGAATTTTTCGTTAAATTTTAATTTTCCGTTTAATTTTGAATTTTAAATTTTATTGTAGTTAAATTTGAATTTTTCGTAAAACTTGAATTTTCCGTTAAATTTTACATTTTCCGTAAAATTTTGAATTTTTCGTAAAATTTAAAAATGTTCGTTAAATTTACAATTTTTCGTTAAATTTAACTTTTCCGTTAAATTTGAATTTTTCTTTAATTTGAATTTTCCGTTAAATTTAGAATTTTTCGTTAAATTTTAATTTTTCGTTTAATTTCAATTTTTCGTTAAATTTTAATTTTCCGTTAAATTTTGAATTTATCGTTATATATAAACTATCCGTTAAATGTGAATTTTTCGTTAAAATTTCGTTCAATTTTCGGTTAAATTTAAATTTTTCGTTAAATTTTAATTTTCTGTTAAAGTTTGAATTTTTCGTTAAATTTGAATTTACGTTAAATTTTCGTTTAATTTCCGTTAAATTTGAATTAAATTTCAATTTTCTGTTAATCTTTTTCGTTATATTTGAACTGTCCGTTAAATTTTGAATTTATAGTCAAATTTGAACTTTCCGTTGAATTTGAATTTTTCGTTTAGTTTGAATTTTCCGTTTATTTTGAATTAACTTTTAATTTTATGTTAAACTTTG
This sequence comes from Dryomyza anilis, assembly GCA_951804985.1. Lineage (NCBI taxonomy): Eukaryota > Metazoa > Arthropoda > Insecta > Diptera > Dryomyzidae > Dryomyza > Dryomyza anilis. The sequence goes on from OX638135.1 coordinate 35,678,832, forward strand.
AATTCTCCGTTAAATTTGAATTTTTCGTTAAATTTGAATTTTCCGTTAAATTTGAATTTTTCGTTAAATTTTAATTTTCTGTTAAACTTTGAATTTTTCGTTAAATATGAATTTTTCGTTAAATTTTCGTTAAATTCTCGATAAATTTGAATTAAATTTTAATTTTTCGTTTTCCGTTAAATTGAATTTTTCGTTAAAATTAAATTTTCCGTTAAATTTTGAATTTTTCGTTAAATTTGAATTTTCCGTTAATTTTTAAACAGTAATGTCCTCCTAAAATTTCATAAATTGGGAAGTTTAAAACTCTATTTTGAGAGCCTATTGCGATACAAAACAATTTTATTTAGATGTTAAAAAAAAACAAAAATATGAATTTGTTTTTTAATTTATCTGCAATGCTTAAGCACAGGACATTTTTTTCGATCAAATTTTTTGTTGTATTCTCTCACAGCATTATGTAACTTTTAGGCCGTATTACAATTTGATATTAAAATATAAGTTTGATTTCGATCCGCACTATTAAACATGTAGTTTTTTGAAAAATACTAGCAGCGGTATCCTTACATGAAATCAAACATTTGTCATCAAGTCTATTGAAAATATGCTAACGACTGCAAATTTAAAATTTAATAGTTTTAATATTTTTTACACGTTATTTTGATCGACAATCCCTGGATTTCATTTCGGGATTTTCGGTACAAATACTCTCCGGGATCCCGGGATTGGAAGCCCTAATGTACAGTGTACAAAAAGAAAAAAACAAATAATATTTGTCAAGTGACAGAAAATTTCAAAAAGTGTTACGATAAAATTTCCTGTAAAAAATGTTAAACCTTCAACATTAGTGGACTAAACTAGTTAAAATGACGAATTTTCAGTGAACCTGAATTCGATTTTGACTTTAAACCAAAATTGAACCACAAACTAAGTTCAAATAGCACTAAAACAGATTATTATTATTATTTTTTTAATAATATTTTAATATAGGTACATTTGAAATATGTTTATTTTTCTTCTTTGTATTCATTCTACTTTATAGTAAAATCAAAATTCTTTAAAATAAAACAAAATCATACAAAAACGCAACCAAACGCGCGAAAAAGTGATCAGAAGAGTTTTGTTGCGAAGAGCTTGCGATAACAGCGCAGAACAGCAACGCATCGCACAGCTTTACTGCTTGACTGTGTGCACGCTCATAAGAACCTGTGTACAAGTTTGAACGCGCGCAAAAAGCTTCGCGCACAACACAGTTTTACTACTTCACCGTGCGCGCGGACTAAGCTGTAATTAGCTTTTTATCGTTCGCTTCGCCAAAACCACTCGCCAGTCCACAATAGGGCCAATACTTTATTTTTTGAATGACAACTATTTTTAAGCATTGATAGGGATACCAAAAAACCACGGATAAAATTGAATACAAATTTAAATACTTTTCAACACGTTTTTCACCCGTAGTCTAAATTAAATACTTTTTATTCAAACTTGACGTAAATACTTTTTATTTAAGTTTATTTAATTTAATTACGTAGGTAATTAAATTTAAAGAATACTTCGAATTCAAATTTTACACAACTTATTTTCTATTAAACTTTACATTTTTCGTTAAATTGGAATTTTCCGTTATATTTGAATTTTCCGTTAAATTTGAATTTTCCGTTATATTTGAATTTTCCGTTAAATTTGAATTTTTCGTTAAATTTGAATTTTCCATTAAATTTGAATTATATTTTAATTTTCTGTTAAACTTTGAATTTTCCGTTAAATTTGAATTTTCTGCTAAACTTTGAATTTTTCGTTAAATTTGAATTTTTCGTTAAATTTTCGTTAAGTTTGAATTTTCCGTTAATTTTGAATTAACTTTTAATTTTATGTTAAACTTTGAATTCTCCGTTAAATTTGAATTTTTCGTTAAATTTTCGTTAAGTTGGAATTTCCCGTTAAATTTGATTTTGTCGTTAAATTTGATTTTGTCGTTAAATTTGAATTTTCCGTTAAATATTAATTTTTTTTCAATTTTAATTTTTCGTTAAATTGGAATTTTTTTAAAAATTTGAATTTTCCGTTAAATTTAAATTTTCCGTTAAATTTTGAATTTTTCGTTAAATTTGAATTTTTCGTTAAATTTTCGTTAAGTTTGAATTTTCCGTTAATTTTGAATTAACTTTTAATTTTATGTTAAATTTTGAATTCTCCGTTAAATTTGAATTTTTCGTTAAATTTTCGTTAAGTTGGAATTTCCCGTTAAATTTGATTTTGTCGATAAATTTGATTTTGTCGTTAAATTTGAATTTTTCGATAAATTCTGAATTTTTTGTTAAATTTGAATTTTCCGTTAAATATTAATTTTTTTTCAATTTTAATTTTTCGTTAAATTGGAATTTTTTTAAAAATTTGAATTTTCCGTTAAATTTGAATTTTTCGTTAAATGTGAATTTTCCGTTAAATTTTGAATTTATCGTCAAATTTGAACTTTCTGCTAAATTTGAATTTTTCGTTAAATTTTCGTTAAGTTTGAATTTTCTGTTAAATTTGAATTTTTCGTTAAATTTTCGTTAAGTTTGAATTTCCCGTTGAATTTAATTTTCCGTTAAATTTGATTTTGTTGTTAAATTTGAATTTTTCGTTAAATTTGAATTTTTCGTTAAATTTTGAATTTTTCGTTAAATTTGAATTTTCCGTTAAATTCTTATTTTTTTTTCAATTTTAATTTTTCCTTAAATTGGAATTTTTCTTTAAATTTGAATATTCCGTTATATTTAAATTTTCCGTTAAATTTAAATTTTTCGTTTAATTTAAATTTTCCGTTAAATTTGATTTTTTTGTTAAAATTGAATTATTCGTTAAATTTAGATTTTCCGTTAAATTTTGAATTTGTCGATAAATTTGAATTTTCCGTTAAATTTGAATTTTTCGTTAAATTGGAATTTTTCATTAAATTTTGAATTTATCGTCAAATTTCAACTTTCCGCTAAATTTGAATTTTTCGTTAAATTTTAATTTTCCGTTTAATTTTGAATTTTAAATTTTATTGTAGTTAAATTTGAATTTTTCGTAAAACTTGAATTTTCCGTTATATTTTACATTTTCCGTTAAATTTTGAATTTTTCGTAAAATTTAAAAATGTTCGTTAAATTTACAATTTTTCGTTAAATTTAACTTTTCCGTTAAATTTGAATTTTTCTTTAATTTGAATTTTCCGTTAAATTTAGAATTTTTCGTTAAATTTTAATTTTTCGTTTAATTTCAATTTTTCGTTAAATTTTAATTTTCCGTTAAATTTTGAATTTATCGTTATATATAAACTATCCGTTAAATGTGAATTTTTCGTTAAAATTTCGTTCAATTTTCGGTTAAATTTAAATTTTTCGTTAAATTTTAATTTTCTGTTAAAGTTTGAATTTTTCGTTAAATTTGAATTTACGTTAAATTTTCGTTTAATTTCCGTTAAATTTGAATTAAATTTCAATTTTCTGTTAAACTTTTTCGTTATATTTGAACTGTCCGTTAAATTTTGAATTTATAGTCAAATTTGAACTTTCCGTTGAATTTGAATTTTTCGTTTAGTTTGAATTTTCCGTTTATTTTGAATTAACTTTTAATTTTATGTTAAACTTTGAATTCTCCGTTAAATTTGAATTTTTCGTTAAATTTGAATTTTCCGTTAAATTTGAATTTTTCGTTAAATTTTAATTTTCTGTTAAACTTTGAATTTTTCGTTAAATATTTTTCGTTAAATTTTCGTTAAATTCTCGATAAATTTGAATTAAATTTTAATTTTTCGTTTTCCGTTAAATTTGAATTTTTCGTTAAAATTAAATTATTCGTTAAATTTTCGGTTTAATTTTAAATTTTTCGTTAAATTTGAACTTTCCGTTAAATTTTGAATTTATCGTCACATTTGAACTTTCCGTTAAATTTGAATTTTTCGTTAAATTTTCGTTAAGTTTGAATTTTCCGTTAATTTTGAATTAACTTTTAATTTTATGTTAAACTTTGAATTCTCCGTTAAATATGAATTTTCCGTTATATTTGAATTTGCCGTTAATTTGAATTTTCTGTTAAATTTGAATTTTGCGTTAAATTTTCGTTAAGTTGGAATTTTCCCTTAAATTTGAACTTTCCGTTAAATCTGAATTATTTGTTAAATTTGAATTTTCCATTAAATTTTGAATTTATCGTCAAATTTGAACTTTCCGCAAAATTTGAATTTTTCGTTAAATTTTCGTTAAGTTTGAATTTTCTGTTAAATTTGAATTTTTCGTTAAATTTTCGTTAAGTTTGAATTTCCATTTGAATTTAATTTTCCGTTAAATTTGATTTTGTTGTTAAATTTGAATTTTTCGTTAAATTTGAATTTTTCGTTAAATTTTGAATTTTTCGTTAAATTTGAATTTTCCGTTAAAGTCTAAATTTTTTTTCAATTTTATTTTTTCCTTAAATTGGAATTTTTCTTTAAATTTAAATTTTGAATTTATCGTCAAATTTGAACTTTCCGCAAAATTTGAATTTTTCGTTAAATTTTCGTTAAGTTTGAATTTTCTGTTAAATTTGAATTTTTCGTTAAATTTTCGTTAAGTTTGAATTTCCCGTTAAATTTAATTTTCCGTTAAATTTGATTTTGTTGTTAAATTTGAATTTTTCGTTAAATTTGAATTTTTCGTTAAATTTTGAATTTTTCTTTAAATTTGAATTTTCCGTTAAATTTGAATTTTCCGTTAAATATTAATTTTTTTTCAATTTTAATTTTTCGTTAAATTGGATTTTTTTTAAAAATTTGAATTTTCCGTTAAATTTGTATTTTTCGTTAAATGTGAATTTTCCGTTAAATTTTGAATTTATCGTCAAATTTGAAATTTCTGCTAAATTTGAATTTTTCGTTAAATTTTCGTTAAGTTTGAATTTTCTGTTAAATTTGAATTTTTCGTTAAATTTTCGTTAAGTTTGAATTTCCCGTTAAATTTAATTTTCCGTTAAATTTGATTTTGTAGTTAAATTTGAATTTTTCGTTAAATTTGAATTTTTCGTTAAATTTTGAATTTTTCGTTAAATTTGAATTTTCCGTTAAATTCTAATTTTTTTTTCAATTTTAATTTTTCCTTAAATTGGAATTTTTCTTTAAATTTGAATATTCCGTTATATTTAAATTTTCCGTTAAATTTAAATTTTTCGTTTAATTTAAATTTTCCGTTAAATTTGATTTTTTTGTTAAAATTGAATTATTCGTTAAATTTAGATTTTCCGTTAAATTTTGAATTTGTCGATAAATTTGAATTTTCCGTTAAATTTGAATTTTTCGTTAAATTGGAATTTTTCATTAAATTTTGAATTTATCGTCAAATTTCAACTTTCCGCTAAATTTGAATTTTTCGTTAAATTTTAATTTTCCGTTTAATTTTGAATTTTAAATTTTATTGTAGTTAAATTTGAATTTTTCGTAAAACTTGAATTTTCCGTTAAATTTTACATTTTCCGTTAAATTTTGAATTTTTCGTAAAATTTAAAAATGTTCGTTAAATTTACAATTTTTCGTTAAATTTAACTTTTCCGTTAAATTTAGAATTTTTCGTTAAATTTTAATTTTTCGTTTAATTTCAATTTTTCGTTAAATTTTAATTTTCCGTTAAATTTTGAATTTATCGTTATATATAAACTATCCGTTAAATGTGAATTTTTCGTTAAAATTTCGTTCAATTTTCGGTTAAATTTAAATTTTTCGTTAAATTTTAATTTTCTGTTAAAGTTTGAATTTTTCGTTAAATTTGAATTTACGTTAAATTTTCGTTTAATTTCCGTTAAATTTGAATTAAATTTCAATTTTCTGTTAAACTTTTTCGTTATATTTGAACTGTCCGTTAAATTTTGAATTTATAGTCAAATTTGAACTTTCCGTTGAATTTGAATTTTTCGTTTAGTTTGAATTTTCCGTTTATTTTGAATTAACTTTTAATTTTATGTTAAACTTTGAATTCTCCGTTAAATTTGAATTTTTCGTTAAATTTGAATTTTCCGTTTAATTTGAATTTTTCGTTAAATTTTAATTTTCTGTTAAACTTTGAATTTTTCTTTAAATATGAATTTTTCGTTAAATTTTCGTTAAATTCTCGATAAATTTGAATTAAATTTTAATTTTTCGTTTTCTGTTAAATTTGAATTTTTCGTTAAAATTAAATTATTCGTTAAATTTTCGGTTTAATTTTAAATTTTTCGTTGAATTTGAACTTTCCGTTAAATTTTGAATTTATCGTCAAATTTGAACTTTCCGTTAAATTTGAATTTTTCGTTAAATTTTCGTTAAGTTTGAATTTTCCGTTAATTTTGAATTAACTTTTAATTTTATGTTAAACTTTGAATTCTCCGTTAAATATGAATTTTCCGTTATATTTGAATTTGCCGTTAATTTGAATTTTCTGTTAAATTTGAATTTTGCGTTAAATTTTCGTTAAGTTGGAATTTTCCCTTAAATTTGAACTTTCCGTTAAATCTGAATTATTTGTTAAATTTGAATTTTGCATTAAATTTTGAATTTATCGTCAAATTTGAACTTTCCGCAAAATTTGAATTTTTCGTTAAATTTTCGTTAAGTTTGAATTTTCTGTTAAATTTGAATTTTTCGTTAAATTTTCGTTAAGTTTGAATAAATTTTGAATTTATCGTTATATATAAACTATCCGTTAAATGTGAATTTTTCGTTAAAATTTCGTTCAATTTTCGGTTAAATTTAAATTTTTCGTTAAATTTTAATTTTCTGTTAAAGTTTGAATTTTTCGTTAAATTTGAATTTACGTTAAATTTTCGTTTAATTTCCGTTAAATTTGAATTAAATTTCAATTTTCTGTTAAACTTTTTCGTTATATTTGAACTGTCCGTTAAATTTTGAATTTATAGTCAAATTTGAACTTTCCGTTGAATTTGAATTTTTCGTTTAGTTTGAATTTTCCGTTTATTTTGAATTAACTTTTAATTTTATGTTAAACTTTGAATTCTCCGTTAAATTTGAATTTTTCGTTAAATTTGAATTTTCCGTTAAATTTGAATTTTTCGTTAAATTTTAATTTTCTGTTAAACTTTGAATTTTTCGTTAAATATGAATTTTTCGTTAAATTTTCGTTAAATTCTCGATAAATTTGAATTAAATTTTAATTTTTCGTTTTCTGTTAAATTTGAATTTTTCGTTAAAATTAAATTATTCGTTAAATTTTCGGTTTAATTTTAAATTTTTCGTTAAATTTGAACTTTCCGTTAAATTTTGAATTTATCGTCAAATTTGAACTTTCCGTTAAATTTGAATTTTTCGTTAAATTTTCGTTAAGTTTGAATTTTCCGTTAATTTTGAATTAACTTTTAATTTTATGTTAAACTTTGAATTCTCCGTTAAATATGAATTTTCCGTTATATTTGAATTTGCCGTTAATTTGAATTTTCTGTTAAATTTGAATTTTGCGTTAAATTTTCGTTAAGTTGGAATTTTCCCTTAAATTTGAACTTTCCGTTAAATCTGAATTATTTGTTAAATTTGAATTTTGCATTAAATTTTGAATTTATCGTCAAATTTGAACTTTCCGCAAAATTTGAATTTTTCGTTAAATTTTCGTTAAGTTTGAATTTTCTGTTAAATTTGAATTTTTCGTTAAATTTTCGTTAAGTTTGAATTTCCATTTGAATTTAATTTTCCGTTAAATTTGATTTTGTTGTTAAATTTGAATTTTTCGTTAAATTTGAATTTTCCGTTAAATTTTGAATTTTTCGTTAAATTTGAATTTTCCGTTAATTTTTAAACAGTAATGTCCTCCTAAAATTTCATAAATTGGGAAGTTTAAAACTCTATTTTGAGAGCCTATTGCGATACAAAACAATTTTATTTAGATGTTAAAAAAAAACAAAAATATGAATTTGTTTTTTAATATATCTGCAATGCTTAAGCACAGGACATTTTTTTCGATCAAATTTTTTGTTGTATTCTCTCACAGCATTATGTAACTTTTAGGCCGTATTACAATTTGATATTAAAATATAAGTTTGATTTCGATCCGCACTATTAAACATGTAGTTTTTTGAAAAATACTAGCAGCGGTATCCTTACATGAAATCAAACATTTGTCATCAAGTCTATTGAAAATATGCTAACGACTGCAAATTTAAAATTTAATAGTTTTAATTTTTTTTACACGTTATTTTGATCGACAATCCCGGGATTTTCGGTACAAATACTCTCCGGGATCCTGGGATTGGAAGCCCTAATGTACAGTGTACAAAAAGAAAAAAACAAATAATATTTGTCAAGTGACAGAAAATTTCAAAAAGTGTTACGATAAAATTTCCTGTAAAAAATGTTAAACCTTCAACATTAGTAGATTAAACTAGTTAAAATGACGAATTTTCAGTGATGCTGAATTCGATTTTGACTTTAACCCAAAATTGAACCACAAACTAAGTTCAAATAGCACTAAAACAGATTATTATTATTATTTTTTTAATAATTTTTTAATATAGGTACATTTGAAATATGTTTATTTTTCTTCTTTGTATTCATTCTACTTTATAGTAAAATCAAAATTCTTTAAAATAAACAAAACAAAATCATACAAAAACGCAACCAAACGCGCGAAAAAGTGATCAGAAGAGTTTTGTTGCGAAGAGCTTGCGATAACAGCGCAGAACAGCAACGCACCGCACAGCTTTACTGCTTGACTGTGCGCACGCTCATAAGAACCTGTGTACAAGTTTCAACGCGCGCAAAAAGCTTCGCGCACAACACAGTATTACTGCTTCACCGTGCGTCCGAACTAAGCTGTAATTAGCTTTTTATCGTTCGCTTCGCCAAAACCACTCGCCAGTCACAATAGGGCCAATACATTATTTTTTGAATGACAACTATTTTTAAGCGTTGATAGGGATACCAAAAAACCACGGATAAAATTAAATATAAATTTAATAAATTTAAATACTTTTCAACACGTTTTTCACCCGTAGTCTAAATTAAATACTTTTTATTCAAACTTGACGTAAATACTTTTTATTTAATTTAATTACGTAGGTTATTAAATTTAAATTGAATACTTCGAATTCAAATTTAACAAAACTTATTTTCTATTAAACTTAAAATTTTTCGTTAAATTTGAATTTTTCGTTAAATTTGGATTTTCCGTTAAATTTGAATTAAATTTTAATTTTCCGGTTAATTTTAATTTTTCGTTAAATTTGAATTTTCCGTTATATTTGAATTTTCCGTTAAATTTGAATTTTCCGTTATATTTGAATTTTCCGTTAAATTTCAATTTTTCGTTAAATTTGAATTTTCCATTAAATTTGAATTATATTTTAATTTTCTGTTATACTTTGAATTTTCTGTGCGCACGCTCATAAGAACCTGTGTACAAGTTTCAACGCGCGCAAAAAGCTTCGCGCACAACACAGTATTACTGCTTCACCGTGCGCCCGAACTAAGCTGTAATTAGCTTTTTATCGTTCGCTTCGACAAAACCACTCGCCAGTCACAATAGGGCCAATTCATTATTATACCCTACACTAAGAGTGAAAGGGTATATTCAGTTTGGTACGCCGTTTGGAACACCCAGAAGAAAGCATCTCCGGTATGGAAAAGTATATATATTCTTGATCAGCATGACCTCCTGAGTCGATTTAGCGATGTCCGTCCGTCTGTCCGTCTGTCCGTCTGTCTGTCCGTCCGTCTGTCTGTCTGTTGAAATCCCTACTACTTTTAAAATTGAAGAGCTAGATAAATGAAACTTATAACTTAGATTACTAATATACCTACGCTGTATGTGCAAAAAAAAAATTGGCGAGATCGGTCCATTGTGACCTATGGTCCGACCACTTATGTTTAAATACCTCATATAAAATGTACATATAAAGATCAATTTTTATGTATACGTGCTTAGGTAAACTTTTTTGGTCAAATATATATTGATATCATGCTTAAATACATGATAATAATGTTTTCCGGCGAAAAGACTTGTGGTTCACAAAAAAAAAATCGAAATTCGGTACACCTACCCATTTGTAAATATGGGTATCAAATGAATGGAAATTCTTCAGCGATTGAATGTTTGTAGTTATTTTCAGGATTCGTATACCCTGGTGACCTATATATCACTTTGAATGGTAACCACACATATGTGTAGGGTATTTATAGTCGGCTTAGACCGACTATAATTTTGATAATCCTAACTATCATAATTACACCTACTTTAAAATTTCCCATGTGATCTAACCTTCCCAACTGGTTTTTTGAATGACGTTGATAGCGTTGAAAAGCGTTGATAGGGATACCAAAAAACCACGGATAAAATTAAATACAAATTTAATAAATTTAAATACTTTTCAACACGTTTTTCACCCGTAGTCTAAATTAAATACTTTTTATTCAAACTTGACGTAAATACTTTTTATTTAAGTTTATTTAATTTAATTACGTAGGTAATTAAATTTAAATTGAATACTTCGAATTCATATTTAACAAAACTTATTTTCTATTAAACTTTAAATTTTTCGTTAAATTTGAATTTTTCGTTAAATTTGGATTTTCCGTTAAATTTGAATTAAATTTTAATTTTCCGGTTAATTTTAATTTTTCGTTAAATTTGAATTTTTCGTTAAATTTGAATTTTCCGTTAAATTTTGAATTTTTCGTTAAATTTGAATTTTTCGTAAAATTTGAATTTACGTTAAATTTTCGTTTAATTTCCGTTAAATTTGAATTAAATTTCAATTTTCTGTTAATCTTTTTCGTTATATTTGAACTGTCCGTTAAATTTTGAATTTATAGTCAAATTTGAACTTTCCGTTGAATTTGAATTTTTCGTTTAGTTTGAATTTTCCGTTTATTTTGAATTAACTTTTAATTTTATGTTAAACTTTGAATTCTCCGTTAAATTTGAATTTTTCGTTAAATTTGAATTTTCCGTTAAATTTGAATTTTTCGTTAAATTTTAATTTTCTGTTAAACTTTGAATTTTTCGTTAAATATGAATTTTTCGTTAAATTTTCGTTAAATTCTCAATAAATTTGAATTAAATTTTAATTTTTCGTTTTCCGTTAAATTGAATTTTTCGTTAAAATTAAATTATTCGTTAAATTTTCGGTTTAATTTTAAATTTTTCGTTAAATTTGAACTTTCCGTTAAATTTTGAATTTATCGTCAAATTTGAACTTTCCGTTAAATTTGAATTTTTCGTTAAATATTCGTTAAGTTTGAATTTTCCGTTAATTTTGAATTAACTTTTAATTTTATGTTAAACTTTGAATTCTCCGTTAAATATGAATTTTCCGTTATATTTGAATTTGCCGTTAATTTGAATTTTCTGTTAAATTTGAATTTTGCGTTAAATTTTCGTTAAGTTGGAATTTTCCCTTAAATTTGAACTTTCCGTTAAATCTGAATTATTTGTTAAATTTGAATTTTCCATTAAATTTTGAATTTATCGTCAAATTTGAACTTTCCGCAAAATTTGAATTTTTCGTTATATTTTCGTTAAGTTTGAATTTTCTGTTAAATTTGAATTTTTCGTTAAATTTTCGTTAAGTTTGAATTTCCATTTGAATTTAATTTTCCGTTAAATTTGATTTTGTTGTTAAATTTGAATTTTTCGTTAAATTTGAATTTTTCGTTAAATTTTGAATTTTTCGTTAAATTTGAATTTTCCGTTAAATTCTAAATTTTTTTTCAATTTTATTTTTTCCTTAAATTGGAATTTTTCTTTAAATTTAAATTTTGAATTTATCGTCAAATTTGAACTTTCCGCAAAATTTGAATTTTTCGTTAAATTTTCGTTAAGTTTGAATTTTCTGTTAAATTTGAATTTTTCGTTAAATTTTCGTTAAGTTTGAATTTCCCGTTAAATTTAATTTTCCGTTAAATTTGATTTTGTTGTTAAATTTGAATTTTTCGTTAAATTTGAATTTTTCGTTAAATTTTGAATTTTTCTTTAAATTTGAATTTTCCGTTAAATTCTAAATTTTTTTTCAATTTTAATTTTTCCTTAAATTGGAATTTTTCTTTAAATTTGAATTTTCCGTTATATTTAAATTTTCCGTTAAATTTAAATTTTTCTTTTAATTTAAATTTTCCGTTAAATTTGATTTTTTCGTTAAAATTGAATTATTCGTTAAATTTAAATTTTCCGTTAAATTTTGAATTTGTCGATAAATTTGAATTTTCCGTTAAATTTGAATTTTTCGTTAAATTGGAATTTTTCATTAAATTTTGAATTTATCGTCAAATTTCAACTTTCCGCTAAATTTGAATTTTTTGTTAAATTTTCGTTAAGTTTGAATTTTCTGTTAAATTTTAATTTTTTGTTAAATTTTCGTTAAGTTTGAATTTCCCGTTAAATTTGATTTTGTCGTTAAATTTGATTTTGTCGTTAAATTTGAATTTTTCGATAAATTCTGAAGTTTTTGTTAAATTTGAATTTTCCGTTACATATTAATTTTTTTTCAATTTTAATTTTTCGTTTAATTGGAATTTTTTTAAAAATTTGAATTTTCCGTTAAATTTAAATTTTCCGTTAAATTTAAATTTTTCGTTAAATTTGAATTTTTCGTTATATTTGAATTTTTCGTTAAATTTAAATTTTCGGTTAAACTAAATTTTTCGTTACATTGTTATTTTTCGTTAAAATTTAATTTTTCGTTAAATATTAATTTTTCGTTATTTTTTAATTTTTTCGTTAAATTTGAATTTTTCGTTAAATTAAATTTTTCGTTAAATTTTAGTTTTTTGTTAAATTTTAATTTTCCTTTAAAAATTAATCGTTAAAATTGAATTTTTCGTTAAATTTGAATTTTCCGGAAAATTTTGAATTTATCGATAAAATTCAACTTTGAATTTTTCGGTAAATTGAATTTTCGTTATATATGAATTTTTCGTTAAATTTGAATTTTCGGTTAAACTAAATTTTTCGTTAAATTTTAGTTTATTGTTAAATTTTAATTTTCCGTTAAAAATTAATCGTTAAAATTGAATTTTTCGTTAAATTTGAATTTTCCGGTAAATTTTGAATTTATCAATAAAATTCAACTTTGAATTTGAATTTTCGGTTAAACTTAATTTTTCGTTAAATTTTAATTTTTTATTATAATTATAATTTTCGGTTAAACTAAATTTTTCGTTAAATTTTAATTTTTCGTTAAATTTTAATTTTTCGTTATTTTTTAATTTTTTTCGTTAAATTTGAATTTTCCGTTAAACTAAATTTTTCGTTAAATTTTAGTTTTTTGTTAAATATTAATTTTCCGTTAAAAATTAATCGTTAAAATTGAATTTTTTGTTAAATTTGAATTTTCCGGTAAATTTTGAATTTATCGATAAAATTCAACTTTGAATTTTCCGTTAAATTGAATTTTCCGTTATATTTGAATTTTTCGTTAAATTTGAATTTTCGGTTAAACTAAATTTTTCGTTAAATTTTAATTTTTTGTTAAATTTTAATTTTCCGTTAAATTTTGAATTTACCGTTAAAATTGAATTTTTCGTTAAATTTTGAATTTTTCGTTAAATTTGAATTTTCCGTTAAATTTGAATTTTTCGGTAAATTTTGAATTTATCGATAAAATTCAACTTTGAATTATTCGTTAAATTGAATTTTCCGTTAAATTTGAATTTTTCGTTAAATTTGAATTGTCCGTTAAATTTGAATTTTTCGTTAAATTTTCGTTAAAATGAATTTTCCGTTAAATTTGAATTAAATTTTAATTTTCTGGTAAACTTTGAATTTTTCGTTAAATTTTAATTTTTCGTTAAATTTTAATTTATCGTTAAAATTGAATTTTTCGGTAAATTTTGAAATTTTCGTTAAATTTGAATTTTCCATTAAATTATGAATTTATCGTCAAATTTGAACTTTCCGTTAAATTTCAATGTTTCGTTAAATTTTAATTTTCTGTTAAACTTTGAATTCTTCTTTAAATTTTGAATTTTTCGATAAATTGAATTTTTCGAAAAATTCAAAATTTAACGGAAAATGCAAATTTATTGAAAAATTAAAAATTTAACGGAAAATTCAAATTTAATGAAAAATTCAATTTTAACGAAAAATTCAAATTTAACGAAAAATTCAAATTTAACGAACAATTCAAAATTTAAAGAAAAATTCAAAGTTTAACAGAGAATTAAAATTTAATTCAAATTTAACGAAAATTATACGAAAATTTAACGAAAAATTCAAATTTAACGGAAAGTTCATATATAAAGGTTAATTCAAAATTTAACGAAAAATTCAAAACTATGCGGAAAATTCAAATTTAACGATAAATTCAAAATTGAATGGAAAATTCAAATTTAACGAAAAATTCAGAATTTAACGGAAAATTAAAATTTAACGATAAATTCAAAATTTAACAAAAAATTCAAATTTAACGAAAAATTCAGAATTTAACGAAAAATTCAAATTGAAAGAAATATTTTTCGTTAAATTTTAATTTTCCGTTAAATTTTGAATTTATATTTATATTTGAACTTTCCGTTAAATTTGAATTTTTCGTTAAATTTTCGTTAAATTTGAATTAAATTTTAATTCTCTGTTAAACTTTGAATTGTCGTTAAATTTGAATTTTCCTTTAAATTTTGAAATTATCGTCAGCCTTGAACTTTCCGTTAAATTTGAATTTTTCGTTAAATTTGAATTTTTCGTTAAACATGAATTTTTCGTTAAATTTGAATTTTTCGTTTAATTTTAATTTTCCGTTAAATTTTGAATTTTTCTTTAAATTTGAATTTTTCGTTTAATTTGAATTTTTAGTTAAATTTTAATTTTCCGTTAAACTTTGAATTTATCGCTATATTTGAACTTTCCGTTTAATTTGAATTATTCGTTAAATTTTCGTTAAATTTAAATTACATTTTAATTCTCTGTTAAACTTTGAATTTTCGTTAAATTTGAATTTTCCTTTAAATTTTGAAATTATCGTTAAATTTAAATTTTCCGTTAAATTTTGAATTTGTCGATAAATTTGAATTTTCCGTTAAATTTGAATTTTTCGTTAAATTGGAATTTTTCATTAAATTTTGAATTTATCGTCAAATTTCAACTTTCCGCTAAATTTGAATTTTTTGTTAAATTTTCGTTAAGTTTGAATTTTCTGTTAAATTTTAATTTTTTGTTAAATTTTCGTTATGTTTGAATTTCCCGTTAAATTTGATTTTGTCGTTAAATTTGATTTTGTCGTTAAAATTGAATTTTTCGTTAAATTTGAATTTTCCGGTAAATTTTGAATTTATCGATAAAATTCAACTTTGAATTTTTCGTTAAATTGAATTTTCCGTTATATTTGAATTTTTCGTTAAATTTGAATTTTCGGTTAAACTAAATTTTTCGTTAAATTTTAATTTTTTGTTAAATTTTAATTTTCCGTTAAATTTTGAATTTATCGTTAAAATTGAATTTTTCGTTTAATTTTGAATTTTTCGTTAAATTTGAATTTTCCGTTAAATTTGAATTTTTCGGTAAATTTTGAATTTATCGATAAAATTCAACTTTGAATTATTCGTTAAATTGAATTTTCCGTTAAATTTGAATTTTTCGTTAAATTTGAATTGTCCGTTAAATTTGAATTTTTCGTTAAAATTGAATTTTTCTTTAAATTTTGAAATTTTCGTTAAATTTGAATTTTCCATTAAATTATGAATTTATCGTCAAATTTGAACTTTCCGTTAAATTTCAATGTTTCGTTAAATTTTAATTTTCTGTTAAACTTAGAATTCTTCTTTAAATTTTGAATTTTTCGATAAATTGAATTTTTCGAAAAATTCAAAATTTAACGGAAAATGCAAATTTATTGAAAAATTCAAAATTTAACGGAAAATTCAAATTTAATGAAAAATTCAATTTTAACGAAAAATTCAAATTTAACGAAAAATTCAAATTTAACGAACAATTCAAAATTTAAAGAAAAATTCAAAGTTTAACAGAGAATTAAAATTTAATTCAAATTTAACGAAAATTATACGAAAATTTAACGAAAAATTCAAATTTAACGGAAAGTTCATATATAAAGGTTAATTCAAAATTTAACGAAAAATTCAAAACTATGCGGAAAATTCCAATTTAACGATAAATTCAAAATTGAATGGAAAATTCAAATTTAACGAAAAATTCAGAATTTAACGGAAAATTAAAATTTAACGATAAATTCAAAATTTAACAAAAAATTCAAATTTAACGAAAAATTCAGAATTTACCGAAAAATTCAAATTGAAAGAAATATTTTTCGTTAAATTTTAATTTTCCGTTAAATTTTGAATTTATATTTATATTTGAACTTTCCGTTAAATTTGAATTTTTCGTTAAATTTTCGTTAAATTTGAATTAAATTTTAATTCTCTGTTAAACTTTGAATTGTCGTTAAATTTGAATTTTCCTTTAAATTTTGAAATTATCGTCAGCCTTGAACTTTCCGTTAAATTTGAATTTTTCGTTAAATTTGAATTTTTCGTTAAACTTGAATTTTTCGTTAAATTTGAATTTTTCGTTTAATTTTAATTTTCCGTTAAATTTTGAATTTTTCTTTAAATTTGAATTTTTCGTTTAATTTGAATTTTTAGTTAAATTTTAATTTTCCGTTAAACTTTGAATTTATCGCTATATTTGAACTTTCCGTTTAATTTGAATTATTCGTTAAATTTTCGTTAAATTTGAATTACATTTTAATTCTCTGTTAAACTTTGAATTTTCGTTAAATTTGAATTTTCCTTTAAATTTTGAAATTATCGTTAAATTTGAATTTTTCGTTAAATTTGAACTTTTCGTTAAATTTGAATTTTTCGTTAAACTTGAATTTTTCGTTTAATTTTAATTTTTAGTTAAATTTTAATTTTCCGTTAAACTTTGAATTTATCGCTATATTTGAACTTTCCGTTAAATTTGAATTATTCGTTAAATTTTCGTTAAATTTGAATTTCATTTTAATTTTCTATTAAACTTTGAATTTTCCGTTAAATTTGAATTTGTCGTTAAATTTGAATTTTTCGTTAAACTTGAATTTTTCGTTATATTTGAATTTTTCGTTTAATTTTAATTTTGCGTTAAATTTTGAATTTTTCGTTAAATTTGAATTTTTCGTTAAATTTTAATTACATTTTAATTTTGCGTTAAATTTTGAATTTTCCGTTAAATTTTGAATTTTTCGTAAAATTTAAAATTTTTCGTTAAATTTTCAATTTTTATTAAATTTGAATTTTCCGTTAAATTTAAAATTTTTCGTTAAATTTTCAATTTTTCGTTAAATTTGAATTTTTCGTTAAATTTTAATTTTCTATTAAACTTTGAATTTTTCGTTAAATTTGACTTTACGTTAAATTTGAATTAAATTTTAATTTTCTTTTAAATTTTTCGTTAAATATGAACTTTCCGTTAAATTTTGAATTTATCGTCAAATTTGAACTTTCCGTAAAATTTGAATTTTTCGTTAAATTTTCGTTAAATTTGAATTAAATTTTAATTCTCTGTTAAACTTTGAATTTTCGTTAAATTTGAATTTTCCTTTAAATTTTGAATTTATCGTCAGCCTTGAACTTTCCGTTAAATTTGAACTTTTCGTTAAATTTGAATTTTCGTTTAATTTGAATTTTTCGTTAAATTTTAATTTTCCGTTAAATTTTGAATTTATCGCTATATTTGAACTTTCCGTTAAATTTGAATTATTCGTTAAATTTTCGTTAAATTTGAATTAAATTTCAATATTCTGTTTTGAATTTTTCGTTAAATTTTATTTTTCGTTAAATTTGAATTTTTCGTTAACTTTGCATTTTTCATTTAATTTTTATTTTCCGTTAAATTTTGAATTTTCCGTTAAATTTTGAATTAATCGTTAAATTTGAATTTTTCGTTAATTTTTAATTTTTTCTTTATATTTATTGTTGTAAAATTTGAATTTTTCGTTAAATTTAAATTCTCCGTTTATTTTGAATTTTTCGTTAAATTTGAATTTTCCGTTAAATTTTTAATTCATCATTATATTTGAACTTTCCGTTAAATTAGAATTATTCGTTAAATTTTCGTTAAATTTTCGTTAAATTTGAATTAAATTTGAATTAAATTTTAATTTTCTGTTAAACTTTACATTTTTCATTAAATTTTGAATTTTTCGATAAATTTGATTTGTTCGTTAAATTTGAATTTTTAAATTTGAATTTTATCGTTAAATTTGAATATAACGATAAATTCAAAATTTAACGGAATATTAAAATTTAACGAAAAATTCAAATTTAACGAAAAATTAAAAATTTAACGGAAAATTCAAATTAAACGAAAAATTCAAATTTAACATTTCAAAATTTAACGAAAAATTCAAATTTAACGAAAAATTTAGAGGAAAATTAAAATTTAACGGAAATTAAAATTTAAAGAAATATTCAAATGTAACGGAAAATTCAAATTTAACGAAAAAATGTTCGTTTAATTTTCCGTTAAATTTGAATTTTTCGTTAAATTTTAATTTCCGTTAAATTTTAATTTTCCTCTAAATTTTTCGTTAAATTTGAATTTTTCGTTAAATTTTGAAATGTTAAATTTGAATTTTTCGTTTAATTTGAATTTTTCGTTAAATCTGAATTTTCCGTTACATTTGAATTTTTCTTTAAATTTTAATTTCCGATAAATTTTGAATTTTTCGATAAATTGGAATTGTTCGTTAAATTTGAATTTTTGGTTAAATTTTTGAATTTATCAATAAAATTTGAACTTTCTGATAAATTTGAATTGTTCGTTAAATTTGAACTTTTGGTTAAATTTTGAATTTATCAATAAAATTTGAATTTTCTGTTAATTTTTGAATTTTTCTTTAAATTTTGAATTTTTCGATAAATTTGAATTGTTCGTTAAATTTTAATTTTTCGTTAAATTTGAATTTTTCGTTAAATTTAAATTTTTCGTTATATTTAAATTTTCGGTTTAATTTGAATTTTTAGTTAAATTTGAATTTTCCGTTAAATTTTGAATTTATCGTTGTATTTGAACTTTCCGTTAAAATTGAATTTTTCGTTAAATTTTCGTTAAATTTGATTTAAATTTTAATTCTCTTTTAAACTTTGAATTTTATTTAAACTTTAATGTTTCGTTATTTTTTAATTTTCCTTTAATTTTGATTTTATCGTTAAATTTGAATTTTTCGTTAAATTTTAAATTTTTCGTTAAATTTGAATTTTCGTTAAATTGGAATTTTCGTTTAATTTGAAATTTCCTTTAAATTTTGAACTTTTCGTTAAATTTGAATTTTCCGTTAAATTTTGAAATGTTCGATAAATTTGAATTTTTTGTTACATTTTAAATTTTTCGTTAAATTTGAATTTTTCTTTAAATTTTGAATTTTTCGATAAATTTGAATTGTTCGTTAAATTTTAATTTTTCGTTAAATTTGAATTTTTCGTTAAATTTAAATTTTTCGTTATATTTAAATTTTCGGTTAAATTTGAAATTTTCATTAAATTTGAATTTTTCGTTAAATTTGAATTTTCCATTAAATTTGAATTAAATTTGAATTTTCTGTTAAAATTGAATTTTTTGTTAAATTTTCGTTAAATTTGATTTAAATTTTAAATTTCTTTTAAACTTTGAATTTTATTTAAACTTTAATGTTTCGTTATTTTTTAATTTTCCTTTAATTTTGATTTTATCGTTAAATTTGAATTTTGCGTTAAATTTTAAATTTTTCGTTAAATTTGAATTTTCGTTAAATTTGAATTTTCGTTAAATTTGAAATTTCCTTTAAATTTTGAATTTTTCGTTAAATTTGAATTTTCCGTTAAATTTTGAAATGTTCGATAAATTTGAATTTTTCGTAAAATTTTAAATTTTTCGTTAAATTTGGATATTTCGTTAATTTGAATTTATCGTTAAATTTGAATTTTCCGTTAATTTTTGAATTTTTCGATAAATTTGAATTTTTCGATAAATTTGAATTTTCCGTTAAATTTGAATTTTCCGTTAAATTTGAAATTTTCGTTAATTTTGAATTTTTCGTTAAATTTGAATTTTCCACTAAATTTGAATTAAATTTTAATTTTCTGTTAAAATTGAATTTTTTGTTAAATTTTCGTTAAATTTTCGTTAAATATTTTGAAAATTTTATTTAAACTTTAATGTTTCGTTATTTTTTAATTTTCCTTTAATTTTGATTTTATCGTTAAATTTGAATTTTTCGTTAAATTTTAAATTTTTCGTTAAATTTGAATTTTCGTTAAATTTGAATTTTCGTTAAATTTGAAATTTCCTTTAAATTTTGAATTTTTCGTTAAATTGAATTTTCCGTTAAATTTGAATTTTCCGTTAATTTTTGAATTTTCGTTAAATTTTAAATTTTTCGATAAATTTGAATTTTCCGT